>JAPYYD010000173.1:0-17234 GCA_028551405.1 Uromys caudimaculatus | reverse complement strand
GGGGGAGGGGACACGGGGTTTCTAAAGAAAAGGGGAATCATCGGAAATGTAAATAAAATATCAAAAAAAAATGTAAACTATTAAAAAAAAATAAAAAAAAAATAAAAAAACAATGCCTGCTGTCAGAAACAAGTTTGGTGTAATTATGATATTGCCGCCCACCTGTGGTTTGTACTAATCTTTGTATTGCTGTAACAATACAACATAACCAAAGCCAACTTGTGGAATAAAGCATTTATGTCTCAGGCAAGTCCCAGGTCACATTTCATCAGTGAGAAAGTTAGTCTGGGAACACAAGATAGGAACATGGAGGCAGGAAAACTCCATAGAGGACTGCTGCTTACCGGCTTGCTTAGCCTGCTTTCCTATATCACCCAGGAACACCTGCCCAGCATTAGTTGGGCCCTCTCTTATCAATTAAAAAAAATCAAGAAAACACCTTACATATTTGCTTAGAAGCAATCTGATGGCACTTATTTTCTACATTGTGGTTCCCTTTCCTGTATAAAGAAGCTTGTGTCAAATTGACAAAAATAAAACAGCAGCCAGGATGTGGTCTGAAGGAGAAATGCTCCCCCCCAGGCTCTACTCTTTGCTCGCTTGGTCCCCAGTTGATATTGCTCTTTGGGAATATTATGAAATTTCCTGATCTGAAACCTAGCTGGAGGAATCCTTCATGTCGTGAAAATCCTGTCTTACAGCTCACAGCTCACCTTCACACTGAGGCCATGCTAAGCACTCTAGTAAACAGTCAGCTGACCCATCCCTCACCCCTACTCTGGTTGAATGTCACCTACCACTTGTCTTCTCCCCCACACTGTCCCTTATGACTCTGCACAGAGTGTCTTCTCTCATTGCTCCATGCAGCTAATCCTACTAAATGTTGGTTTTGAGATTGAGCCTGTTTGTAGTTCTTTGATAGTTTTGACATGGTACTTTTGCCTATTTTTACATAATAGCCCTCAACCAATGACAGATTTGGTGATCACTGAAGAGCCCAGCTCTCCAAAGGGGGCACAAGGAGAATCTAGTTGATTTAAAGCAGAAAAACAGATTCCTGGTGATACACCCTACTCACCCTGAGCCCTGGCTCCACTGTGCAGAGGTTCTTTCTCTCCTGAACTCTGGAATCACACATATGGTTCTGAATCTAAGACATGGATCAGATGTGATCAGGGTGCAGTGGTCCTCATTTTGCTTTAGGAGTACAGGCTGAGTATGGTCTGGTCTCCCTTCACTTTATAACCTTCTTCTGCATTAGGTGATTGGTGTGTCTAAGTATGAGCAATATGAGTGATAGACAAGTTGAGTTGGGTAATGAAAGGGTTAACTCCTGGGAACTAGAAACCCTAGAGCCTGCCTCCTCACTCTAACCAGGCTCTTGGACTTCGCTTCCTGTGAGCAGTGTCTGGGAAAATATGCTTTGCCTTGATCCTTGTTCTCCTGGCCTGAGTCATAACTTCCTACTGAGTCCCATCTCAGGGACCAATATGTCAGCAATTCTAGATCATTTTACTCTCAAGATGTCTATACATACATATAATTTCTGTGTATCTCCAAGGTAATTTTGCTTATGTGGACTATGTTGATCCATACTGACTATGTTGGAAATGGAATTTTGAGACCCTTAATTCATTGAAGATAATATAAAATAACTGCAACCTGGGGTGAAAATGGGTCAAGTGTCTCCAAGGACACTTGTTCCTGTGAGAAGGAACTTGTAGGGTTTTTGAATATGAATCTTTGTGTTTTTCATCAGTCCAATGATTCCTCAAAGGTATCTCTTTGGTTCTAATATCAGAGCTGAGTTAGCAGATGTATGGGTATAGTCCTGCCACAGCCCTAGGTGCCCCTGTGTTATGCTCCCATGTTCAGGGCTAGTCTCTCCATGCACTGATTCTGAGATTCATTCTGAGTTGGCCCACCCCAACATTTACCCCATCTATAAACTGCTGAAGCACATGAAGGGCTGGTCTCCTGAACCAGTGCTGCTCAATCACCATGACAAAGTACAGGATATACCAAAGAGTCCCGGTGAAAATCCAGCATTTATAGTATAGCAGAATCCAGAGGCATTGACCCAAACCAACAACTCATTCCAATGAACAGTCATGCTGTTTGGGCAAAATATGTCCCTGTGGGGACACAGTGCAGCTTCCAATGGTTAGGTTTGTTAATCTGTTGAATGTAAACATTTAAAAACAAATCTGTTCTTTTCACCATAATTATGCTTTGAAAAATACTTAGTCCTCTTTAAAAATAACATTCTTACATGCAAGTAGCTATAATATCTTCAATAAAGCAAATGTTTGAAAACTCTCCACTCATAGCATGGTAAATATGATTTGATAAAATCCACATGAACAGAATAGCATTGAGATCCATTCACTTTTTAAGTGTGTAAATGTCCTATTATGAAAATTATTGGCAATTGCTGGCTTATTCTTCCCCAATCTGGACTCAGAAGGCTGTTGTCAACAGAACCAGCACAAGCATTAGGGTAAGTGCTTTGTCCCCAGACACTGCTTCCAGGATACCAGTCCACAGAGGTGGATCTGAGGTGGGAAACAGGACTCTAGAGATGCAGCACCCAGGAATTCATCTTTCCATTACCCACCACCTGTCCCTGTCCCTCCCATAGTGAATTCTATGAAAGGCAAGCAGCCTCCCTGATGTCAGGCTTATGAAATGAAATGAAATGAAATGAAATGAAATGAAATGAAATGAAATGAAATGAAATGAAATGGGAACTGTCCAGAGTCCATCTCTTCTCATCACTCAACTTGAGGTCCATTGTGTTCCATGCCCTCCACTGGTGATGGGGGACATCCCTCACCCCAAACCACACTAAAATCTGTGAGTGTCACACCTGAAGGGAATTGGTGTGTGCATTTTTAGCAATCCATTTTAAATATGCTATGACCTGAGAGTTGGAGACTCTTACTTTATTGAATATATTGCTATATTCTATTAAGTCCTGAGCCATCTCAGTAGCTATGGGAAGAATTTGTTTAATAGTATTAAATAGTTGTAATTACACATTAATTTTAACAGATTTAAAATGTATTTTAATTAAATATTTTTATTAATATTATCAGAAGTTTTGTTTGTTTGTGTTTTGCAGGCAGGGTCTAATTGTATAAGGTCTCCTGGCCTGGGAGTTGCTATGTAGATCATGCTGACCTGAAACACAAAGATCTCTTTGCATCAGCTTTCTAAATTCCGAGCTTAAAGGGAAACCGTATGGACTGGAGAGTTAGCTTAGCAGCTAACAGTACTCGCTGCTCTTCCAGGAAACCTATGTTGGATTCCTAGTGCCCACCTTGGCTGCTCAGAACTCTGTGACTCTGGTTCCTGGGGACCCCCTTCTCTCTTCTGGAGAGCTTGTGATGCAGACACACATAATGTCAAAACACCCATGCACTAGTAGTCATTAAAACCTGAAAATATATGGCAGGATCCACCACATTGGGATCCTTGTAGTGTTTTACGTTTCGTAGTTTACCTCATTTGCACATGTGGCACTTCTTCATGGTTGTTTAGTTTGTGGACCTGAGATATCATTGAATCCTTTGTCATCTGCTGCATCTACATCCATTGGAGAGGCCTGTACCTTGAGTATGTCTTGCATCCAAAAAGATTATTTTTAAAGGAGAGCACGGTTTGACCAAGTCCTTAGGTAGTTCAGTGCTCATCCATGTAAGTAAAAAAACATCAAAATGGCAGCTGTCAATTGTAAAACTTCAGTTGTCTGTGCCTGCCCTTGCTCTGAATAATGACATGAAGACAGTTATATTTATTTAAAATTTTAGGTATAATAGCTGGGCAGACTCTGAGCTATTCTAAGCCAGCACTGCTGCCTCGGCCTACTCTCCAGCCATGTGGACTATTACCTGGTATCTTAGCCTAGCCCTGACCTGCTTCTTCATCTGTGTCCTGATGGGAACGATGGGGACTTTCTGTTCCCCCACCTGAGAAATGCACTCGGTCTGTGAGCCTGGAAACCCTGCCTTTTCATCTCTTGCCTATTTATTCCCCTCTTTTCTGACTAAGCAGAAGGTGTTGGAGAACAACATTTTACAAAATACAGGTGATGCTTCCTAATAATGACAACACCAACGTCCAGGCTACAGCCATATATCTGGGCACAGACATCAGCACTTGAGCACAGAGCGCACAAAGACATCCTCCAAAGGTCATTATCACCATGAATTTCACACAAATTTTTGTAAACATGAGAAGTTGTTAAATTTAGGGTGAGGAATTCAAGTGACCAAAATTACAAATGTTTCTTTAAGCGCTTAGATTTAGTCTTTGCTGCCACTGATTAGAGAGGGTATTGATGGGCTATCGATTGATTCGTGTTGTTTATTCGAGGGGGATAAGAATATATTCATTAAGTATGTTACAAAGGAGTGCAGGGTGTGCAGGATGACAAGATCCAGGAGCTGTGAATGGCAGTTGCTGCAGTGTCTCTATTTTGGATATATCCTTGTTTAAGAGAGTTTCTTTGTGTAGAGCTTTCTGGAATGCCAGTCAGTCCCTGTGGACATGAGTTCAGAGCTGCTGCCTGAATGCTGGAGAGTTCGCATCAGCCTCCATCCATGTCATTCCCAGTGTAAGCAATGCTAATATTTTGCCATTGGTTCCTTTGGATAGAAGTGGATTCTGTAAAATTGAGGCTAATATTGCTCAAAAGCTGTTTAATAAGTTTTGTAATAAAAATGCTCCCTAACAGCATATTTACATAATTCAAATATTTGAACAGCACAACAGAGACAGAGACAGACACACAGAGACACACAAAGTCACAAATAATATATATTGCCTACATGTTTCTGTTAAGTTGCAATCTCTTAAATAAAAAAAGAGTTTTAAAAGACACAACCACCCCCAATTTAATGGAAGAGATAAAGATCCTTGCCACAATGTGAACATCCAAAAGAGATCTAAACTTTGCAACATAATTGTGCTTTGAAAAATAATTAAACACCCCTCTTACTATGTCCTTTGCCTTACAGAAGCTTTTCAGTGTCATGAGGTCCCATTTGTCAATTCTTGATCTTAGAGGCTGAGCCACTGGAGTTCTGTTTAGGAAATTTCCCCACATGCCAACGTGTTCGAGGCTCTTTCCTACTTTCTTTTCTATTAGATTCAATGTATTTGGTTTTATGTTGAGATCCTTGAACCACTTGGACTTGAGCTTTGTGCAAGGTGAAAATATGGATCTATTTCCATTTTTCAACATACCCATTGCCAATTAGACCACTTATTGTAGATGCTTTCTTGTTTCCATTGTGTACTTTTGGATTCTTTGTCAGAAATCAAGTGTCCATAAGTGTATGGTTTTATTTTTGGGTCTTCAATTCTATTCCATTGGTCAACCTGTCTGTCTCTGTGCCAATAGCATGCGGTTTTTATCACTATTGCTCTGTAGTACAGCCTGAGATCAGGGATGGTGATTCCTTCAGAAGTTCTTTTATTATTAAGAATTAGTTTCTGAAACATGTGATAGATCCTTTCTGAATTTGTGTCTGTGGGAAAGACACTTGCCTCAGGCAAGGAGAATATTTCCTTTCAAACCTTATAGTCCTTCAACAACACATAGCAACCATTCTCTATCCAAGAGAGAACATATGGGCTCATTATGTTCATATCGCTGAGCTAATTAGGGAGGAACTGGACCTACCTTCTTAACAGGCGGGCTCTCTTCCCTCTCTGCTGCTCCCTTTCTACATTTATGCTAACTTAACCTCCTAGCCAATACATCTGTAGCAATGTCCAACCTGGAGGAGAGTCAGAGGAGCTCACCCTTCACTCCCCCCAGACTCACATTTCATGTGGCATTTCAGCAGCAACATATCCAGGCTTGTCCTCTGGGATGCCACTTGTACCACAGGTTTCTAAGGGAAGGAAGGGACTCTCATAATGAAGCCTTAGATGCAGTGAATGGTGCAGATGGGTCTGGAGCACAGCATGGATTGGGGTGTAGGAGAAGTGTGTCACCTAGGGAACTAGGGTAGTGGCTACAATTTTCCAATGATGCTGAGATCGCAGTTCTGCTAGAAGAACTGGAGAGAGGTCTCTGAGGAACCAGTGTCCTGAAGATAGTTACAAGGATCAGAATTCACAATCCCCTCCCTCTAGTAGGATCAAATGTGTACCAATCCTTAACTCTTGATCCCAGGTTGCAGTTATCTTGACATTATCTTCAATAAAGTTAGGGTCTCAAAACTCTTGGTTCCTAACCCAGTCCGTATGGACTGACATAATCCGCATTGGCAGTTTCCCTTTTAGATACACACAATTTCCTTGGTGCCACAGTTTGCATCTGTGGCATGGGGTAGATCCCTGGCTTTGTAGCTGTTGCATGGCAGGGCTTGAAATAGGAACGGATGGTCATACAGAATGTGAAAGACTTCTTGTACCTCAGTTGTTCCCTTTCTTCTGAATACAAGGGCTGTGAGGTCAGCTGTTGTTTATATTTCATCTTTGTTCCCAAGAGGATTTATGCAGTGTCCCAGGTATAGGGGAGGCTCTGGGACTTGCTGGGTGGTATGTCTCTCGGACTGGTCTGGACAAGATGTCTCAATACACACATGAGGTAGAAGATCTCCGTCAACTCCACACGTAACCTGCCTATCCTTATCTAGACTCCACATTTAGGAGGTCTGCTTCTCAGATTTACTTCTCAGTAAGTGATAGACAATCAGCCAAGTGAATCAATTTTTCCAGGCCCTGTGATCTGGCATAGAAGAGGTGGCAAAAATCACTACCCTGGGGCTGGAAGAAGGCTTAGCTTCTGAAAGTACTTAGTGCTTATGTAGTGGCCTGAGTTCATCTCCAAGAATTATCGTATTTTCACTCACAAACTCCTGTTATTCCAGCTCCATGGGATTACATTCTTCTGAATTCTATAGACATCTCCATTCAAGTGGCATATACTACAAATACACACACACACACACACACACACACACACACAACACAGTAAAAACTAAAATTGACCATAAAAACCAGTGCCCTCTCTCAAAACACATTTAGGTTAGTTGTGTAATTGGCAAATATGACCATTGATGGTTGTACTAGTCTAATTTTTCTATTGATATGACAAAACACATAACCATAAATGACTTAAGGAAGAAAGTTTTTTTTTTTTCATCTGATAAGTCCAGGTCACACTTTATCAGTGAGGAGGTTAGCCCAGGAACTTAAGAGAGGAACATGGAGGCAGAAGCACTCCCTGGAGACCTGCTGCTTACTGGATTCCTCAGACATTTTTCCTATATAAGCCAGGAGCACCTTCACAGCAGTGAGCTCGGCTGGTCCAGAATTGCCAAGAGAATTGACTGAGAAATTTTCACCATTGAGGTTCCCTTTCCCGTATAAAGGGAGTTTGTGTCAAATTGGCAAAGCTAAAACACCAGACAGGACAAGTTCTGAAGTTGAGCCCCTATAGGATCAACTGTTTGCTCACTGTGTCCCTAGCTGATGGTGCTTTGGGGGAAGTTATGAAACTTCCTGATCTGGAGCCTAGTTGGAAGAATCCTTCATGTTCTTCCCTGGAAGCTCAGAGCTCACCTTCACACTGAGAACATGCTAAGCTCTCTTGTAAACAGTCACCTGTCCCTCTCACAAACTCTGGATGACCTTCTCCTACCACTTGTCTCTCCCACATGGACACTATCCCTTGTGACTCTGCAAAGAGAGTCTTCTCTCCTCGTTCCACACAACTCATACAACCCAAGATTGGTTTGCAGATTCAGCCTGTTTGTAGTTCTCTGATGGTCCCTACGTTGTCTCATTTCCTATTTTTATGTTCTAGTCCTCAACCTATGCCAGTGAGGTTTGGTGATCACTGCAGAGCCCAGCTCTCTAATACAGGAACAGGGAGAGTCCAGTTGAGTTCAAACACAAATACAGATTTCAGGATGACACACACCAGCCAGTCTGGGCCCTGGCTCCTCTCTTTCGCTCCTCATTTCTGGACTCACCTATATGGCTGTGGAGCTAAGACATGGATCAGAAGTGTTTAGGGTGCAGGGATCCTCATTTTGCGTTATGAGTACAGGCTGAGTCAAGACTGGCTCACTTCACTTTAAAACCCTCATGGGCATTAGGTGATTGATGTGTCTTGGGATTACCAATAGGAGGGACAGACGTGGTAAATTGAGAAATGGAAGGATTAACTCCTAGGAAGTTGGAACTCTAGACCTTGTCTCCTCATTCTAACACAGTGTGTAAACCTGTAATCCTGGAAACATTGTCTGGGGACAAGTTGTTTACCTTGATCCATGTCCTCCTGGCCTGAGTCACAATTTCCTTTTGAGTCCTACCCCAGGGACCAGTATGTCAGCAATTCTAAGTCATTTTACTCTCAAAGTGTCTATACATACTTAGAATTTCTGTGCATCTCCAATGTAAATTTGCTTATGTGAAAAATATCTTTCCATTCTGACTATGTTCAGAACTGAATTTGAGACCCTTGCTTTCTTGAAGATAATATAAAATAACTGCAACCTGGGACCAATATAGATCCTATGGATCCAAGGACACTTGTTCCTATTATAGGAGACTTGCAGGCTTTGGGAATTCTGATCCTTCTGATTTTCACCAGAAGAGTGGTTCCTTATAGACCTTTCTTGTTTTCAAATATAAGAGTTGAGATCCCAGGCACATGGGTAGAGTCCTGCTATAGTCCCTAGGCAATGTTAATGCTCCCATGCTAAGGACCCATCGGTGCATTCACTTTATCTGAGATTCATCCTGGGAGTCACCTTCTTTCCTCTAGAGCTTGAGGTCTGAGTTATAAATGGATTTTGATAAACTCTATTAGTTATTAATATGACCTGGAGAGCCCCTCAGTAGTTGATGCGGAGTCCGATGGATTTAAAAATCATATACAGCACAATACCTGTGTGTATTTCTCCTAATCCATTTTCTATATGTTTGTTATTTCCCAGCTGTGCTTCCCAAATTCTTTCTGTTCGAGTCTCGCCAGGGCATCTGTGCTTCATCAGTCTGTCCTCAGGGTCCACTTCTGACCACATGTTCTTGTTCCATCTGGCCTCATGGCTGCCTTCTCCTCTATCTATCTCCTTTCTCTTTCCTCTCTCTCTTTTTCTCTCTCCTCATTAGCCATACCTGTGAACCTGCAGCCCTGTAGGTGAAAACACAACTACCCCTAACCTCGTAAATAATTGGCTGTAGCTACTTTTATTTAACCAATAGCTTTAAATTTGGGAATATATTTACACACAAAAAATTGACACATGCACTGCTGTTGCTAACCTGCTCTACTGATCTGGACTGCTGGTGTATCCATGAAGTGTTTGTGAGTGGATCAAGTTGCTGCTGCCTGCTAACCTGTGAACTGAACTGCTGATTTCCAGACAACACAGACAGGAGTTATTCCAAAGAATCTTTCTAAACAGGCCCACTTCCCCCGTATCCTCTCTTTTCCACTACCTCTGGTAGGTGGTGGGCTACAAGGGAGATTAAAGTATTTAAGAACCATCATTAAAAATAGGATTTGAAAAAATTAAAAAAAAATTGATACATGAAAATTCAATCCTCGGGGAAAACACATCTTGGGTGACAGCATTTATCATTTGAATGCACAGCAGCATCAGAACAATCTCAACTAAGTGCCATCCCAGGGGTCAGGCCTGGATACCTTGTTATGGAAATACCACATGGAGTGTGAATCATGCAGCAGTGAGGGGTGAGCCCCTGATTATTCTCAAGTTTAGGCCCTGGTCCTTTGTTTTGACAAGGAGGTCAGGTTAGCATGTATACCTAAAAGGAGCAGCAGAATAAAGAAGAAACCTATCTAGGCTATACCATAAGGTAGAGGAGGAGGAACAAGGACACCCCTAGATAGATCATGGAATATGGGGAACATAAACCTGAATATCATCTCTTGAATAGTGAATGTATTCTGTATCATGTTGTTGAAGGTCTCTAGGGTTTACAGGAAAATGTAAGACAGGTAGCCTGTCCCACAGACACACATGTAGGAAGGACCATCTCATGATTTCAAAAATCTGACTTCCCTGCCTCTTCAGGGGGCTCTGCTACTAGGATGTTCTCCTTAGAGAAAATGGGAGTGACTGACTTGTACATGACCCTTTCCCAGGCCTCTAAGTCCAGAAAACCAGCAAGAGAACATGCTAAGATGTGCTTCATGGCCCAAAATACAGTTTGTCTTGGTGAATGTTCTATGGGAACTGGAGCAGAATCTCTATGTGGCAAGTATTGTATACAAAGTCTACACATGTCAACAATGTTAGTATTTCTGATGAAGCTATTGATTTCGATTACAGCCCTCCATATTTTCTGTATGCTGTAGTCTGGGTTAACATAGGATACCTTTACTTCATTTTGAAGAGTTTCAATTTTCATGAAAGGTGATTGGATGCTCTAATGACTACTGTGAAATACTTTAGATACTTAAGCACTTTATGATCAGGTACTGTTCAGTTCGTTTATTCCACACAACTTTACTTACATCAAACTAATTTCTATAGGCAATGCAAATACTACTTGAGATTTCTTTGGATTAGCATTAGAATATTGAACATTGTCTCTTCAGTTTTTATTTGTTCATTAACTTTTTAATGTCTTACTTTGAAGCAGGTCCTCATTATGTTAATTTTGAACTTGCAAATATCAAATTGACAAAACCTCTCCTATGCTTGTATTACACACATGTAATAACACCAAGAATTGAATGTAAAAACTTTGAAAGACTAGAAGTGATTGGTTGTGGGCCCATGACTGAAACACTCCTTACTAGTGTCAGTGACAGTTGACAACAGAAGATAATGAATGACACCAGACCTGAGAACAATTATAATTTCTGTTGAAACAAGAATCTAAACATCTTCTGAGGGAGCATCAGACTGAAGCAGGAACAGGCTGAATGTCGACATGAAAGAACAGCACAGACACTTGGCAAGGCCCTCAAAATGCCTTAGATCTTTTGATGTCATGACCCACTGGAATAGATGTACTGAATGAATTGGGATGAAAAGATAGCAAGATAACACAGGTGGAATGGGACAATGTGAAAGCCCAGGTGGACTCAGCAACAACTGTGCACAGCCCAAGGTTTCCTTGACTCCACGCTGCAACCAATGCCCTAGAGGCTGTGTATTTAGCACAGCAAACACACAATTCATGAGGTTCTGGGCCTTTACATTCCCCATCAAGATTCAGTCATCTTTAGGACATCAATCAATCACTCAATCTGGCAAGAAGTTGCACAACTATCTATAAATGCTTAAAGACATAAACATGATGTGGTAGTTTAATGAAAACTAAATTAAATTTAATTAAAATCAGTGATGTAGGATTCCCAGTGCTGCCTGTGTTGGAGCATGAAAGATGACAGGTAAATAAATACAGGCGGTAAGAGTGGGGATGAGGTTTGTTGCTTCCCATGTCCTGCTTAATACGCATAGTCATAGTCAGATGTACACAAAGAAGAAACCAGGTTTTGAAGCCACAATGGAGAAGAAGCCATGTTGTTTAGCTCAGTGCCACATTAAGGTATCCATCTTATCCTGCATATAGAAAGCACAAAGAAAGAAATCCAGACAAATGCATTTAAATGGTGACTTACTGAATAGCTCATCACACATTCAAGCCATCTCAGTCCCAAGAGCTCCCATTCCACAGTGTTTTATCCTCTGGACCTCTCACTGTTCCACACCAGGCCTTTTAAGGTGTCACTTTTTTAAATGATGTAACAGAAGGCTGGATATCCTAGAAACTTAATCTCTTAGTGAAAAGCAAAGAAAGACCAGGTCCATGAGGAGGTATAGGCTGGCTGATTTCCCATAGGATACTTCTATATTAATGTAAGTTTCTCAGGGATAAGTCACCAATATTATTTCAGGCAAGACTGAGCATCACTGCATCTTCATTAACTCTTGGAAATAAATTCTTTTATTAGAGGTTCTAGAGGCAGCAGGATCTAGAGTGTCTAAAGAATCTCCTGGTTCTTGTTTCAGATTATTTTCCAGAATGTGATTGCAGATCCAGAGAAAGGTGATGGAAGACTGTACATGAAGAGGGCTAACTGGACTCCTGTGAATCTATTCTAAGAAAAAAAAATCCCTTTGACCTCTGAGAACTGAGCATCAGGTTCCTTCCACCACTGTCACTGCAGTGATGAATTTGTCTATTATTTTCTTTATGCTTCACAATAGACTTAACGGCAGGACATCACCCGCAGGCTGAATTAGCAGCTGTGTGGAGGAAATCTCCTGCCATGTGGCAGGCCATACTCAGCTTGGGCTTGATATTCTAATGAAAACATAAACTAAGATCTCTTTAGCCTTCCTTACCTCTAGTCCTCTCCTTCCACATCAGAAAAGTCACCACAGTTCCCATGAGCAAGGCTCCCAGACCAAGAGCAGTAACAATAACTATGATGGGGTTGGTAGGCTCAGGAGGGTCTGGGAAGGAAAAGGAAAGGAAGCAACAGGAAGGCATCTCAGTCTTGGCCCATATCCAGTTGTTCCGAAGAACTCCCACTCTCTCTGAATAGTCTTGTGCTCACTCCCAGTCCTTACCCCATGTCAGGATGATGGCTCAAACACATGAATTCTGTATCTCTGCTCTTCCCTAGTAAGCACAACCACAACTGCCTACTTCAGGAAGGATGGTTTCATCCCCTGCAGGCCTGATCTCTACAATCACTATTTTCTGGTTTTGCTTACTCTCATTCCTCTCCCAGGTCAGGGTGATTTCAGGAAGGTTGAAGTTCAGGGCCCAGAACCTCAGAATGATTTTCTGTCAGGTCTAGCCTGATGGATAACATGAATTTTAGGGGGTCTGAGGGAAATGATTTAAAACTTAAGGCATTTTGCATTTTTCCTGAGGATCCATCAATGTTCATTACATTTTTATTAACGGAAGGGATAGTTGGATAGAAGAGGTGCCAACTCCACCCAACAGCCCAAACTCAGATATGGATGGGGTAATGTATTTGTTGGAAAGTTTAAAAATCAGTATGAGCCAGCACAGAGCAAGAGATGCTGCATCTCCCTCTAGGAATATGGACTTCTGCTTTTGACATATTGAAGACGAAAGACTCAGAAACCTTGGGGTCAGACCTTAAAGTCATTGTACATGGACAGTGAACAGGCCTGAGGGAGGTCATGGTTCACAAAGCAAATAGAAGGAACTGCTGTATAACTGACAGACTGAACTGTCCTGAGAAAAGGCTTAGCCCTCTGGAGAGTCATTCCTGTTTTGATTCAAGAATCTCACAAACACTCTTTTGTTTTGATGCAAGACAGTGTTAGTAGTCCACCTGCTCCTTGCTGAACCTCAGGGGACAGGAGCTTCAGTCTCAGAGCAGATGGGGGAGTTTCTGTCCTTAACATTCTCAGCAAAATCTCCTTCCAATACTTCAGCTCTGTGAGGAGTGAGTTCATGCATGCATCCTTCACATATGTCTTTAGAGTTTGTGTGTAACCTGACTCCTCCCACAATTACCTGAGCATCTCAGCTGTCTTGCCAACTGTGGTCCAAGTCCTCAGGTCCTCATGAGGCTTGGTGTAATCATGGCTTTTGAAGGCTGATTCTAAGAGTCCATGACTGAAATATGCTTGAGGTGACACATCTGTGGTGGATCTAAACTGGGAAAGCAGGGCTGTAGAGTTCACTTTCAAGCATTCACCTTTCCATGACCCACCGTAAACACCTTCAGTCACTATCACTACCTTTGGGAATTTTTAAGAGAAACCAATCAGCCTCCTATGTTCAAGATCATAACATGAACACATACTACTCTGTCTCCTCTCTTCAAACAGGATGAAGACCATTGTTACTGAGGCTCTCCTGCTGCTGCTCCTGGTGGTGCTGTCTCTGGCCAGCCATCCAAAAGATGAGTGTGGGTATCTATAGAGAAAGTACCCCACCTGAGAGACAAAGGATTCCATCCCTATGGGTGCAGCACCATGAAATCTGTCTCCTCCTCTATTCCCTTCTCTACTGTGTATCCTGTGCATGTCCCTTGTTCCCTGCTCCCAGCTATCCTCGTGGGCTGTGTTGTAGAGCACCCTAGGGTCCTAGTATGGGGTTAATATCTAAAGGCTCACTGTATCTAGGTTCACATTTTGTTGGATTTTTCCAAACTCTCTTGACCTGGCCTGGCCTCCTGGAGCCCCAGTTTATCAGTGTTGGCTTTGTGGATGACACAGTTTCAGAGGTTCAACAACAGATCAGATTTTCCTGGGATGGAGCACTGTACACCATGGAGAGATCTTCGGAAGCCAGAGGATTGGAAGGACAGCACACAGAGTGTCCTGAGAGCTATTCATTGTATGAGAGAAGTACTGCAACTAATGCTCCACACCTACAACTACAATGCAAATGGTGAGTGCACCTCAATTAGAAATCTTAAATTTACTGCTTTCCATCCGGTTGACCCAGTTCTCCTTGTCCAAGGTTTTCCCCTGGAAAATGTGACCCATGGATTGAGAGAGCAATGGAATGCTATCCTGATATTTTGTTCATTTTAAGCCCAAATCAGGCCCCTTAGAAAGGGCATATGGGAGGGACCAATCCAAACCAACTCACTATTATGGGTTAAGGCCTGTTGGAGTGACTGAGAATGTGGGCTTCTCCAGGATATCACACAATCCAGAGGAGGTATGACTGCCATGTCTTGCCTGGAGGTCACTTCGGTCATGGATTCTTAGAATTAGCCTTTAATGGCCACAATTACATCATGCTGAATGAGGACCTGAGGACTTGTACCACAGTTGTCAAGGCAACTGAGATTCTCAGGCAAGAGTGGGAGAAGTCCAATTATGCACAGGTCATGAAGACTTATTTGGAGGTTGCATGTGTGGACTCACTCCTCACAGAGATGGAGATTGGGAAGGAGATTTTGCTGAGAACAGGTAAGGACAGAACCTGCACCATAAATTCTTAGACTGTAGCTCCAGTCCTTTGAGTATTTTTACTCAGCAGAGTGCAGCTTGTCTACTAACTGTCTTGTATCAAAGGGGAAAGAGCGTTTGTGAGTTTCCTTAATCAACACGAGAGAGAAACTCTGAAGAGGGCTAAGCCTTCTCTCAGGACAGTTCAGTCTGTCAATTAAGCAGCAGTCCATTCTACTTGCATTGTGAACTATGTACTCTCTCAGACCTGTTCACTATCCATGCACAATAACTTTGAGGTCTGGCCCCAGTGTTTTTGAGTCTTTCATCTCCACCCAGTCAGAAGCAGATGTCCATATTCCTAGAGGGAGATCTAGCATCTCCTGCTCTGTGCTAGCTCATGCTGATTCTGACACTTTCCAAGGAATAGATTACCCCATCCATATCCTGAGTTTCGGGTGCTATGTGGTGTTGGCACATTTCCTTAAAGTCAACTCTCCTGTCTATTCACACAAAGTTACAGGAGCATTGATAAATACCCAGGAAGAATGCCAAATGCATTAAATTTCCAATCATTTCCCTCAGATTCCCCTAAATTACAGGTGATCTGCAAGGCCAGACCTAACAGGAAATTCATCCTGAGGTGCTTGACCCTGAGCTTCTACCCTCCTGAATTTACCCTCTCCTGGCAGAGAGATGGATGTAACCAGATCCAGGACATGGAGGTGGTAGAGACCAGGCCAGCAGGTGATGGAACTCTCCAGAAATGGGCAGCTGTGGTGGTTTCTTCTGGGGAAGAACAAAGATACACATGTCATGTCAATCATAAGGGGCTACCTGAGGTCATCACCCTGAGTTAGGGTAAGGACTGGGATTTAGCACAGAAACTTTTCAGAGAGTGTGTGAATCCTCAGGGACAACTGGAAAATGGTCAGGACAGAAATCTGGAAGTCAAATGCTCACTGTCTTTCCATTCATTTCCTTCCCAGAGCCTCCTGAGCCTATCATCCCCACCATGGCTATTGTTACTGCTGTAGTTCTTGGAGCTCTGGTTATAGGAGTGGTGATGACTTTTCTGATATGGAAGAGGAGAACTAAAGGTAAGGAAGGGGCAGGTTCTTAGTTAATGTCTTCATAGGAACACCAAGCCTAAGCTGTGAGAGTACCCTGCCACTTGACAGAAGATTTCTTCCACATAGCTGTAATTTATACTGGGCAGATGTGCTGACAATAACTCCATTGTGAAGCATAAAGAAAATAATCAACAAAATCATAACTACAATCACAGAGATGGCAGAGACCTTATTCTCAGCTCTCAGATGTCAGAGTGAAAATTCCTATTCAAAATATACACCCAGGAGTCCAGGTAGCCCTTCCCTAGTTTTTATCTGGAACTACAGTCACAGTTCTAGACACTTAGCTGAGTTAAGGACCAGGAGATTCCTCTAGCCCCTCAAAATCATGCTACCTCCATGACCTCTAATGAAATAGCTTATTTCTAGGGAATAAATATGGGACAGCTATATTCAGTCTTGTAAGTAATAATAGTTGTGGCTCTTCCATAACAATCTTATATTGATATAGAAAAGAGCCCATTGGGAATCTCAACTACCCCTTAACTCCTCATTTATTTCTGTCTTCAAAACTTTGATGTGGTCTTACAATGCTTTCCACTGAGAGGTAAATTTTCTAGCATGTCCAGCCTTCCATTTCATCATTAAACATTGACACCCTAAAGGTTCTGGTATGCAACAGGGAGAGGACCAGAGGATATACCTCTGAAGGCTGGGAGTGCTTGGAATTGGAACAGGTTGAATGTGTGAAGGACTTTTCAGTATGTCACTATTTAATGATACATATCTCCACTTCTTTCTTGTTCTTTTTATTTACAGGATAAGACAGATGCCTTAATGTAGTCCTGAGCAATACAATATTTTTTTTCTGCTTTCTCCTCCATTGTGGTTTCAAGCACTGGTGCCTTATCTCTCTACTCTAACTGTGACTATGTGTCTGTTCATTCTGAGTACAATGTAAGAGGTCCTGGGCAGCCACAAGCCCCATCCCCACCCTTACTATGTGTATTTCCCAATCATCTTTCATGCTGCAACACACTAAGGCTGGGAAACCTCCATCCTTATTGGAATTAGCTTTCACTGAACCACAACTTCCTGCTTCTGTTCTTATTAAGCATTTGTAGATGGGTGTGAAACTTCTTGCAAGATTGTGTGATTGATGGATGTCCTAAAGATCAGTAAATCTTTATGGAGAAAATAAAGGCTCTCAAGCAAGACCTAAGCTGACACTGTCATTGCTAAGTCCATCTGGACTTTCACA
>JAPYYD010000172.1:0-17238 GCA_028551405.1 Uromys caudimaculatus | reverse complement strand
GAGAATTCTCTGTTTAGCTCTGTTCCCCATTTTTTGATAGGGTTATTTGGTTTTTTTGGAGTCTAACTTCTTGAGTTCTTTGTAAATATTGGATATTAGCCCTCCATCGGACATAGGATTGGTTAAGATCTTTTCCCAATCTGTTGGTTGCCATTTGGTCCTATTGACAGTGTCCTTTGCCTTACAGAAGCTTTGCGGTTTCCTGAGGTCCCATTTGTCTATTCTTGATCTTAGAGCATAAGCCCCTGGTGTTCTGTTCAGGAACTTTTCCCCCGTACCCAGGTGTTCGAGAGTTTTCCCCACTTTCTCTTCTATTAGATGCAGTGTATCTGGTTTTATGTGGAGGTCCTTGATCCACTTGGACTTGAGCTTTGGTCCCTGGGATCGTGGCTTAACTGCACGCGCCTCTAACCACTGAGCCCTCTCACTTGCCCACACTGCATGTTTATTACTATGAATCACAAATAAATTTACCTAAATAATTTTGCAAAGCTCAGGACCTTAATAAGAAAAAGAAATGTACTGGAAGCAGGTGGAAATCCCTCTAGAATAATAATTTTTTAAAAAGCCAACAGCCAGGACTCAGAAGAGGGGCCACACTACTGTGAAGTTCCAGGTGTCTGTGTTACACTATGGATTTCTCTGACACTCTGTGCTCACTATTCAGATCCCAGGGGTAAGGGGTGGGAAGAAGAAAGTATAGTGTTAACCTGTCACTTCTATGGTTAATAGTTCCACCTCCTATTCTAAGATAAGCACCTCTAAAATCCCTGCTGAATTCTTCACGCTCTCCTAAGGACTCAGAGGCTCCTGTGTGCTGCTGAGCAGCTGTATTGCAGGACTTTCTTGGGGGGACTTGAACAAACATCTGTTCACCCCAGATTCCCTTCAAGGTACTGGTGACGAGCCAAAGGGAAGATCCTACCCAAGACCAGCTTGGTGCATCAGTGAGGCCATTTACCGGAGCATGGGGTAAACTCAAGTAGTTGCATCTTTGGAAAGCCCACCCCTGCCTGGACCGTGACTCGTGACAGCTGCCTCCCTGGAGTTGCCCTGACAAGGAAGAGTCACATACCTCCCACCCCCATCTGTTACTACTTACATAGCTTTGGAGAAGGGTTTCCTGAGCCTCGAAACTTTCTTCAGAGTTCTTGTAAGTTTCTTGTGAGGTTCGTGAGTCGTCCCTTTCCCCTGTAGGTGGAAAAGCTTCAATCAGGAGGAAAGTTACACAACAGCAACGGACCTGCCCAATTCCTTCATCTGCCCACTTAATCCCCCTCTGCTTAATGCTGTGTTCCAGGGGTGTGTGTGTGTGTGTGTGTGTGTGTGTGTGTGTGCGTGCGTGTGTGTGTGTATGTAGGTAGGTAGTTGAATTTAGAGTTTGTGCTGTTATCCTCTCTTAGTTCTTCTTTTTTGTAGGTCACTCCCCCTCATAGCCATACTTGCATATACTATAAATATTATATAAATCACATACATAGCTCTGAGTAAGAACAAAAGTCCCAACCACTCATCTGAATCCATGAAGATGGCTGACAGTTTCATCCATTTTATTCTTTATGACTGAATACTACTCCTTTGTGTTTGCATACTATATTGTCTTTGTTCACTCACCTGCTGATGAGTACCTAAGCTGGCTTTATACAATAACACACATAGCTGTCCAGATATCTCTCTGCTGTACTGACTCAGAGTCCTTCTGGTACACACTTGGGAAGGGCACAGCTGGGTCATATGTAGTCCTGTTTGTGGTTTTTGGAGGATCATACTGGATTCCACAGTGGCTATACTGGTTCATGTTTCTATTTGCAGTTGATAAAGGAGCTGTCTTAGTCAGGATTTCTATTGCTGGGACAAAACACCATGACCAAAAAGCAAGTTGGAGAGGAAAGTATTCACTTGACATATACTTTCAGATCATAGTCTATCATTGGAGGAAGTCAGGGCAGGAACTCAAACAGGCCTGGAACCTGGGGGCAGGAGCTGATGCAGAGACCACAGAAGGGTGCTGCTTATTGGCTTGCTGCTCATAGCTTGCTCAGCCTGCTTTCTTATAGAACCTAGGACCGCCAGCCCAGGGATGGCACCACCTGCTATGGGCTGGTCCCTCCCCCATCAATCACTAATTGAGAAAATGCCTTACAGCTGGATTTATGAAGGCATTTCCTCAACTGAGGCTCCTTTTTTTCTGACGACTCTAGTTTGTATCACATTGACACATAAAACTGGTCAGTACAGAAGGGCAGGGTGACTTAATTGCTGGTTCCCAAGATGCCACATTCCATGGTTGAGGTATATGTCCCAGTAGAACAACAATGGAATGTCAAGACAAGAATGAGCCAGTTGCTGGATATGGAGCAAGAGCCACAAGTAACCTCTATGTATGGACATCAGCTTCCCTGCTTAATAAAACTGGTTGATATTGTTTTGATAATAAAAAGTCAGTGATATAATGCTGCCAGCCTGGAATACCCAAGGAAAACGTTTTTCCCAGAAGTCCCTGCTTCCCTCCTCTCCCTTCTCTTCCTCCTCTTTCTTTTCAAAGTGAGATCATCGAATCTACTCTGTCTTTGGGGCATTTTTCACACTGGATATCATGGGAAAGTCTTTTCCTTCCAGAGTTTGAGTGAAGGAGGATGTCAGGCAGAGCTGAAAAGAGCTGGTGGTGAGGAGCTCAAGAGACAGCTGTATATACTAAACTAGATGTCACCTGTATAATCTGGAGCTACAAAGTGTACAGTGGAATGTAACAGAAAGTCTAATCCAATGTAGCAAACATTCTTTGTAATTCTTTGGCACAAATGTCTCTGCTAAGTGCTGGGGAAAAGAAGAAACCCAAAATACACAGGGCATAGTCATTCATCCGTCCGTGTGTCAGCCCCACCCCCACCTGAGTTGCATGGTGAGCAGATCACAAGCCTGGCAACTATGTAGACGAAGCATGCTGGGACCCAAGGAAATGCAATTCCAATCCAGTTGCTTGCTCATACTTTTCCACTTTGCCATGTGTAGGCATCTCACCTGTCTTCCACTCCAGCTGCCCTCACCTACCTGCATGCTGGAGAGGGAACCCTGGGGCCCTAAGGTCACAAGGCAAGCACTCTGCACTCTTCTACGCAAATGCCATCCTCAGCTTGCTCTTGGTTCTTAGGATGGGCAACTTTTCTTTGGGAGGCATTCTGTTTTGATTTCTTTCTCTCTCACTTTGTAAATTCCTTCATAGTGTTAGATCTCAAATATCAATACCCACTTCCCTGACATCTCCTCCAGCCTCATCAGCCCTCTCTCTCAGCTGTCCTCTTTTAATGCACTTCCCCCATCTTAAGAGGGTGTGTTGGCTAGAATAGGGACGACCCCCATAAGTTCATGTGTTTGAATGCACTGCTCACAGGGAGTGGTGCTATTAGGAGGTGTGGCTCCTAACTGTAGATGAACTACAGTCCAGAATTGGAGGGCACACTTGTGATCCAGATCTTGAGGCATAGTGGCCATACTTACAAAGATCTTGAGAAAAGGAATTAAAGAAAAGCTTAGGTCCAGGCATGGTGATACACAACTTTAAACCCAGGAGACAGAGAGAGGCAAGCAGATCTCTGAGTTCAAAGCTAGCTAGTACAGAGCAAATTCTAGGTAAAGAAAAGCTTAGGTCCAGGCATGGTGGTACATGCCTTTAATTCCAGCACTCAGGAGACAGAGGCATGCAGATCTCTGAGTAAGATGTAATAGAACAGAACTTGGCAACTTCAGCCACAAGGCTCTGGTTTTAGAGTTATGATTTAGAAGGGGTTACTGGGACAATTGATGCTGGTTAGCTGGAGCTAAGAAATTAGCAGTGATTACGAAGAGGAGAGACCAGATCACTGAGGTGAAACCTTCTAGGAAGTCTTTTCTGAGGGCACAATGAAGCTATGTTACAGAGAGAGCCAAGGTTGTATCTCCTGCTGCAGCTGGACTTGGTGATATGTAAGAATCACCCAGGTAGTACTGGTTTTGAAGGCATGAAGGTGTCATGGAGAGCAGCTGAGGCTTAACCCTGTGAGAGGCCAGGAAAGACCTGCTGAAATAATACTTATTAACTCATCTTGGTGTGGGGATTGCTTCCCACTTCCATGGTTTATGTTCCCGAATGAAAGACACACAGACACAGGCTTTATATTTTAACATGCCTTAAGCAGCACAATAGCAGACACCACCTAGGCTCCATACTGCTAGAATCTGCCTCCCGCCGATAATTCTGAGTTACTACTTAACTAATTTCCATGTTCCATCTTGGTTGCTCCGGACCCATTTGTGCAGCCCTCTGGGCTGCGCTTTCTTGAGACAGTCACTGTTGCTAGATGCTTGATGGGAATCTGGGATGAACTAATTTTATTTTGAGGCTTTGTGGGTGTCTCTGGGATGTATTTCCAGATCCAGGCTTGCTTATCTCCCAGGTCAAGTGACCCTGGCCAGCATACTTCTCAGAGGTCACGGTGGGAAATGCTAGGCACACAGCAGGAAGATAGGGAAAAGACAGGGTTCAAAAGCTGTTTAATACATCCCTGGGCATGAAGGATGATGCAGGTGACTTTGGGAGTGGAGGAGGAGTGTCATGGTTTGTATATGCTCGGTCCAGGAAGTGCTGCTATCACAAGGTGTGGCTCTGTTGGAGTAGATGTGTCACTGTGGTGTGGGCAACGAGACCCTCATCCTAGCTGCCTGGAAGTCAGTCTTCTCCTAGCAGCCTTCAGATGAAGATGTGGAACTCTCAGCTCCTTCTGCACCATGTCTGCCTGGATGTTGCCATGTTCTCACCTTGATGATAATGGACTGAACCTCTGAACCTGTAAGCCAGCCCCAATGAAATGTTGTCCCTTATAAGACTTGCCTTGGTCATGGTGTCTCTTCACAGCAATGAAACCGAAACTATGATAGGAGGCCAAAGGTTGACTGGTTGTCATCTCCAGTGCTCTCCATCTGAGTCTATACTGAGATCTCCACACTTGAACTTGGGACTTGGCTGAAGTGTGTAGTCTACTCAGCTTGCTCCTGAGATTCCCTGTTACTCAGTTCTAAGTACAGGGATTGCAGGTGTGTTATCGTGCCCACTAGGCATTTATGTGGGTGCTGGGGATCTGAACTCTAACCCCCAAGCTTGTTTGGGAGCGACATAAAAGTATTTAGACAGGAAGGAGCCCTGGGCTCAGCCAGCCAGGTGAGCACTGCCTGCAGCTGCCCAGAAAGCAGCATGGTACATTCTGGGGCTTCAGCACAACTCACTGTCAAGCTGCTTCGGCCCTGCTGCTGCTTAGTCCTCCTTCCCCTCTCCTTATCTCCTTCATTTTTACACCAATCCATTCAACTCAGAGATCTTGTTCCTTGCCATCTGTGTCTAGAGTGCTAGAGACAAACCCGGGAGAGAAACTCTACTCAGCCTCTGCTACTTAGAATGAATCTCACAAATAGAAAGATAATTTTAAGTTGTAGTTAGTACACTGAAGGAAAAGTCCAAGCACAGTTGCCACAGTTTGGTTTTTGGTTTTCAGGTACACAACAGGTAGCTTGAAAAGTTAAGTATGCCCCACGCAATATTTGAGATATGCTGTAAAATGCTGCTTATCTAAAACCAAAGGGAACTGAGCGAACTATAATTTTCATGTGTTCAGTCTGGCAGCCTCAAGTCCAAGATGCCATGAGTCATGTGACTAAAGGACCCAGCCAGTCTGGAGCTGAGGGAGGGGGAAGGTGTGGCAGAAATGAAGAGGTTCTGACTGGGGTGGGGAGGGCAGTGGTCTGGGAGGGTTCCCCTGAGCTCCATCACAGATATTTAACTCCCTGGATAAGGGAGGTGAGGAGTAAAGCAGTTAGGAAGTGAATCTCATACTTCATATTTCAGAAGGGACACTGCACAAGTGTCAGGTATTTATTAATCCTAAGAGATGCATCAGTGGAGCGGCCCAGGACACACTCAGCCCCTCAGTTGCCAGCTGGCAGAAATTCTGAGGCAGAGCCCACACCATAGCCAGCACAACCCTCCAAGCATTCACTCCCCGATGCAGCTGACTGTACTGGTCAGCATGCAACAGACTTTTAAAAACTGGAAAGGTTTGGGAGTTAATTCGTGTCTGTAATTTGTTTGTTGTAGGGCTGGAGATAACAGCCTAAGGAGGTAAGGAGGCAGGCTCACAGGCAAGCACGGTGACAGGTGTTTGTTGTTGTCCCCCCTGGAAAGGTGGGACTGACGAGTATCTCAGGCTTCCTGGCCAGCTAGTCTGCCCTAACTAGTCATTTTCAGGTCCCAGTGAGAGATCCTGCCTCAAAAACAAACACACAAACAAACAATAACAACAACAAAACAAAACCAAGGTGAGCTGAGTGTGGTGGTGCATGCCTTTAATCCCAGCACTCAGGAGACAGAGACAGGAGGATCTCTGTGAGTTTGAGGCCAGCCTATTCTGTGACCAGCCAGGTTACAGAGAGACTCTAACTCAAAAAGCCAAACAAACAAACTAAAACAAGGTGGATGGCTCCAGAGGAAGATGACACCTGATTTAGATCTTGTACCAACACATACAGACACAGACACCCACATACAAACATGTGAACCTGCATACACACACACACACACACACACACACACATACACACACACACACACAAGAAAAAAAGAAGAGTAGTGCAGGGAAACTTGGAGTGCTTGAACAGAAAGGGGCTGTGTGACAGAGTGGTTAGAATTGAGTATTCACACTGGGTGGGGGGTTACATGGATCTGCACACAGAGTATGATCACACAGCTGAGTTTACACACCCATGTACACACATGAATACATGTAGAATCGGGAAGTCATGGATCTGGGTCTCATTCCTTCTTACCTTCCTGTAGTTTGGCATTCCTCAGGGTTTCATCTTGATTTCTTTAGAGTTATGTTCTAAATTTAAAGTATTATACCTAAAGAAGCTATAAAACTATAATGCCTCTAACCTGTAAGTTTAGGGGTGTGCTAATCCTACTACTTGAGAGTCAGACCACAACTCTTGAGGCAAAATTGAAGCAACCTTTATTAAATACTTACCAGAACAATGGACTCTGCCATGTCCACGCATGGGATTCCCAGTGAATAGCATTGAAATACATTAGACAGGGGCTTATAAAGATAAAACCCATAAAGCTAAGTACTTCCCACTTCCATCGAAGCAGGGGCAAACCTACATCCTGACACTTCCTGTCTACATCAAACACATGCTGTGCAGTTGGAACAACCAGCCTTGTTTACTGAAGTGAAAACACTCTGTTACATGCCTTTAATCCCAGCACTCAGGAGGCAGAGGCAAACAGATATCTGAGTTCTAGGCTAGTCTGGTCAAGAGAGAGAGAGAGAGAGAGAGAGAGAGAGAGAGAGAGAGAGAGAGAGAGAGAGAGAGTTAGAGTTAGTTCTAGAATAGCCAGGGCTACACAAAGAAACCCAGTCTTAAAAACAAACAAACAAAACAACTCCCCCTCCCACAAAGAATAAAAACAACAACAACAACAACAACAACAACAACAACAAAAAAGCAAACATCTGGCTTGTTATCCGACATGAACAACAGCCTCCAGCATTCCAGGAAGTTATCTTCCTTTGAGAAAGTGGAACTTACAGGTTAGAGGCGTTTTTGTTTTACAGCTTCCTTAGGTACAAT
Source organism: Uromys caudimaculatus (assembly GCA_028551405.1). Taxonomy (NCBI): domain Eukaryota; kingdom Metazoa; phylum Chordata; class Mammalia; order Rodentia; family Muridae; genus Uromys; species Uromys caudimaculatus. The sequence continues at coordinate 9,579 of JAPYYD010000172.1, read as the reverse complement.
ACTTTATATTTAGAACATAACTTTAGCCCTCACAGTTGCTCTGAGTGGGTGTAGTTGGTCTCAAACTGTTTAAACGTAACTCACGGAAATCTACAGGCACCTTCTGGGATTGTTCCACATTTGGTCCCTTTATCCATTTCCTCCCTTTTTTGTGGGACCAGGGACTGGACTTGGGGCCCCTTACATGCCAAGAAAGCATTCCATTCCCATGCGACATCCCTGATTCTTTTTAAAATGTTTTCATTTTGAAACAAGGTATCACTAAATTATCCAAGCTAGCTTTGTACTTTGTAGCCAGGACTGGCTTTGAATGTTCAATCTTTCTTCTTCAGCTCCCAAGTAGCTAAAATGACAGACCTGTTTCATCAGATTCCAAATACATTGGTGACCACAGCAGACTGTAATTTTTACGTCTTAGATTATTTTTCCATCAAATGACTACTGTATATTATGTTTCAACTCTTAGACATTGTGCCTATGCAATTAAAAATATAAGTTGCAAATTAGTAGGGATAGTTACAAAATAGTCAAACTCTTGTCATATTAGATACTAGTTTAGTTAATTACAATAAAATGTTTTCTAGGTCATTCAGATAGTAAATAGCTAAGAATAAGCAGAGTTTGTTGGTTTATATATGCTATAAATATAGTTGGTTTTCAAAACCTTCAAAAATCCACAGAAAATGCCATTTAAAATTATTTCATTATTAAAAGATCTTTTGAATATGAGACAGGTCTGGTCCTGACAATACCCCCATTCCACTTTAAAAAAGGTAATGAGCATCAAAAAACCTCTATATGGAATTGCTTCAACTGTGGCAAGCTAGCTATTGGGCAAAGAAAATTCCCTAACTTCATCTGCAGACAAAATACTGCCCAGAAAGAACAAACAGACACAGGGAAGTTGACTGCCAAGCTCTGCCAAGACAAGGTAAGCTATTCCTTCATAATTCCTGCTTCACAAAAGGTCTGTCAGATAGATATTCTGGGCCAGAAGGCTCAAGATAGATGCTTCAGTGTTATAGAGAATATTGGGAACTATCCAAGCAGCCAGTTATCTCTGCCATTTCTATAATTTTGGAAGCTGCATTCCTGTATACTCAGGTAATATTTACTCTTTCTCAGGTTTCTTATGGGATTGAAGATTAGATAGTTGTAGTCTTACTATAAGCTTTAGTTGTTTAGGATTTAAGAAGATATCTTAGGTCTAAGAAGATATTTTTAGGATGGAAAATGATTTAGATATAAAATTCTGAACTCACCAAGATAGGATAGATGATAAAATACTTTATCTAAGGTGCCAAATATAAATGAACTGTACATTATAAATATATATCATACCTTATAGTTTTCATAATTGTTTTGTAATTGTTATAATTGAATTTAATTTATATTTGAAAGAAAAAGAGCCCTTTATTGCACTAAAAGAGGGAATTGTAGAGAGCATATCTTATGTATTGTATGGATGTCTCACCTGTCAATTAAAAAGCCTATGGCCTATGGCTTAGGCAGGAAATAGAAGGTAGAACATCTGGGAAGAGAAAGCATTTTGGGATAGAGCCATGTGCAGGGCAATTAGCCTGGAAAGATGTGAGGAGACAGATACATGGTACCTGAGCACAGACAGAATGTAGGTTAAAATAAATGGGATATTTAATTATGATCTAGTCAGAGTAGAGCCTAGCTATATGGCTGAAGTATTTGTAAATGTATTTTGAGTCTGAATCTTATTTCTTGAATCATGGGGCTGGGAGCCAGATCCTAATTTCTACATATGACTTAAAAAACATATTAGAAAAGCAGTTCGTTCTGTTGTGGAAATATTTCATCTCAATCAGGGCTTCTACCCCCATTTGATCATTCAGTTCCCAGATAAAAGACACACAACTTTTATATTTATGATAAGCCTTAATCAGCACTAGAAATGGGCAGATATTTACCCTCTATGCTATTATGTCAATTTCCCTGCCAATAACCTGACAATATGACTTGTCATGTTCCATCTGGGCTGCTCTTAACTCCAATTGGCCAGCCCTCATGGCCATGATTTTAAGGTTCTTACTTCATGTTGTCTTCTCCTCTCTCTACCTTCCTCTCTCTCCCCCTGTCCCCTCAGACCCCAAGCCTGAGAACCCCCAAGCCCCACCTGTGTCTCTTCTGCTGGCATTTTTTTTTTAACCAATAGTTTTAAATTAAGGAACAAGGTCACATTTTATGTGCAGATTCTCTCGTTCCTGAGAGAAACCAGGCCTTGGAAGCTAGTATGTATCATTACAATACATATCAAAAGATCAAACCTAAACACAGTTCTGTGGGCTCCTGTTTTTATCCACATAATATCTTTCTTTCTAACGTCCCAAACTTTCCTGTTGTAATCATGTCCTGTCTGTTTAGACAACTCTCTTACCATTCTTTAAAGGTAGATTCATTACTAATGAAGTCTCATAGATTGCCTTAAATTCCTAAAAGATTTGCAGCCTAAATGCTAACTGTACAATCCAAGAAGCGCTTCTGCCTGCTTGAGACACATTAGGTGCTTCTTGCGGTTTGCCGTGGTTTCACAATCTATCTACCACATTCAGACGCACACTCCTCTCTAAGCAGCACTTCTTTCTCCTTGGGTTGATTCATTCTTTCAAAATCTTTTCCTTTGATGACCTTTAATGACACAGGTTGGTGCGATTTCTTTGTATTTAGCTTATTTTACATTTTTGTCTATCCTATAGATTCTATAAATTGTGTTCTTATCATATTTGAGACTGGTTTTTTGTTTGGCCTTTTCAGTTCTTTTTCTTGCTGACTTCTGGATCTCAATGATAGGAACATTGACTATTTACTTATTTTTTTTTTAAAAATATTATATTTGCTTATTGTGCATGTGTGTACATGAACATGTATGCCACAGTGAATGTGTGAGGGTCAGAGAACAGTTTATGGGAGTCCTTTCTCTCCCTCCACCATGTGGCTCTTTAGGATCAAACTCGGGTTGTCAGGCTTGGCAGCAAACACATTTACCCACTGAGCTATTTCATGGCCCCCATGTATGTATTTCTTTATTTCCTATCTTGAAGAACTTACTCTTGTTATTGTCCTATGGGGCCCTGAGGCTGATTACTTACTTGTTTAGAGACAAGGTTTCACCCGGGAGCTTAGATTTGTTTGAACTCACTCTATGCTGGCTTTGAGCTCTCAATCCTCCTGCTACAACTACCTGAGTGCTGAGATTACAGTTGTGTACCTCACCTGGCTATTTGTTTTCTCTGTGGTTAGATTGACTATTACTACTCAACTGACCTCAAGTTCATTGATTTTATCCTGATAAATCTACTGCTGAATCCATTTGGTGACCTAATTTTGTTAAGAAGTTTCATTCTTATAATTTCCCTTTTTAAAAAATGCACAGGGTCTCACTCTGTAGCCCAGGCTGGGTTTGAACTCATTGTGTAGTCCAGGTTGGCCTTAAAGTCATGACAATCCTCCCGATTTATCCTCATGAGTGCTAGGATTACAATCATAAGCTACCAATCAGGCTTTATTTTGTTTTTGTAATAACCTTTTTTTCTGGAGATTCTTTGTTGGGATTTTCTAGTTTTTCATTTGTTTCCAGAAAACTTGTAGTCTTGGTGTGTTGGTGCACATCTTTAATCTCAGTCAGAGGCAGGAAGATCTCTGTAAATTTGAGGCCAGTCTGTCTACTCTGTATAGAGAATTCTGGGCCACACAGAACTACACAGTGAGACCTTGTCTGAAACACACACACACACACACACACACACACACACACACACACACACACACACACACACACACAGAGTAATAATAAATAAAAATTAAAAAGTCAGCTGTCAGCCCTTTACTACAACCAGTTAGCAGCGAAACAACCTCTGGTACATCTCTAGATTGCCTTTAGGCAGGTGAGGAAGGATGACTATAAAATAGAAAACCTGGTGATAGGCCATAGAAATGACAACACCAGAATCCTGCCAGCACTTAGCTATCTGGCAGTACAGAACTAACAATTGAAAATACAGAGACATACCTTCACACAGAGTAAAAAAGGTCACTCCCAAAAGACAGTACAGAATCATTTTTAGTTAAGGTTTGACATAACCTAATCTTTGAGAAATGCAGATATAATCACAAACAGGAATGAGCTTAGTTTGTTTTTACTGTAAGATGGCTTTTAAGCACAAGATGGAGGCAGAATGGTTCCATATTCCATACTTGTTTTATGTGTCCCTATCAAATCCCTGATAAGGTCTTATCTGTGGGATGGAGTGGATGAAAAAATTTGTAATGCATTGAGAGAAATATGGCCTGTTTATAAGTTATATCTATTTAGTTAGCATAGAAAGAACAAAATTTTAAGGCCATTATAATCTCGGTATGCTAATAGTTACTATAGGTAACCATTTTGTCTCCTCTGCCAGGGAGTTTCCTTTTAACCAACCACTCCAGACTTCTGTTGAGGATAAGGGGTTATGTATTTTCTTGGCTATTTCCTGCTGAAATTAGGACAATGTTGTTAGGGCCCAGGAAGGCTGGAATGTTAGTGAAAGTCCAGGAGGGATTCAGGCAATAGGGCATCCATCAGAAGCATCTGATTTGCAGACCCAGCTGAAGAGACAGGAAGAAATCACATTGGCTAGACTGATCCACATCAGCTTTCACCAAGTCCAGGGCTTTCTGATTTTATAGGACTACCTAGGGTTGGTATGGTATAGATCCCCTTTGGAGTAGTTTGCAGTCCACAGATGATTTCTGGATAGTGTCTATTAGATAAGTGGAATTAGGCCAAGACAGATATATACTAGGAACAGAAGCTAAATACTTAAAGGAAACTTTGACAGTTGGAGCAATAGACAGAGAAATTTAGGAAGATCAAAGTTTTATGACTTTCTTGATTCCCTGAAACTCATATTATCACTGTAATCTGTACTGCTATGAACATAGTGGAGTATGTGTTCTTGTTATATGTTGGAGCATCTTTTGGTCTAGGAGTGGTATAACTGGGTCCTCAGGTAATACTATGTCCAATTTTCTGAGGAACCACCAGACTGATTTCCAGAGTGGTTGTACCAGTTTGCAATCCCACCAACAATGAAGGAGTGTTCCTCTTTCTCCACATCCTCGCCAGCATCTGCTATCACCTGAGTTTTTGATCTTGGTCATTCTGACTGGTATGAGGTGGAATCTCAGGGTTGTTTTGATTTGCATTTCCCTGATGACTAAGAATGTTGAGCATTTCTTTAGGTGCTTCTCAGCCCTGCGAATTTCCTCAGTTGAGAATTCTCTGTTTAGCTCTGATCCCCATTTTTTGATAGGGTTATTTGGTTTTCTGGAGTCTAACTTCTTGAGTTCTTTGTATATATTAGATGTTAGACCTCTATCAGATGTAGGATTGGTTCAAGGCTCTTTCCCACTTTCTCTTCTATTAGATTCACTGTATCTGGTTTTATTTGGAGGTCCTTAATCCACTTGGATTTGAGCTTTGTACAGGAAGATAAGAATGGATCAATTTCCATTCTTCTACATGCTGACTTCCAGTTGAACCAGCACCATTTGTTGAAAATGTTGTCTCTTTTCCACTGGATGGTTTTAGCTTCTTTGTCAAAGATCAGGCGAACATAGATTTATAGGTTCATTTCATGGTCTTCATAGAGTAACTGAGTTGGAATTTTAACAGGGATTGCATTGAATCTGTAGATTGCTTTTGGCAAGATGGCCATTTTTACTATAATAATCCTGCCAATCTATGAACATAGGAGATCTTTCCATCTTCTGAGGTCTTCAGTTTCTTTCTTCAGAGACTTGAAGTTCTTGTCATACAGATCTTTCACTTGCTTGGTTAAAGTCAGCCCAAGATATTTTATATTAAGTGTGACTATTGTGAAGGGTGTTATTTCCCTAATTTCTTTCTCAGCACATTTATCCTTTGAATAGAAGAAGGCTACTTGTTGGTTTGAGTTAATTTTATATCTGGCCACTTTGCTGAAGTTGTTTATCAGCTGTAGGTGTTCTCTGGTGGAGTTTTTGCTGTCCCCTATACTATCATATCATCTGCAAATAGTGATATTTTGATTTCTTCCTTTCCAATTTGTATCCCTTTGATCTCCTTTTGTTGCCTAATTGCTCTAGCTAGAACTTCCAGTACTATATTGAATAGATAGCGAGAGAGTGGGCAGCCTTGTCTAGTCCCTGATTTTAGTGGGATTGTTTCAAGTTTCTCTCTGTTTAGTTTGATGTTGGCTACTGGAACATCCAGTACTATATTGAATAGATAGGGAGAGAGTGGGCAGCATTGTCTAGTCCCAGATTTTAGTGGAATTGTTTCAAGTTTCTCTCTATTTATTTTGATGTTGGCTACTGGTTTGCTGTATATTGTTTTTACTGTGTTTACGTATGGGCCTTGAATTCCTAATCTTTCCAAGACTTTTAACATGAAGGGGTGTTGAATTTCGTCAAATGCTTGTTCAGCATCTAATGAGATGATCATGTGGGTTTTTTTCTTTGAGCTTGTTTATATAGTAGTTTACGCTGATGGATTTCTATACATTGAACCATCCCTGCATCCCTTGGATGAAGCCTACTTGATCGTGGTGAATGATTGTTTTGATGTGTTCTTGGATTTGGTTTGAGAGATTTTACTGAGTATTTTTGCAGTGATATTCATAAGAGAAATTGGTCTGAAGTTCTCTTTCTTTGTTGGGTCTTTGTGTTGTTTAAGTATCAGCATAAATGTGGCTTCATAGAATGAATTAGGTAGTGTTCCTTCTGTTTCTATTTTGTTTAATAGTTTGAAGAGTATTGGTATTAGGTCTTCTTTGAAGGTCTGATAGAATTCTGCACTAAGACTATCTGGTCCTGGGCTTTTTTGGTTGGGAGACTTTTAATGACTGCTTCTATTTCTTTAGGGGTTATGGGACTGTTTAGATGGTTTATCTGATCCTGATTTAACTTTGGTTCATGATACCTATCTAGAAATTCATCCATCTCATCTAGATTTTCGAGTTTTGTTGAGTATAGGCTTTTGTAGTAGAATATGATGATTTTTTGAATTTCATTGGTTTCTGTTGTTATGTCTCCCTTTTCATTTCTGATTTTGTTATTTTGATACTGTCTCTGTGCCCTCTGGTTAGTCTGGCTAAGGGTTTTTCTATCTTGTTGATTTTCTCAAAGAACTAGCTCCTGGTTTTGTTGATTCTTTGTATAATTCTTTTTGTTTCTACTTGTTTGATTTCAGCCCTGAGCTTGATTATTTCCTGCTGTCTACTCCTCTTGGGTGTATTAGCTTCTTTTTGTTCTAGAGCTTTCAGGTGTGCTGTTAAGCTGCTAGTGTATACTCTCTCTAGTTTCTTTTTGGAGGCACTCAGAGCTATGAGTTTTCCTCTTAGCACTGCTTTCATTGTGTCCCCCATAAGTTTGGATATGTTGTACCTTCATTTTCATTAAATTCTAAAAAGTCTTTCATTTCTTTCTTTATTTCTTCCTTGACCAAGTTATCATTGAGTAGAGCATTGTTCAGTTTCCATGTGTATGTGGGCTTTCTGTTGTTTTTGTTGCTATTGAAGATTAGCCTTAATCTGTAGTGATCTGATAGGAGGCATGGGATTATTTCAATCTTCTTATATCTGTTGAAGTGTGTTTTGTGACCAAGTATATGGTCAATTTTGGAGAAGGTACCATGAGGTGAGGAGAAGAAGGTATATTCTTTTGTTTTAGGATGAAATGTTCTATAGATATCTGTTAAATCCATTTGGTTCATAACTTCTGTTAGTTTCACTGTGTCTCTGTTTAGTTTCTGTTTCCATGATCTGTCCATTGATGAGAGTGGGGTGTTGAAGTCTCTCGCTATTATTGTGTGAGGTGCAATGTGTGCTTTGAGCTTTAGTAAAGTTTCTTTTATGAATGTGGGTGCCCTTGCATTTGGAGCATAGCTGTTCAGAATTGAGAGTTCTTCTTGGTAGATTTTTCCTTTGATGAGTATAAAGTGTCCTTCCTCATCTTTTTTGATAACTTTTTATTGAAAGTTTTATTCGATATTAGAACAGCTACTCCAGATTGTTTCTTGGGACCATTTGCTTGGAAATTTTTTTCCAGCCTTTTACTCTGAGGTAGTGTCTGTCTTTGTCACTAAGGTGCATTTCCTGTATGCAGCAAAATGCTGGGTCCTGTTTACGTATCTAGTCTGTATCTAGCAGCTGACTCCAACCCGAGCAGTTACCTGAGCTGTGCTGTGCGGAAGGAAAGGCCTGTGCCTGCCCTGGGGGGTGGGGGCTGCTGTCCCAATGCTGGCGAACCTGGGGAGAGGGGTGCTGTAGCACCCTGTGTGGATACAGGATCCCAGAGGTGCCCCCGGATGGAAAGAGTAACTGGTCAAGACACTAGGGAGGGAGTTGCCGTCACTGCTGGTGGAACCTTGGTTGGTCTTTGCAGTTTGTCATGGCGATGGTGGAAATCAGAGTCACACCTTAGGTTGGTGCTCCACCACTGTTTACGTATCTAGTCTGTCGTATGTACTCTTTTCTATACCTATCATCTTTAGGTTTGGTCTTTTCATTGTGTCCTAGATTTCCTGGATGTTTTGGGTCAGAAGCTTTTTGCACTTTTTTTTGCACTGTGTCTTTTTACTGGGGAATTGAGTCCATTGATGTTAAGAGGTTTTAAGGACCAGTGATTGTTGTTTCCTGTTTCTTCTGTTGTTAGAGGTGGAATTATGTTTGTGTGGCTATATTCTTTTGGGTTTGTTGAAAGAAGATTATTTCTTGTTTTTTCTAGGGTATAGTTTCCCTCCTTTTGATGGAGTTTTCTGTCTATTATCCTTTGTAGGGCTGGATTTGTGGAAATATATTATTTAAATTTGGTTTTGTCATGGAATATCTTGTTTTCTAGATCTATGGTAATTGAGAGTTTTGCTGGGTATAGCAGCCTGGGCTGGCATTTGGGTTCTTTTAGGGTCTGTATGATATCTGCCTGGGATCTTCTGGCTTTCATAGTGTCTGTTGAGAAGTCTGGTGTAATTATGGTAGGTCTGCCTTTATATTTTACTTGACCTTTTCCCCTTACAGTTTTTAATATTCTTTTTTTTTTTTTTAATTTTTATTTTTGATACTTTATTTACATTTCCGATGTTTCCCCTTTTCTGGGTCTCCTCTTTGGAAACCCCATATCCCCTCCCCCTCCCCGCCTCTGTGAGGGAATTCCTCCTCCCACATACCCGCCCACCCATTCCCATATTCCCACCTTGACATTCCCCTTTACTGGGGCCTCTAGCACCCTCAGGCCCAAAGTCCTCTCCTTTCTCCCTGATGGCCATCGAGGTGATTCTTCTGCCTCATATGTAGTCCAAACCATGGGTCAATAGATGTGTATTCTTTGGTTAGTGGTCTGAACTCCAGGCCGACTAGGGGGACGGTCAGGCCCATTGATGCTCTTGCTCCTTCCATGAGGCTGCCAATTCCCTCCGCTCCTTCAGACCTTTCTCCAACCCCTCCATCTGGTACCTCACTCTCAGTCCAGCGGTTACTGTTAAATGAAACTTGGACATTCTGAACTTGTGGGCTAATATCCACTTATCAG
>JAPYYD010000171.1:0-17442 GCA_028551405.1 Uromys caudimaculatus | reverse complement strand
GGGAATGTCAAGGTGGGAATATGGGAATGGGTGGGCAGGTAGGTCGGAGGAGGAATTCCCTCACAGAGGCGGGGAGGGGGAGGGGACACGGGGTTTCCAAAGAAAAGGGGAATCATCGGAAATGTAAATAAAGTATCAAAAAAAAAAAAAAAGAAAATATTTGCATTGTTTTATATGTGTTTATTATATATGATATATATATAAATGGATATATTATCATTTATAAAATCAAATTTATTTTTAATTAAGTGTAAATACATGCATCCTGTGCATATGAACACAGAATTTATTTTTAATTTGGTATACATGTATATATATTCAGAACTGATTTAGAGTTACATTGTTTTATTCTGTACTGTATTTCTACATTTCTCCCTGAAACTATTTTCCTCTTTTAAGATAATTTATTTTTAGTGTTTTCTGAATAGTAGACCTGCTGGTGATTAATTTTTTTCAATTTTTGCCAGTAGACATATTTATTTCACCCACATTTGATGAAAAATTAACTTTGTATTGCCTTTGAAGTTGGCAGTTCTTTTTCTCTGGGCACTTTAGAAGTGCCATTCCATTACCTTCTGGGTTCTATCACTTCCTTAGAATAGTTAGCTATAGGTCATAATATATGACCTTCATGTAGTTTTTAATGTGTGATTTTAAAGGTTTTTTTTATTTGTCTTTGATTTTTGCAAGTTTTACCATTATGTGCACAGGTTTGATTTTCTTTGTCTTTTGTCTTTTTGGAGTATACTAAGCTTTTTGAATGTATGGGTTGTTTCTTTTTATCATTTATCAGTTTCTCTCTCTTTTACAAAAAAGAAGCAACCCTCCCAAACAAACAGAAAACAACAATAAATACAACACACACACACAGAACTTTTTATGACTGGTAGTATTTGATTAAATTTCAGATATTGTATATGAGAAGTTTCAGAGGGTATAAGTAATTCTGTTTTTCTCCAGAGATTTCATCTTTTACTCTTCAAAGTGGATAAAGGATGATGATTACCAATGTAACTGGGAAAATGCAGTTAAGATTAGGTTGTGGGTTATGTTTTCTTAAGTATCTACTTATGTATTGTTTTCTTAAATGTTTCTAAAAATGCTTCTCCAAGGGTTCCAGCTGAGAACTTGTGATATTGTGTGAAGCTCCTTTACTGTGGTTCATTCCAAACTGTAAACTCTTCACCATGGAAATCTAGTCAAATTTATCCTTCTGCTATTCATAGGCTTCCTTTTTAGCTTCCTGTCCTATGCAGCATCAGAACTCAGCAAATGGTATGGGAGGAAAACCTGTTAAGTAGAAGATTCAGATCTCTGTACCTTTTCAATGGGTCCCTAAAACCTCAAAGCTCACATTGCCTCTCTGCTTCTTAGCAACAAACCTGTGCTCTTAGCCTATTTGTGCATGAGTAGAATTTAAGGTGGTTGTTAACAGTTAAGCATGTACTGCTCTTGCAGTACAGAATCTACATCAGCTTACAACCACCTATAAAGCCAGCTCCAGGGGATCTGACGCCCACTTTTGACCTTCATGAGTACCTGTGCTCATGTGCGCCTATGCTCATGTGCACAAGATGCATATATACATCTAATTAAAAGTAAATTCTGTGCTCATATGCACAAGGTGAATATATATATATATATATATATACATATATATATAATTAAAAATAAATTCTATTTAATAAATGATAAACCCTGAAGGCTATAAATATCCTTGATATTTGCTTATTTTACCCATTTATATGAGAAATGTTTAATGAGTTGCTAGTATAATACACAACTAATACAAAGATTTAAAACCATTATTTTCTAGAAGCTCATCTGTAATTATAAATATTGTAGAAGATTTAAGAGTAAAAGTTTATAATTCTAGTACTCAGGGAGCTGAGAAAGGAAAATTAAGATTAAGAGTTCTATGAAGCAGTCTGAGGAGATGAAAAAGTGAGTTAGGTACTTGTTGAGCATGTGTAAGGACCTATTTTCAGATCCACAGGATCCATGTAAAGCCAGACATTGCTGCACATTGCTGTAATCCTAGCACTCCTAAGGCAAGATGAGAGGTACATACAGGAGAATCAATTAGCTTGCTATCTCAGTGTACCTAGTAGTGAACGGCAACAGAAACACTGTCTCAAACAAGATAGATGAGGGCTGTTACCCCAGGTTGTTTTCTGACCACCATACATACACCATGGCATGTATGTATCTGCATCCACATCTGTGAATATAAACACATACACAAACATGCATACTGAAAGATTAAAAGGCTATAGGCTAGTCTGGAGACCTTTTGTCAAAACAAACACAAAACAAGTATTTACCATGAATAGTGACTATCTGGTGCTTTGTGAGTTGCTTTATTTAAAATTTTACCTTTGGAAATAGAATTAGGTATTAATCATTTCTGTTAAAAAGGCCTTTGTTTGTGTTCTAAATGTTTGTTTCACTTCCAGCTTTTCATTGCAATTTTTATGGTCTGCTTCTTATGAGGAAACTCATGTGATTTTGTTGTTGTTTGTTTTATTTTGGGCTTCCTCTATCATGCTCACTTTCACTTAAATATCTAGGCCCATAGTTCCAATAGTGAACACAAACTACCCAATATACAGTGGTGTAAGTTCTGTACATTAACAGAATTTATGTGGTAAGTAAAGTTATTGATCTACTTTAATAGATGTGGGAACCAAGGCACAGAAATTTTAAGCAACTTGACCATAATTACAATAATTAAATGGCACGGATAGCATCCAAAACTGATGGATTTGCCTCAGAGATGGGAAATTAGCTGCTCTGATATCACTTCACTCTTTCCAATGACACGAACTCTCAAACAGTTTTCTCTGACTGCAATGTATTTTTTTTTACTTTATAGCCTTCTGCACTGAGATTCAGTTTTCAGCTCGTTCTTCAGGGATAAATCTAATACTCCCCCACCCTCCCAAGATCCTCTTATCTTCTTAATAAAGCCCGACTCTTCGGTTATCTTGAATTAGGAATCAATTTTCTGGACTCCTAGATCCGTTGGCACTTTTAGCCCTAGCCCCTTACCCAAACTGACTGCCAACCCTAGATACTGAGCCTGCTTGGAGATAATTGCATGTTCACCCAAGTGAGCCTCCTTACTAATCATGCTTGTCAACTATTTTCCCTCTACTGTTTACTTACGATTCCCGTTTACCATTCTGACCTTTCTAAAGGTTCTTCTTTCTCATTGAAATTTCTGCCCAATTCCATCTTCTACAGTTTTAGGAGTATAACCTTCACTCCTAAGCCCCGAGGGTGGAAAAAACCCCTCAGAATTGAGCTTTCTAAACTTCTTTTCCTTCTGCAGAAAACATCTGTCTTGTCATCACTTTTTTTCTCATTTTCTCCCCAGGCAGTATTGATTCATTTCCTCTCTCCCTCCCATGCTTGCTTCCTTCTTCCTTCCTGCCACAGATATTTGCTGGGCGTGAACTATATGCTATTCCAGTAGTGTAGGTAGCATAGTGATGGTCAAATAATTCCTGTTCTTCTGTTCCCATGCTAGTCTCTGAGACAATAAAAGGATGCATCAGTGTGCCCAATCCTGGGTAGGCACTGGACCTTTAAATATAATGTAGGATAAACATGATAGAGAGCTATAAAAACAGTGCTTTATTTCTCCATCTAATAATTAGGGGGAAAATTCTTCTGCAAGCCTTGGAGATAGAAATGCCAGATATAGAAAACATAAGCAGGGTCCAGATAACACACACACATACACACACATACAACTTGAATTGAAACCAAACAAATTTTAGTTTATATCTGGCAATGCTGAGACTGCTGAGTTTTCAATCCATAATTTGAATTTCACTGAATATCCTGGACTTTATGTGGCAACTCTCTGAAGGACCCACGGTGCTAAACCATTCATAGATCTGGAGGTTTCAGGCGTAGGGATTGTTTTGGGATATTAATTTTATGGCTGCAAATGTGCTCAGTGCTGAGGCTAGAGAAAACCAATGACATTGTTTTGCTTCCTAACTGGTTTTGCTGTGTCATTCCTCTCAGCTAGCCCATTCTGCATGTAGCAGCCAGAGAGCTTTAGAAACTACAAATCATGCCCTTTTCGGTTCAAAACCTTCTGTGGCTTCTCATCTCACAAAATGTGAGTATTCTTAAATGACCTTGAAAACCCGAAGTCAGTGGTTCTCATATTTTGCTTCCTATTTATCATCCGAGGAATCTTTAAGGCATTCCTTCTGTCTCAGTGTCATCCTCAGATTAAACTTCTTAGTGTTGCAGCCTGGAATTTGTCCTTTGCAAAGCTTGCCAGGTGAATGCTTTGTGCCCTAGGGTTTACACTTTCCCTGTTCCCTCTTTGATTAGCTCTTCATCCTGTAGTCCCACTGGAACCCACATTTTCCCCAACGCTCTTCAGCGATCAAGCTGTCAAAGATGCTCCTTTTACTATGCAGCCTTCCACTTTCATGTGCTCTGTGTTCAAATATCATTATTAGTAAAGCCTTCCCAGAGCATCCTCACCTTATTTATTTTTCCGCTTAATAATCCCCCCGGCTTTCATGACCACTTTTCTTGCATTACATTTGTCTGTTTCTTTCTGTATGATACCCTTTAACATAACAAAAGCCCTATGAGGGCACAGTAGTATGATACATGTTCTACTTTAGTGCCCAGAACAGTGCCTGACACATATGTTGAGCTCAACAAAAATGGGTTCATAAAGGACTTTAGAGTCTAGCAGAGAATTCAGACTTATGCAAGCAATCCTGATATAATTTAAGTCATCATTAGAAATTGTTAAACAGAATTTCTAGAGATCCTAATGTGTTTGGTTCCTTCTTCTACCTCTTTCCTTTCTTTCTAGGATATTGTTTTTTAACATCTCACTCTCTACCTTCATTAAAGTGTCTGTCTTCAGATCTTGGCAAGCCTAATTCCTCAGCTCTTCCAAAGCTACTATATAGTATGCTGGACACAGCCTTGAAAGTGTTATAAATATATCAGTTCATTTAAGTTGGAAAAGTTTTGAGGTAGGTGTTAGTACTATCCTCATTTTATAGATGTACAAACCAAGGCACAGAAAAGTTAGAAATCTTGATGAAAGCAAGGAAAGTCTTACTCAAAATCTTGTGCTTCGGTCAGGTTGTCACTTATCTTCTCCTTTACCAGCCTCTGCATCCTCTGACTGTGTTTCTGCTTTGCACAATTTGGGTTTGACCATAGGGCTGTCTTCCTTTCTCATTGTCCCATTCTTCAGGGTCACTTTGCTATGTAGGCCAATCAAGTAATGGTAGATAACATTAATGGGGGATAGGGCTTATCCACAGTCCTGTTAGGTCAGATGTTCCTGCTTGAGTCAGATGCTTACCACATCTGGACAATGCCCTAGAATCATCTTCTCTCCACCCTTGATACAGTGAATCTCTTCTTGACTGTTGTTATTTTTGGCAACCCTTTAGCATCCAGATGATAGAGATCATCTCAGTGGGGTAAAGTGGAAGCTTCCGCCTTTCTTGGGTGGGGGTCTGGTGGGGTGAGCTTCCTTTGACTGTTTCGTTGACATGGTAGCTTCTTTTTCCTCTCAACATACCACTTTTTGTGTTCTGTAAAGACATAAAGTACATACATGCTATTGTCAAAATGTCACCTTAAAGAATAGATTTTATTTTTTCCTGAGCTGTAAAAACAAGGTCAATGTACTTAATATAGGCTCTGAATAAAATCTATACTCCTTCCCCATCATTTGTCCCATTTCAAATCATGTTCTTTTGGCTGCATGTTGGAAACTCTTGCAAATTTTATTGATCAGTGTTGAAATTGGTTGGGAATTTCATTATGTTTCTAGTTGCCTTCAGTACTGCAGTGGAGGCTCTGGAGGTCACTACAGATGGCTCCAGTAGCAGGGATTTTGTATTTCTCTGCTGGGGAGAATCTCTCTCTCTCTCTCTCTCTCTCTCTCTCTCTCTCTCTCTCTCTCTCTCTCTCTCTCTCTCTCTCCATTAAAAGACATGCCACAAATGTCTGACATTTAAGCCATGATAATGACTCTCAACCTTCAAGTTAGGAACAGGAAGACTTTCCCCCACTATAAGTCAGACATTTTTGAGATATGATCTACATTGTTTTCAAAGGATATCCAGTGGGATTGTACCCCAGTTGTTCACAGCAATAAGTAGCTAATTAATGCATTGTTAAGTCTCTCCCCAAACCCCATCCATGCCTCATTTTTTCCTTCCTTTCCTCTTAGAATTCTGTCCAGGACCACTTATCAAATAAATTGTATCCAAATACATAACTTAGTATCTGTTTTTAGGAGATCCCAAACTGACATTTCTTCTAAAGAAGAGAAAATCCTCTGGAACCATTGGTACCTTTTAGTTGCTGCTTGAATTGTGAGGGTAGACAAAACTGGCTTATATGGAGATCTTCTCATAATGGTTTGACAGCTGACAAAACATCTCCCCACACATACATTGCCTACCTTTTTAACACTGACTGAGGTTCTAGCTATTTTTGCAAATTTCCATTTATAGCTTTTTTGAGAGTCAATTTTAATACATTTGATTATACTACCTATCCATTTGACTCACAAAGATGGATACATTTTTGGTTTGGCCAAAATGTTATCTGGAGATGCTGTTGCCTAGGTAGCAGCCTGTGTGGGTGTGGAATTAAGGATAATTTAATGGGCCTAATGCTACATATGAAAAGAGAACAGATTGCGTGGTAGAAGGAGGTGCATTAGACTTCTCAAGCAACTTGAGATGCCATTTAGTTCACTGGAAGAGGCCATTTTCTAGGCAGTTAGAGGAGCAAATGACTCAGTAAGAGATAGTGTTTGACAGTAGGGATTTCTGTAAGGGGAATTTCCATTGCCTTATTCCAACTTGTAATTCAGTATAGATGTGAGGGAAATGGTGGTATACATCCACCCCTGTACAGAAAGTATAGATGCCTGAGAAAGAAAGAAGGAAAGTAAAAAGCATAAGGAAGAGAAGAAGTACTTGTGCCTGGTCATATTGGTAATTTTTCTATCACCAATTGGATGGAAAGTATTTCTATAAAAAGGCAAGAAAAAGAAAACTCAATTCAGTTTCTGCCTAGACAGTGTTTGAATATGTATTCTGAATCTCTAGAGAAAATGAACATCTTTACAGTGAACTCAACTAAATGTGTGTGTGTGTGTGTGTGTGTGCGTGTGTGTGTGTGTTGAACTTCCTAGTGCTGGCTGCAGAAAAATGCACCACATTGCTTGGTACTTTTTGTCCAGCTTGAAGTGTGAAGGAAGATTTGTTCAGGCAGGTCTTGTACCCACAAAATCTCCTGACTGTCATCACTCAGCTTTAAAGGTGCTTGTCTAACAGTAGGCATCCCACACGAGATTTCACTGCATTGAAACACAGTGGAATTGGATTTTTATAGATGATTACAGTTTTCCAGCATCCCTTGAAAACTTAGATGTAGATGCTACAATCTTCAAAAATCAAAAGCAAAGCTGTCCATAGATTTAAATTTCAGAGATTTGGAGATAGCATCTCTTCACATGTGATAAGGTATTTGATTTGGATTTCAAAGTTTAGATAATGTTATCGCCACTTCAGGGATTTTATATCTAAAATGATAATTTGTTCTAAGTATAGATGTCTTTACCACTCCTCTCTCATTTGTGACCTAGAAAGCAACTCCTAAGTCTTGTCTTCTATCTTCTCAAAAATATCTTAATTTGTGTGGCATTGCTTCAAGCTTTTAGTATGGCGCATTGCAAGCACTCTTAAGAATAAGAACCAGTATATATGTATATGGGCATGTGTTTTAAAGAAATTATTTGATCTGGTTAAAAAGTTTCCATTTAGAGATAGATTGTATGCATGTTAACATTTCGCTTATTTTAATTATTTGATGGAAATCTTTAATAATGTATTCCTCTCATTTTTAATTCTTTCACTTCTGAACCTTGAATGTAGTGGAAATGTTTCAGATGATTTATGGTCACCACTAACATCAATAGGTTATGCTGAGTTTTCAAATTCCACTGCATGCAGTTAAAGAGCATTGGTTCTAGACATGGCATGGTGTTATCAGATCTGCCCTTGAGTACTACTTGAGTTTTCCCTTTAAAGTTTGTGTGTATACTTCTGTCAGTGTGCCTATTTCTACAGGTTAACACCACTTCATTCCCCACTTAAAACTTTTTTCTTTTGAAGGTGGGGTGGGGGTGGGGAATATTGGAGTAGCAAATAAATCTAGAATATACAAATTCTGCTCTTGTAACCAGGTAAGACTTCCAATTGAGGGATTGGGACACCAACCTGACCATAAAACCTTCTATCCACAAATTTTCCTTCCTAAAAGATGTGCTGGGGTAAAGGTGAAACAGAAATTGAGGGAGTGGCTAACCAATGACTGATCCAGCTTGAGACCCATGCTATGACCCATGCCTACCCCTGATACTGCTAATGATATTCTGCTATACTTGTAGTCAGGAACCTAGCATAACTTTTATCAGAGAAACTTCACCCAGCAACTGATAGAAACAGATGCAGAAAGCCATAGACAAACATTAGGCTGAGAAATCCTGAGGAAGAGGGGGAGGAAAGATTTTAGGAGCCAGAGGGGTCAAGGACATCACAAGAAAATCTACAGAATCAACTAAACTGGGCCCATAGGGGTTCATAGAGATGAAACTGCCATCCAGGGAGTATGCATGGGATGGACCTAAGCTCTCTGCACACATGTCACAGTTGTGTAGCTTGGTCTTCATGTGGAACTCCTAAAACTAGAGCAGAGCTATCTCTGATGCTGTTGCCTGCCTTTGGGAGACTTTCTTCCTACTGGACTGCCCCCTCTAGTTTCAATAGGAGAAGATACACCTAGTCCTACTGCAACTTGATTTGCCAGTACTATATTTTCTAATATTTCTGTGGTCTTTACTATACCTCTTTTTCTATTTTGGGGGAGGAAGTTGCTCTTTGTACTTTCATTTTGATTTAAAAATATATTTATACAGTATATTTTGATCATATTCTTTCCCCTACTCCCACTCTTTCCAGATCCCTCCTCTCATTCTCTTTCTTACTGTCACATTCTGTCACTCTCTTATTCCAATCCCCAAAACAGAACAAAAAATAAAAATCAAAACAAATAAATGTCTTTTACCCCTTAACGTTCATCAATACTGCCTGACATACCTCACTGAATGAACTGCTACTGTGACTCTGGCTGATAGAGTATTGTAAACTAGGGCAAGGAAGCATTCACAAATGTTCCTTAGTATATTGGCAGGCACACATAAAAAGAGATGATTATGGTAGACTTTCTCACTGTGTTGTAGGGCTCTGTTTACCTTTAGAACCAGAAGATATTGGAGGAAGAATGTTGTTTTTGAGTAAAGTTGATTGAAACAAAAGGAAAAGTCATGCTTTCTCTTATGTACCTATTTCTACCATTTAATCTATTTGTTTTTAGTAAAGATCATGCTTTTGGATGTGAAGTGTTTGATATAACAGGCTCTTGAATTCTTCTCCAAGGAGCATGGTTTAGAGATGGTGATGCAGAAGTTCTGAAGTTAAAGAGCCATTACTTTCAAGCTCTAGCTAGTGACAGAGACAACACAGAATCAGATTCCAGATTAGTTTTGCTATCTAGTATTTTTAGCATATTAGTCACTTTGGCTTTTTCTTATGATTTTTAAGTGCTGTGGAGAAAGAAAAATACTTGTAAAGTTTAAGAAGGTTTAAGGGTGATGAATTTCTCATCAGCTATGGAATGGTGGTAGACTAAATCCAACAAACTTAAAATTCCTCATTTATTTACTTGGAGATCAAAAACTAAACAAAAAAGAAGGGACATACATAGAAAAAAAAAAAAAAGCATTAGTGCATGACACTTGAGTAGCGTATCCTGTGGTATATTTGATTCTCAGACAAAGATGGTCTTATTAGCCGAGGGGAGCTTCATGTTCTGTTATAAGTGATACTCTACCATTGGTTATACGACCATCCAGGACGATCTTCCATAAGTCATACTTGTCTTTAATAGAAAAAATAAGCATATAGAAAAAATCTGTATGTAGGAGGAGTAAGCTAAGGTTAGCAGTCTATGGATAGTCTCCCTGTGAGAGAAAAAGAAACTTGAAGTTCCAGACCATGTAGTGTAGATTCGGAGCCTGTTTGATTTTCTCATCTGTAGAACAGAGACTGTCAGGCTTTAGAAAATTTGTTTTTAACCTTTCAGCACTGCAATGTTCCATCTGTAAAATGGAAATTATAGTCCTTACTCACAGCAATGCTAGGAAGATTTAGTGCTTTGATATTTGTACAGAATGACACTTGTTATAATGCAAGGAAGATATCAGTTTTAGCTGCTACTATCTGATTTCCTTCTATTCTTGCAGGCTCTAGTTATGGAAGATGCTTATATTAGAATAAATAATTAGCTTTGAGAATGGGTGCATAAATAAAAGTTCAAGTTGTGAATTTGATTAATGTTTTCTTCCTTTGTGGATGTATTTCCAAATTTGTTTTCATACAAATACATGAATTAAGTACTGTGAACTTACATTTCCTGAATCTGTTTATATAAGAGATCTAAAATAGTTCATTACACAGAAGCAAAGAGTAGAGCTGTAGTTACTAGGGACCTGGGGAAAGGTAAATGGGAAGTTGTTTCTTACCAGGTATTATGCTTTAGTCATGTTAGGTGGGTAAGTTTTAGAGGTCTGTTCTACAGCATAGTGTCTATAGTTAGTCATACTGTATTGTGTACTTGAACAATATAACACAGTAGGCCTCACATTAAATGTTCTTCCCCAAAGAAAACATAATTAGCAAAGATGGAAATTACTTCCTTGATGAGCTCCAGATAAATGACGCATATGCAAAAGAAGAACATTGTGATTGCAAATGTCCATTTTTAAAACTTACTCATGTGAGGATTTGCTGTTTGTAATCAGAGTCTATTAGGATGAGCCAGCCGTTGAATGTCTGCAGTGTCATCATTGGACAAGATACCTTATATGCTGAAATTTACTATAGAGTAACCAGCATTCGTTAACAATAAGACAGGGTATTTGACATGAGGACTAGATTTTCTTAGAAAATAAAAATTATGTGATTATCAAACATATTTATCTGGAGTTCTTCTCCATTTTATTAGTGGTTTGCAGGAAGTGGTTTAAAAAAATAGACAATGCACTTACTTAACTTTAAATTTCTCAATGATTCTAGTGGTTTGTCCACATGTTAAAGATATTGAAACATTTTTTAAAAAATCAAATAGCTGTTCTAGTTTACTTTTTAAGTGTAGAAATACTTAGCCTCTTTATTCTAATAAAGATTTCCTAAATATACTTAATCTCCTGAAAAGGGGTTACACTGATAAATAATATATCTCACTTAATTTTTAGAGATTAAAAATATCAAGAAATTTTGTAGGATATAATTTCCAAAGTACTATGGTATACACTATTTCACTTGAAATATGCAGTATTTTGCTCTGGTATTTATTATTACCAGTGTCATTTTGCAAGTGAGGGCTCAAAATACTTGCATGAATTCTGCTGAGGTAGATGGCGGAATATTTGTAGCCAGTTCCAGCTTTCTTGCTAGCTCCTATTCACAATTAACAATTTTCATCTTGATCACAAACCTCTCAGAATTCAAAGGAAACTTCTGGAAAGGAAACCATTTCGACCACTATTGTCAGCAATTCTTATTGCAAGATATTACTGAAAAACAATTCTGAACACTGAAAAACAGTAAGATTACCTTAAGATTGTTACTGTGTATGCTGTATGAATGGAAATATTATCAGAGCAAATAATAGTTTGATTAGAGACTAAAAACAAAGACAGCTTTATTGTTTAGTCATCCTGGTGAGTTATGAGGGAGGGATAATTGTGTAGCATGTGTCTCTGCACATGCAATTTTGCCCATACACTAGATGGAAGAGCTGGTATAGGAGATGGGAAGCACAATGAGTCAGAGGAGGAAAAGCTCATGTCTGCTTAATGGAAAAATTCAAAGCCAGTAAATCTTGTTTTGGCTTCAGAAATTGTCACCCCATCTTCAATTCTTTATGCAAACATAGGAACAGTGTGCCTGCTGTGGCTTTGTTGATGCTCTCAGATTTCTACCTCATAAGATTACCAGATAAATATAATATAATTTTTGTTTCTATTACAAGATAATTTGAGTCTAAGTGGCCCCCTTTCATCCTCTCTTGCCCTGATTACAAAAGTGAAGCTCGCTTTATCTTATTTAGGGCTCTTAAAAATGCTTCCTATACCTGTATTCTTCATACATTATTCCAGGGAGAGATAAATTTAATTTTTATTAGCTGAGAGCTATGAGTCATTCTGCTAACTGGCACCACTAGCCACTTCCCCACCAGACTGGCCTTTGCTGAGGGCTCTAAATTTAGGAACTGAATGAGATTGCCTTTTGGTTACATAAAGAGGCAAGGAGATTATTTTTAGCACACCATTATACCTAGAGAGTCCTATGTGTCTATCTGATTTGTTAACCACAGGCTGAAAGAAAACGTGATTACTGATTCTATGTACTGTTTAGGTGCAGCGTCTTTCTGGACTAAATGACATATGCAGTTT
This sequence comes from Uromys caudimaculatus, assembly GCA_028551405.1. Taxonomy (NCBI): domain Eukaryota; kingdom Metazoa; phylum Chordata; class Mammalia; order Rodentia; family Muridae; genus Uromys; species Uromys caudimaculatus. Next base: position 4,844 of record JAPYYD010000171.1, on the reverse strand, counting down.
TGTTCACCTGCAATTCTTCATGTTTATTTCATCTGTGTTATAAACATACTGGGAACCAATAGTGTTTAAACACAATGAAAAACAATTTTTTACTGCATCCTTCACTTGGAAAAACACTCCCCAATATGTATTATGATCTTACTCATTCTTATTCATGTACTCTTTCTCCCTTCTCCCCACACTCCCTCTCTCTCACCCTCCCTTCCTATATTCCTCCTTCTTCCTTTTTCCTTTTCCTCCCCACTCTCCTCCCTCCATCCCCTCTGTATCTCAAGTGTCTTAGGAGTAGAAAAGACATGTAGGCTGTGTCTTTTCTAAGGCTGCTGTCAGAGCTGATGATGGCACATGTCTGTCTAGATCAATGAAGCTTTGTTTGTGTTTTCCTTTCTGAGCATTTGTTTTCACTTTCCTTTTTCGAGAAGATTGCTGTAACTGATTTGGAAAAATAGAAGTGGCAAGACAAACATTAGGAGGCCTGCTGTCATCTGGGCAGAAAATTAATGGACACAGTGTTGTGGCCAGAGAGCAAATGTGGACAGAGGCAATGTTTTCCTTGTCAATGTATCCTCCTTGATTTGCAGCACAGTACGAAAAGTCAGCATTAGCCCCTTCTGATTCCTCTAGGTCGTATTTTAGCAACAAAAAGCAAACATTTACTTCCTTGCAATGATGACAAATCTTACTTAGACTTGAAATTATTTTTTAAGGGGCTGTATGGTCATATAGCTAGTTTCTTAAAAAAAATGTGTACTCTTTCTTAATGGTTACATTCCATTCAGGAATCCATGCAGTTATCTGAATGTTTTAACTGGTGTGTGTGTGTGTGTGTGTGTGTGTGTGTGTGTGTGTGTGTGTGTGTGTATCTGTGCTGGTGTGTCTCTGTGTGTTTGTCTTTGTGTGTACAGAACAAGGAAAATGCTTTAAGCAGGAGATCTGAATGGTACATATTAGTGTGAGTGAGTTCCTAGCAGTAAGATTAGAGCTGTTTGCCGAAACTGTGCACTGAGTCACTGCTAATATGATAGCGTTTGGTCATGGTTCTGGGGTGTAGGAAACTAGATTGCCAAATAATGACCCAGGAAAACGATCCCACTGGACAGGCATGCCCCTTTTCTCTCACTGGGTATTCACTATATGCCTGCTCATCTATTTCTTATACTTCCTTATAATTTTGGAGACATAAATCCAATCATGTTATCTAATATGTTAAAGAGCAAATTGGCTATAACATTTCTTAAATAATGAAGATAACTAAAGAGCCATCAAAGAAAAACCAACATATGTTTCTTAAAAGTATAACTAGTAAAATAGAACATATGAAATAATTATATTTCTCAGAAATGAGAAAGGGACACTTTGGACAGGCTATCATCTTATTAAATATGATGGTTGACTCAATCTAGTCAGTGCCATTTCTCCCAAATAGGAGCATTGTAGCTAAGCTTAGTTTCCTTTGGATTCTATAAGACAGCCAGCTGGGGTTTTCTAGGCTCTGCTTATACCTAGATAGGACTGCAATCACAGTACCTTGGTGCCTAGGAATGTACAGTCACTTGTAAATCATGTTTGCTCGAAGACTGAGAGTGAAAGGGGCACAGTATTTTTTCTTATATGAAACTTCCACTCCTGGTTGGGACCTGGGATGCTTCTTCATGAAGCCAATGAGGTCCTGGGACATGCCTTGTAAATTTCTTTTTTATATAATTTAATACTGTGGAATTTATTTGAAGCCCTTTAACACAGGAGTGATGACAACAAATGTTCCCACTCTGTAGGTTAAATGAAAGGAATTTCTATTGTACAGTGGGCCATTATGGATGCAGATAATATCTCTCCTGGGGAAAAAGATGTACAATCTACAGGAGAGCACATTTATTTGGAATGAGAGAAAGCCATAGTTGACTATCTTCACCATAGCCACTGAAAGGCTGGGCCAGGTCTGTTAACCCCAGAATGGCCAGTGTTCTCATAGTTTCTTGTATATCACAATATGACTAGGAGCTGAAACTTTGGCTATTTGGAGGTTATAGAGTGGTGGGTTCACGATGATCAGAATCTTGGGTACTGAAGGTGAAGCAGCAGATGTGTATGCATCAGCTCTCAGCCCATCCCCTCTTCCCAGGCTCTTAGAGACCTGAGTCTTAAGAGATATAGATGAAAAGAAAGGGTCTACCATAGTGTGATTATCTGGGAAGCTATGGCACCCTGGATGTTACTTAGGGGATCTTTGAAAGAAATGGTAATAGCAATGGCACATTACTAGAAAAGCAAATCATTCTCTCTGTAGACTAGTATCTCACTACCGGTAGATGAAATGCTAGAACTTATCACTTGATTCTCTTTGTAAATCTGAGTGGTAAGTTTTGGGAAATTTGTCTTTACTCATCAATTAAAGGCATTCACAGAGAGAATTCAATGCCTGATACTCTATTATAAAGTGAATAGGTAGACTAAATGGATTGAACATATCTTGAAGCCCATGGCCTACCAATCTCCTTGTGATAGCGACCAGCTGTGTGCAGGTGGAAACCAAACATTTTCCCTTAGCTACACTAATAATTTGATCCATGGATTCTCTGCAATTTATGTGTTCTGAGTGTATATTTGAACCCAAAAGAACTTAACACCCATAGGGAAACTCCTGACCACTGAGGGATGACAGTCAGTAGATACAAATTGGTCCCTAGGGCAGATAATTGTGAGGCACCTTCTTCATTATCCCTCAGGGGATTTTTCAGAAGATTGAATTCCAGTTGTCCACAGAAATGATAGCTTAATAATGTACCCTTAGGTTAACTTTCTATCCTTCCCATCTCCTTCTTTTTACACCCCAAATTTCAATCTCTTTGGGTCACTTTCCTGAGTGCATGCTGTGTCACAAGCTTTGTCTCAGATTCTCTTCTTTTTGAGGGAACTAAAATCAGGAGAAAATATGTGTATGGTTCTTGCAGAGTCAGGTACAGAGAATGGAATGGAGCCCTTGAAATTTTCAACCTATTGGAGAGACACTGTCATAGTAAGAAAGTGTATCTAATGCAAGGTTTCTCAACCCTGATACTGGCGTTTCAGATGTGTTCATTGTTCCTTATAGAGGGGCTGACTTGTACAGTGTTTGGCAGAATATCTGACCTTTGCTCACCAGAAGCTAAAGGTCTACCTATAGTTGCACATAACCCCAACAGATGCATAGACCACTTGATATATAGTCTCCCCAGAATCTACAGAACATGAAAACATTGAAGTTTATTTGCAAATATGGACAGAAGTTTTTTCCTCAATAATATATAACAATGCAACTGGATTTCACAAATATCCTGTTTATTCTACTTACTCAAATAAATCCATAAATCTAAAGTTTGAATCCTAGATATTATTTCACTCAGACTTTCATTCACTGGTGTTAATATCCTCCAACAGTTTTCAGTATCTGTTGGGAAAATGCCTTTCTTCAAAAGAAAACCTTGGCTTCCTCTAAATTACCTGCAAACCAAAGGCCGGTTTTGGCCTTAAATCATTCTTCCTCACTTTATCTCTGACCTTCCCAGTGAAGATTCTGGCTTATTCTAAATCAACTAGGAAGAATTTATTTTAATTCATAGCTAAGAAGCTATTGAGAATTAAGTTCATGATTTTTAAGTAGAGATTCAAGTGTCATGGCATAGACAGGGTATGACAGAAGGGATAGCTTGGAGTGATCTGATCTTGTTTTTGTTTTGTTTTTGTTTTTGATTTTTTGTTTTTGTTTTTTTGTTTTTGTTTTTTTTGAGATGAAGATTTAAACCTTTCCTTTTTATCCTCTTTTTTCCTTTTTATTCCTTTTTTTGTTCATTCCTTTCTTTTTTCCTTCATCCATTTGTTCATTTAGGTTTCTGGCTAAGTAGGGTGATGGTGGTGGTGGTGGTGGTAGTGGTGGTGGTGTGGTGGAAGACATTGTGCCACACTGTAAAAGTTACTATGGATCATGGTAGACATCTTACTTGTTCATCATCTATTTGTGATTTCCCTCCCCTAATGGACAGTTATTGGAAAGTGTCTTTCAAGCTAAAGGCTACATTTCACAGATACCTTGGCATCTAGATAGGGTCATTAGTCAATGGAATGATTATAGCTGGAACTGACTTACACTATATCTGGGCCCAATCCTTAGAAGGTTCCAGTAAGAGCCTCTACTCTGTTTCTTCTCTTATCTGCCAACTGAATGTCAGCAGCCAAAGAAGCAGCAAAGGCTTATTGAAGAATCGACAATGACATCCTTTAGCTTTCAAACTTGAATGACTAGTAGAACAGAGCATCAACCTTTCCTACCTTCAATCTCCAATTGTGTAACTGATACTCAGGTTTTCTTAAGCCTAACTTCTTAAAGTTTGTTAATTTCTTAAATTTGCTTCATATGTCATGCTATTTTATATTTCACAGTTATTATTTCTCCTGTCTGGAATGTTTGAATATCATGCTAGGATTTCACTTTGAGACACTGAATGTGCATGTACTGCTACGTGATTGAGGTACATGCAGAAGCACATAAGACTGATTCCTTCAGCTTGTTATTGTATAGACATGTCCAAATCAATAAAACCATCTTGCAACCCAAATAAGTTTGATGAAGATGTTTTATTTCTAAGCATAGCTGTAAAAGGCATCAAATATTTATGAGACAAAATAGATTATATCTGCTTTGTACCTTTATTAAGAGATGGGCTCTCGTGAGTGGGGTTGAGGGGAGCAGCACCTCTCGCCCAGACCCGCCCGGATCTGCAGGGATCCCGGGCCTGAGAACCCGGGAACAGAAAGACTCCGAAACTTCCCGATCTCACTTGCAGGGGGAAACCTCTGCCTGTGACACC
>JAPYYD010000170.1:0-17517 GCA_028551405.1 Uromys caudimaculatus | reverse complement strand
CATCTATGGACCCATGGTTCGGACCACTTATGTGGCAGAGGATGACCTCGATGGTCATCAGGGAGAGAGGAGAGGCCCTTGGGCCTGAGGGTGTTAGAGGCCCCAGTAAAGGGGAATGTCAAGGTAGGAATATGGGAATGGGTGGGTGGGTGGGTGGGAGGTGGAATTCCCCCATATAGGCGGGGAGTGGGAGGGGATAGGGGGGTTTTCAAACAGGAGACCTAGAAAAGGGGAAACATTGTAAATGTAAATAAAGTATATAAAAAAAAAAAGGGAAGCCTAGTTCCCTGCTGGTCAGGCAGGAGTTTGTGCAATCCTACTACACCCTGCTGAACACCGAGACGTGCTGCACTGATTTTATGGAAGAACTCTTTCTCTGCCCACACGGGCTTGGATTCCAACAGGAAGCCAGTAGATACAGTCTATAGGCAGAAAGAAATCCACAGGAAAGTGATGTCACAAAACTTCACCAACTGTGACATCAAGATCCTCCACGTGGTGCTCATGCAATTCTGAATGACCGGGTGGTGGTCCAAGTGATGGAGCTACTGTCTAACAGCAACCAGGCTCTGCAGAGGTTCATGCAGACCTTTGTCCTTGCTCCTGAGGGCTCTGTTGCCAACAAATTCTATGCTTACAAGGACATCTTTGTCACAAAGCCTCAAGAGGAATCCGATGAAGAAGTAGAAGAACCCGAAGAAAGACAGCAGACACCAGAGGTGGTGCCTGATGATTCTGGAACTTTCTGTGATCAGACTGTCAGCAGTGACTTGGAGGAGCATTTAGAGGAACCTGTTGTGGAACCGGAACCAAGCCAGAGGCAGAGCTGGAGCTGGAGCCGGAGCTGGAGCCGGAGCCGCGAACCTGTGCCCAACATTCAAGAGGACCAGCCTGAGCCTGCATTGGAAGAAGCTGCCCCCGAGCATGTGCAGAAGAGCGCTTCCCCAGCCCTGGCAGTCGTGGCCCCGGCACAGTAGGACTTGAGAACATTTTCTTGGGCACCTGTGACTAGTAAGAATCTTCCTCCCAGTGGGGCTGTTCCAGTGATGGAGACACAGGTGGTCAAAGTGCCAGCGTCACTGCCTGACTTGATCCCACCATAAAGGCCTCAGAGAGATCAGAGAGTTCAAGAGCAGCGGAACAATATCCTTCCTCAGAGAGGACCCCGACCAATTCGTGAGGCTGGTGAACCAGGAGATGTGGAACCTCACAGGATGGTGAGGCACCCTGACAGTCACCAGCTCTTCAGTGGGAACCTGTCACATGAGGCTGACAAGTTGGAACTGAAGGACATTTTCTAAAATTATGGGAATGTGTGCATCAACAGTGGTCGCAAGTTACCCAATTTTGGTTTTGTTGTGTTTGATGATTCTGAACCTGTTCAGAAGGTCCTTAATAATAGGTCCTCCTGAATGTGGAAGAGAAGAAGACTCGAGCTGCCAGGGAAGGTGACTGCAGGGATAACTGCCTTCGGGAAACTGGAGGCCCCTGTGGTGGGCCAAGTGATGGGATGAGAGACCCTCCCATCAGAGGCATGGTGCAGAAACCAGGCTTTGGCGTGGACAGGGGGGTTACAACTCCAAGACAGTAAATTGCTTGGCTCAAATCTCCACATAGCACACAGCCCCAGCTCCTGCAGAATGGTGAATTCCTCCAACCAGCTTTTGGTGTCTCCGAGTAGTCTATTATAAACTGCTTGAGTTTGTACAATTTTAATTTCGCTTGTGTTCACGGTGTGTGCTCCCCAACCCCCTTTAGTCCCTTGACCCTTTAATTCTTCATTCCCACTTTATCGGAATGATACTTTAGGAGGGATAGATTTGTAAAGAAGAAAAGGAAAGACTGACCTTGCTGCTCACACTGCATCCACAGACTGGAGTTTCATGGCCATTCCCCAGGGGAGCATGTCTCAGTTTTACTGACAACGTATGTTTCATTTGTTGGGAGACACAGGATTTGATAAACATTTTGGAAGCAGGAAAAATCAATTCAGGACTCCTTTAAGGTGTGGAAAAATTGCCTTTTGGCAGCTGCCACTGGGTCCCTGCTGGTGTGGCTAACTGAATAAAAAAAGGTGTTTCCAGAACTTTCTTCTTTTGACATGTGATTAGCAAGCAATTCTAAGCCTCCGTTTTTACCATTGGATTTTTAAATTGTGATGTAGCCTGTCAATGTCTAGAACACAGCTAAGGACTTTTGTTAAACTGTTAGATTTTTTTTTTGCGGGGGGGTGTTCGAGACAGAGTTTCTCTGTGTAGCCTTGGCTGTCCTGGAACTCACTCTGTAGACCAGGCTGGCCTCGAACTCAGAAATCCACCTGCCTCTGCCTCCCAAGTGCTGGGATTAAAGGCATGCGCCACCACTGCCCGGGTAAACTGTTAGATTTTTTGAGGTAGAGTTTTTCATGTTTTATTGTATTTGAAAAAAAAAAAAACAGAAAAAAAGGGACAAAAATTCCCACAAGAAAACAAACCCCCAAGTCTGATAACAAAACCAAGCAAAACTGCGCCTTCTACTCATCTTTGATTCCGGTCCTGGCAATTGTTTAAAGAAAAGTAATAAAGATTCTAGATTTGTTTTCAGATTCAGAAAAAATAAAATAAAAGAATATACCTGCCTATTTCTGAGAACACGAGTGAGTCTGAATGTGGTAGAATTGAACTAAAAGTGCTAATATTATATGTGCTGAGTGACCATGATACATGTCTGCAGTGTAACTTCTAAAACAAATGACATTTTTTGATGTTTACATTGTTTTAAATTATTTTATTTACATTTCAAATGTTATCCCCTTTCTGGTCTCCTCTCCATGAATCCCCCACCATCATCATCTTTGCCTCTAAGAGGGTATTCCCCAGACACCCAAACACCCTGCCTTACCCCTCTAGCATCCCCCTTCCCTGGGGTATTAAGGTTTCACAGGAACAAATACCTCCCCTCCTACTGATGCTGGATGGGGCAGTAATCTGCTACCTATGTAGTGGGAGCCACAGACAGGCCATGTGTACTCTTTGATTGGTGGTTGAATCTCTGGGAGCTCTGAGGGGTCCAGTTAGTTGATATTGTTGTTCTTCCTATGGGGTTGTATTGCAATTCCCTTCATTTCCTTCAGTCCTTCCCCTACCATTGACATTGGGAATCTCTGGGCTCATTCTAATGGTTGGCTCTGCCATGCAATGTTCCCTGAGCCTGATGAAGGGATTATATAGTAGAAGAATCAGTTGAGATTAGGCTCCACAACTTTGCATTTCAATTGGTTGTTTTATTTAATGTTCTTTGTTGCAAAGAGAAGATTGCTTGATGAGGGGTGAGAAATACAAGGAAGGAGGAGGATAGAAGAAATGTGTGCAAAAGTCATGAAGAATCATACTACTAATTATTTACCAAAACCCCATAATACTTGTATATTTATAATAAATATAAATATTTACTCTAGGTGAAAATTTATCGTATAGACTGGCAATGCTTATTCAATGCATCAAAGACCACCTAACAAAAACCCTAATGACAAACAATGAGAAGCCCTTTTTGGAAATATTGGTCTGCTTTGTCAGAAATCTCCCAAACATAAAGCGTAGTGCTACTGCTGACCTTCATTGTCCCTCATAGGCGGAGAGGAAATCCCTATTGGTGAAGTTGCCCTGTGCTGTCAGACCTAGGTCTCAGAAGCCTCCGAAGTGGAACTAACCTAAAGGCCTCTCCAAAGTCTAGATTTTATGGTGACAGAAGGTACCATGAAAGCTTCCAAAGAAAGAAGACAACCAACAGTCCTATCCAGAGATGATGTCTATAAACTGTAATATTGAACAGCACGATACTGTTTTTCTCAGGGTGTATCAATGGGATGCATACATTATTGGTGACCAATAACTCTCTTGTTGAACATAAGACTCACTTTAACAAGAAGGACATAAGGCCTAGTACCAGAAAGCTACCCAACTATCCTGGCTATTAAATTCACAGACCTTGGAGAAGATGGTAGAACCAACACTTTATTAAAAACAACATAATCCCTAACTACAGTTTGAATGTTTGTCCTTATACCCACCTTCTTAGGATTCTGCCTCATTAGTTCAAGTTTTAACACTGCATCATCCAGTTGGGCAACAATCTCTCCACCCTGGTAACTGATCCTCTGGTCTGATCTCCACAGAACATTCTATGATTCTTCTGGTCTGGTCTCAAAAAATATTTCATGAATGAGCACAACAAAGTTTCCCTCAAATTTTCTTTGCAATAATTTTACTGACTTCCCCTATGTAATTTCTAAGCCTTCTTGCCATATATACAGTTGTGATAAATCTCTCAACTCAAAAGGCCTATCTCTATTGGGAAAACTTATCTGTAATTTGTTTTTGTCATTTCGACAAAGATCAGGAAGGTATATGTGCTTGCTTAATACTGTTTGATTTTGGTTAGGGAACTAGCCTTATGTTTATTTTATCATTAGATAACTCTTAACACACACACACACATATCATTCCTTCCTAATATTATATATTAATTATTAAAAAAGTTCTAATGTGGAAGAGATCTGTAAAATGTTCATGTTTCACACTTCTGCATTAAATGATAGATCGGTATTCAGTACATGTTGCTACATAAAACAAAACAAAATGGAAAACAGATTGCCTCTGAAAAATTATGTGTTGTTCTTGAACAGTTCAAAAAGAACCTTTAGAGATGACCACAAAAGAGATTGTGAAGAGTTTCAACAAACTCCGTGACTGAGTTATAAGTATGTTATTTGTCTACATTCAATAATACTTGCCTCCAAATTGAGAGAAGAAATTCTAGATTTTTATTTCAATGAGTAGTGAACAGCAGCCTGCACTGTGCTTATTAATATAAAAAATTTGAACACTTGCTCATATTAAATATTACCAAATTGGGAAAAAGTCAACTTTATAAATTAGAGTTTATTTAATGTACTGTAGAAGTCATTCTATTAAATACCAAGATTATATTAAAAGAAACAAATTAAATAAAAGCTTTAATTGTAGGTAATGAGGATAAAATGACTAATTTTGGTAAACATTAAAATTGCAAGTAAATACTAAGAGTATAGAAGCCATGAAACATTTTATATAAATGCAATTAATTTTTTACATTTTAGTACATTTGTGGCATATGACACATGTAAATATTTAATTGTTTCTTTTGTTTTAAAAAAGGATTTTCCTTATTCAGTGTTTCTGCCCCTGCGGCTTCAAAGGGACTTTCTTTCAAATGCAGATCTTTTATTTTCTTTCATTCATGATAAGAGATGCTGAGATTCATGTCCCCTTTTCAGAAAAGATTATGTAAATAGATGTGAGAGTTATATATTCCAAATATTCAGTTGTATCTTGTATAAAGATATATGCTTTGGAACGGATTCAAAGAATGTGTCTTTGCTTTTCAGATTAAATTCTGTTGTATGGCTTTTACCTCATCTGAAAGATTTTATTTTTCCTGTTTTCATAAGAGACTTTAGAAATTCATTGGATGGCATTGGATCACCATATAAATAGATCCAAAAACAATTTTGTTCAATATAATGCAATATGTTCCCTTTTACTGTATTCTTTTGATTTGTCTCTTTTAAAAATGTAGGTAAATTCTATTGTGGGGAAACATTATAAGGTTCTATGTTTTTGAAAATCACTTTGGGAAATATGAATTACATTACAAAATAAGTTACTCTTATTCTATAAACAGTAACTAAAGAAATTATCAAAAGTATAATACTATGATATATCCTCTTCAATTAATTAATTAACCATCAATATTAGAAATTAAATATTGATTTGATAAAATAGTATTAATTAAAAATTAATTATTAATATTAATATTTGGAATTAAATTCCTATCTTTTATAAGCACATAATGTTTTTAATTTATGAAAGATATTTAGAAGCAGTAAAAGTTAACATCACCAGCTTTATAAATCAATTATAAATATGTGATAATGAGAAAAAATGTTAATAAATTTTAAATTAATAACAATTGGATTTTTTCCAAGTTTTATGGAATATAAAGTTGATTATACCAGAATTTAGTGCATATATGTGTCTTCTATATATTTATTATATTTACTGTTAAACTGTAATTTTAATTATTTTATATTTTATTTTGTCATGTAATTTTCTTGTGTGTATGTTTCCCTAATAATTAATTTATTAATTAAATTGTTGATTTACTTTGTATCCTGACTGCAGGTTCCCCTCCCTCCTCTCCTGCCAGTGATTTCTTCTCATTCCCCAATCCCCTTCTACTTTTCTCCTCAAAGAAGAGGAGATATCAACCTGCCTTGGCATATCAAGTGCAGTAGGACTAGGTGCATCTTCCACTATTGAGGCAGAGCAGTTAGGGTTAAGGAAACCAAAGGCAGGCAATAGAGTTAGAGATAGTTCCTGCTCTTGCTTTTAGGGGCCCCACATAAAAAGAAAAATACATATCTGTTACATATGAGTAGGTGGCCTAGGTCCATCCTAGGCATGCTCTCTGGTGGGTGGTTCAGTCTAAGTGAGCCTTTATATGGATCCAGGTTCGTTGATTCTGTAGATTCTCTTGTGGTGTCATTGAGCTCTCTTGCTGCTTCAATCCTTTCTTCCTTTCTTCCACAAAATATCTTGAACTCTGACTAATGTTTGTCTGTGGGGCTCTGAACCTATTTCTATTAGCTGCCAGGTGAAGCCTCTCAGATGACAGTTATGTTAGGCTCCTGTCTACCAGTATAGCAGAATATCATTAAGAATGTCAAAAAGTTGGGCTCCCTTTCATGGCACGAGTCTCAAATAGAAATAGTCACTGTTTGGCTATTCCTTCAATTTTTGGTCTTTCTTTATCCCCAAACATCTTGTATGAAGGTTGAATGTTTTGTGGCTGAGTTGGTGATTCCATCCCTCCATTGGAAGTCTTACCAGGTTACAGGAAATAGCTGTTTTAGATTCTATATCCCCCAGTGCTAGGGATCTTAGCTAGAGTCACTCTCATAGATTCCATTGTTCTAAGTTTCTAGCTCATCCTAGAGATGCCCCTCACCTCCCCCCTGACCAGTTCCAGTTCTCTTTCCCAGTTCTCTTTCCTTCTATCTTCCCCACAATTGGCCCTTCCTGTTCCCTCTGCATTTGCTCTCCCACACAGGTCCCTCTCTCCATCCATCCCTAAGTCTATTTTATTTCCTCTTCTTTGTGACATTCAAGCATCCTTTCTTGGGCCTTCCTTGTTACTTTTCTTCTTAGGGTCTGTGAATTGTAGTAGAGTTACCCTGTACTTTATGGCTAATGTCCACTTATAAGTGAGTGCATATCATGTTTGTATTATTCAATCACCTTGTCTCTCTTAGTAGTGTTACTTCTTTATTCTATTTTCACATTCTGCTATAATCTATTTCTCATTTATATTTCTAGTCATGAAATGAAGTACTTTTTACTCGTGTTCGGCTAGTAGGTAAATTTCTTACACACACACACACACACACACACACACACACACACACAGAGTCAGACACACACAAACATACATGTATGTATTATAATGTACACAATTTATACGTGATTAAAACACAATTTGTATTATTTCTAAATAACTTTGTCAACATTGAATTGATACCATATCCCCATAGAAGACAATACTTTTTTTTACACACAAAATTTTCTTGTAGTGTCTTGCCTTTAGTTTATTTTCCTGTGTTGTATACTGTGATAAATGTCTCTTATTATAGATTCTTCATAGAGAATATATATATCGAGGCTCACAGTTCAAAGGTTCAAACTAACAGATGGGTTAATCAGGGTGGCAGAAGTATAATACAGTCTACCACATCAGATCCACAATCAGGAATCAGAGAATGATGAATGCATGCTTCTGCTCAACTCTTTCTGTCTACAGAGTCCAGAGTTCCAGGCAGAGAATAGCACCACATATGGCAAATGTGTGCCACTTAGTTCAGTACAACCTCCTAAATACTATTGATCCTGTCTAGTTGCTAGCCATCAAAGGTCTTAACGAGTGCTGGAGTTTTTCAATTACCCCATGTTTTTCTTACCAAAATATTCTACACTTGCATTAACTGAACTGAAAATTAGAGTTACTGTAAAGATTAAATAAAATAATTTATAGTACTGAAAAAATAATACTATAATTCAAGTTCAGTATTTCTCCAAAATTGATTCTTAATTCATAAGAAATAATAAAATCAATCTTATTAAGAATTGATAATATATTTATCCACTAGCTAAAATCAGCCAAGACAATATATTTCTCAAAAGAGTTATCCCCTTTAAATTTCCCAAAGAAGAAATATTTTCCTTTGTTTTAAAAACTACATATTTTCCTAGATAATTATCAATTTCGTAAACATTGAGTCCAGTCAGAGCTTTACATCAAAGGTTTAGTCATCCTAATTGTGGTAGCCACAGAGGTGAAGGTGCACTAGTCTGTGGGGGCACTTAGTACAGCTAGACTTTCATAGCATTGATCATGGCTAATAGGTCAAGCTTTTTACAGACTGTTCACATTCAAGGAGTGAGCACAGTGAAGACATTAGACCTCAGACGCCTTTAACCAGAGAAGGGTCACTTCTGAGAATACTTGTTACAGAATACTATGGTCAAAATTTTCCAAGCTACACGGGAAAGAAAGACTAAATTCTTCAGGCCTATCTTTCTGTCTGATATCACTGTGTTGTGTAAATATTAAACAATGAGGGACTTGAAAATGCTACTAATTTTCCATTCTATTTTTCCCAACTCTTAGTCTTCTTTTATGCTGCAATAGCAAGATATTTTAGACTAATATGTAAGCTAGTTGGTATAATAGAAAGGTATTTCTCACATTTCAGTAGGCAGTGAGGAATGAGATCAAGTATTCAGGTGTTCAGTACCTGATGAAAACTGTTCCTTGCCCACAATGTGTACCTTGTTGCTAACAGGGGGATAACTTTATTATATCAGATACTGTTTCATTAAAGTTCTAATATCCTAATACCACTAATGTACCATAGTCTTAATAATGTAATGGCATGTATTAATATGTCAAGATATAATTATTTATTTTCAGCATATGATTTTCATGGGATATACTCAAAGGATGTCACACTTTATATGTTGGGGCAATGTAATGTATCCATATGATATATGTGCAAGTGGTGTCTGCACATGTGTTTGCAGAACTTGTGTTACTGTGTGTGTGTATAGAAGGGCCAGTGGATGGAGGATGCTGAGTATTTTCTTCTATCACTCTTCATCTAATTGCTTTAATGCAATACCTTTCCAGAAAGGGCGTGGAACCTGTGGGTGGTGAGATGGAGGCACTAGGAAGAGTGTTGTATCAGGATATTTTGTACAAAGAAAGAAAAGGCTCTCTCACTGACCATGGACCTTACTATTTTAGGTACTCTGGCTGCTAGAAAACTTTTAGGTTCCTACCTATCACTCAGAGTGCTGCAGGTTCAAGCATGTGAGACCATGTCTGACTTTTATGTGCATGCTGGGGATTTGAACTGAGATTCGTGTGTTTTTACAAGGGTTCTTACTCACCAAATCATCTCACTAGCCTCCAGAATTTAACATTTCCAGGCTGTTTGTTCTATGTACTAGTTCTTTTAGGTCTGAGTCTGAGTCTGATACCAAAACTGACATAAACCTGCTTTGTCTTTTATCTTTACTAATACATATTTTTTCCTCTTTATACACAATGATAAATTATAGAAAAATGAAACTATATGCATAAAATATTCGGAATTATTTTAAAAATTGGTGACCATATAAAAGTGACAGTAATCATGAAATAATAATATTTTCATGTATATTTCTAGAGAAGCATTCTCTCTTCAGACATCTAATAAGAGAATGTAAAGTTTCAAACATATATTATTAGAATAGAGTAGTATAATTGTTTTGGGTGTAATTTTTATATTAGTATGGATTTTGAAATATATCCTTTTCTTTAAAAAATATTTGTTACATTTATTCACATAAGACATGGAATGGCACACATGTAGATCAGAGGGTACCCTACAGTGTTCAGATCTGTCCTTCTTGTTAGAGTCCCTGGGGCAGGACCCAGGTCCTCAGTTTTGTCAGGAGGATCCTATAATCACTCAGCCTTCTCAACAGCACACTATATCTTTTCTTGAACCAAATGTTCTTGATAATACAGTTTGTATCTTAATGAGAATTGCTGCAGAATATAAGCTTTTCAAGCCTTATGGGGCATTCCAAATTATGCTATACAATCCTCACATTTAAATGAAAATGAATTAGTCCTTTGAAACAGGAAGGTCACAGTTATTGCTTGAAACAGGAATCAAATTACCGTCTCTAATCAGCATCTTTTCATGAAAAAGTGTTGAACATTTGCTTGGTATTAGAAATTCCTTTTCAAGAGATTTATATGAAGCTTCTTCTATCGTTTCTATATCAGATATTCAAATGCTTCTCAGGCACCAAATGGCTCGAAAGTTACACAGAGCAAATTTACATGTATTAGAATTCCTGATGAAAGCAGCTGGGGATTAAGAAAGATTTGTTAATTGTGGCAGACCTGGAGATCTCTACCTTAATGAAATAAGAGATTATTAATGAATGTTGAAGTTTGAGATCAACTGAATGAATTCTTTGCACATGACAAGTCCAATTATAATTTCATTTGACTTTAAGTGCTAAAATTCAATTTTCCTTCATCCTTATTTAAAATCATGGGGTCATTAATCTAATTTCATTGTTGTATATGATTAAATATTATTTTATTGAATGCATAATGCATTCTTTTTAAATATTACTGGTGCAATAATGAAATTAATTATTGTTTTATTTGATTAACATCTACATGCTTCAAAACCTTGTTTTCTCAGAGTTTATGCTAATATGTAGTAATCTTCTTTTAATCCTAGAGAGAGCTACAAGTGTGAATTGGGAGGGGTGAAGTCCTTCATACTCAGTATATGTTAATTCCAAAAGGATAGAGAGGTATCATAGTGTTCTAAATGCAAATTTGTAGGAGCACACAGAAAACTCCTGATAAAATCTGCCTCAAATGAGAAGGATTTTCAATAATGATGAGAAAACATGGGTCATAGTCTCTGGAGACATTGGTAAAAATCTACAATGGCAATCTCAAACAGCAAAACCTATTATGCAGCAAGCCTTGTAGGAAGAAAAATGAAGTCACAAACTGCGGAGAAAAGAAAGTAAAACCTTCTCGAAAAAAAAAAAAAACATGACACGGAAAATGCCCTCCGGAAAAACCAAACTGTAGCAGACACAGATACACAACTGGAAAGATTTAAAGAATATTTGAATCATAACAGAATTAAAAGAGCATAAAGAGAAAAGTTAAAACTAGAACATTTAAACGAGTCATGGAATACAATTTCCAAAATACATTGACCAGAAAATAATCAGCATTTTTAATAGATTGACTTTAATATGGCAATATGAAGATTATGACTTTTATAAGCATCCACTATTCCCCGTTATGCAATTTCTCTAGCTAAACTGCCATCTAATCACGTATATTTTCCTCTACTTTTCACTTATAATTTATGAATATATAGTGAGGAATGACACGCAGGTGTTTTCAGATCCATAATTTAATCACAAATAAAATTTCTGATTGAATTTACTACTACATACCTCAAATTTAAATTGCTTTAGCATTGATATTTCAGTTTTAGAATACCTTGGTTATCTTAAATTTATCAAATAGTGAAATTAAGAATCAATAAAGTAAAACTGATTCTAAGTTCTACCTGTCCAGACTCAAGCATTGTGGACACTTTAGAAAAAATGCTTTCTGATATTCTTGCCATTCACATTTTCTAGCAAGATACTTTATGACAATATAGTAGAGAAGTGTAGAAGAATTTTAATCCAGCAACATGATTGACTTGGCAAGGAATGATGTCTAAAGAACATGGTATGTACTCACTGATAAGTGGATATTAGCCCAAAAGTTCAGAATATCTAACATTCAATTTACAGACCATATGAAGCCTAAGAAGAAGGAAGACCAAAATGTGGATGCTTCAGTGTTTCTTAGAAAGGGGAACAAAATACTCACAGGAGGAATTGTGGAGACATAGTGTGGAATAGAGACTGAAGGAAAGGCTATCCAGAGACTGCCCCACGTGGGGATCCATCCCACATACAGCCACCAATCCTGGATGCTATTGTGGATGCTGGGAAGTGCTTGCTGATGGAAGCCTGATATGGCTGTCTCCTGAGAGGCTCTGCCAAGCCTGACAAATACAGACGCGGATGCTCACAACCAAACATCGGACTGAGTGCAGGGGTTCCAGTTGGAGGAGTTGGAGAACGGACTGAAGAAGGTGAGGGAGTTTGCAACCCCATGGAGGGATCAACAATTTTAACAGGCCAGACCCCCTGGAGCTCCCTGGGACTGGACCACCAACCAGAACACACATAGAGGGACCCATGGTGCTGGCTGCATATGTGGCAGAGGATGGCCTTGTTGGACATCTGTGGGAGGAGAGGTCCTTGGACCTGAGAGTGTCCGATGCTCCAGTGTAGGGGAATGCCAGGACAGGAAGATGGGAGGTGGTAGGTGGATGGGGGAGCACCCTCATAGAGGCAGGGGTTTGGGGGGATGGGATAGAGGGTTTCCGAACCCGAGACCTGGAAAGGGGAAACATTTTAAATGTAAATAAATAAAATCCAATAAAAATAAATTAATTTTAAAAAAAAAAAAAAAGAACTTCTGGGTCTGGATAAAATGTGCAGACATGCCAGGCACCTTTAGTCCTTCTGCTTGAATACAGACATAACCTTAATATATACCTTTAATTCCAAACAATGAAAATAAGGTTAGTTTATTCATAAAAGCAGCCATATTTCAAAGTGATATCTAGCTGAAGTATAAACAAAGTGATGAATCAAAGAAAGATTTGACAGAATCAGCCAAAGATAGATTATACCCAAGTCTTATGAGAACTGACCGGAGAGAGATGCTATTTAAAAGCAGTGAAGAGTGAAGGCAAGTCAGTTAGTCAGTGTGGAGTTGAGTTTGGTTGAGTTCAGTTCAGAGACAGCTTTTTCCAGGACAGTTAAACAGAGACAGGTTGCAGAGAGAACAATCTAGACACAGGTGAAGACAAAACAAACCACAGAATGAGAAGTAGCCATATAATTGAACACATTGTTACATTGCTTTGAGGTCACACAGAGCAATTCAGTAAGAAGCCAAGAGAAGCCAGATTAAATCAGTTAGCATTGAGAGGAGGTTGAGCCTGACCAGCTGAATTGAACTAGCCATGCAGGGTTCAGAAAAAGCTAGAAAGTGTCTGCTTTAACACTAATTTAGCCGTAAACCTTTGAGATGAGAATTACATCAGATAAATAAAATACACTCTTACAGAGTATATATCTACAGAATATGATTGATGGTGATTTTCGTGTCTTAACATTACAGAACAGATCCTTGCAATAGCTGTCAATAATCAATGAATTGTCTCTTCTTTGTGAATACTTGCTGTATTTAAGGCAAAAGAATTTGATAATAATAATTATCATTTTGTTATATCATTAAAACATACTAGGACTCTATTAATTTAGAAATTATTAATTCCATTGCTAAGAAATTATTCCTGGGTTAAAAGTGACTCTGCTTTATCCTCCTCTGTAAAATGGAGAATGTCACATCTCATCCTTGTTTGAAGCAACTTGACTGATAACACGGAGTATTTTCAAGTTCACACACCTGCCATTTTTCTTCATGTTATTTGATCAAATAGTCTTAACCTTTACATTAACAAATTTCATCTATTTCTACTGGTGCTATTTGCTATGTTCAGTAGGTTTGAAATCTGAAGTTATATAGTAGGACTCACTGTAAAAGCTTGATCTTTTATACTTACATTTTATAAATATTTTAAGAAAATTATAGAAATAAAATTAGTCTAAAAATGAAAAATTAGCTTTGGAGATGCACTCAAAGTTTTGCTATCTAAATCTATTTAATGAATTATAGTCACACTTTTGACACTAATATAAAGTAAATACATAGACTTCTTTCTGATTTGGTAACTAAATGAGAGGTAGTCTCAATTAATACACTTTCAAGTATTGTCCATTGGCTGTTTCTTTTTTATGTCTATCCTAGACATAATCTGCATTACTTTCTTCCTTTCGTCCTTCCTTCCTTCCTTCCTTCCTTCCTTCCTTCCTTCCTTCCTTCCTTCCTTCCTTCCTTCCTTTATTTCTTTATTTCTTTATTTCTTTTTTAGGAGTTCAAAGAAACTTGTTTTAATCATGGGCTATTTAAGGTTTTATAAGGTAAAACCAATTTTAATTAATTAAAAATTTAATATAATTTAAAGAAATTTAATACTTAAAGAATTTAAAGACATTAGCCATCTACTTTATATAATGATGGTCATAATAAATCAACTTTATTTGATTATGGTTAAAGAATGTTGGTTGTAAAGTATTATTTTAAATGATTATTTAAAATGATATCAGAAACAGCTAAGTGTAGATTGATTTTAATGAAGTCCATCATTCTAAACCCAAGATTTATGAGACAAGTGTGCTGAGTTGGAGCACTCTTTGACAATGAGACACTGATTTGGTAGACTGAGATTCTGAGCAACTTCAGCTAAAATAGTTACCTAATTCTTGGTTACTATTTTCTTTTTCTTTTTTTCAATCTTAGATTAATTTTTATTATTTATTTATTTTTTGAAACTTTATTTACATTTCAAATGTTTCCCCCTTTCCACATCTCCCCTTTGGAACACCCCTATCCCCTCTCTCTGCCCCTGCCTCTATGAGGGTATTCCCCAGCCCACACACACACCCACCGTCGTCTTCCCTCCTTGGCATTCCCCTATACTGGGGCATCTGACACTCTCAGGCCCAAGGGTCTCTCTCCCCTGATGGCTAACAAGACACCCTTTGCCACATATGTGACCATCAACATGGGTCCCTCCATGTGTATTCTTTGGTTGGTGATTCAGTTTCTGGGAGCATCGGGAGGTCAGGCCAGTTGACACTGTTGCTCCATCCATGGGATTGCAAACTCCCTAAGCTCTTGCAGTCTCTTCTCCAACTCCTCCAACTGGGACCTCATGCTCAACCCAATGGTTGCTGTGAAGTGAATCTTGGGTATTCTGAACTTTTGGGCTAGTAGCCACTTATCAGTGAGTACATACCGTGTTCATTCTTTTGTGACTGAGTTACCTCACTCAGGATGATATTTTTAATATCCATCCATTTGCCTGTGAATTTCATGAAGTCATTGTTTTTAATAACTGAGTAGTATTCCATTGTGTAAATGTACTACATTTTCTGTATCCATTCCTCTGATGAGGGACATCTGGGTTGTTTCCAGCTTCTGGCTATTTTAAATAGGACTGCTATGAACATAGTGGAGCATGTGTCTTTATTACATGTTGGAGAATCTTCTGGGTATATGCCCAAGAGTGGAATAGCTGGGTACTCAGGTAGTATTATGTTCATTTTTCTGAGAGTTCACCAAACTGATTTCCAGAGTGGTTGTACGAGCTTGCAATCCCACCAACAATGGAGGAGTGTTCTTTCTCCACATCCTTCCCAGCATCTGCTGTCACCTGAGTTTTTTAGTTTAGACATTCTGACTGGTGTGAGGTGGAATCTCAGGGTTGTTTTGATTTGCATTTCCTGATGATTAGGGATGCTGAACATTTCTTTACATGGTTCTCAGCCCTACGAGTTTTCTCAGTTGAGAATTCTCTGTTTAGCTCTGTTCCTCATTTTTTGATAGGGTTATTTGGATCTCTGGAGTCTAACTTCTTGAGTTCTTTGTATATGTTGGATATTAGCCTTCTATTGGACATCAGATTGGTAAAGATCTTTTCCCAATCTGTTGATTGCCATTTTGTCCTATTGACAGTGCCCTTTGCCTTACAGAAGCTTCATAATTTCATAAGATCCTATTTGTCGATTCTTGATCTTAGAGCATAGGCCATTGGTGTTCTGTTCAGGAGCTTTCCCCCGGTACCCAGGTGTTCGAGACTTTTCCCCACTTTGTCTTTGATTAGATTCAGTGTATCTGGTTTTATGTGGGGGTCCTTGATCCACTTGGACTTGAGCTTTGTACAGGGAGATAGGAATAGATCAACTTGCATTCTTCTACATGTAGACTGCCATTTGAACTAGCACCATTTGTTGAAAATGCTGTCTTTTTTCCACTGGATGGATTTAGCTCCTTTGTCAAAAATCAAGTGACCATATGTGTGTGGGTTCATTTCTGGGTCTCCAATTCTATTCCATTGATCTACCTGTCTGTCACTGTACCAATACCATGCAGTTTTTATCACTACTGCTCTTTGGTACAGCTTGAGGTCAGGGATGCTGATTCCCCCAGAAGTTCTTTTATTGTTGAGAATAGTTTTTGCTATGCTGGGTTTTTTGTTATTCCATATGAATTTTAGAATTGCTCCTTCTTTTATTTATTTATTTATTTTTTAATGGATTAGCAGTTTTTTTTTTTTCTCTTTTTTTTTTCTTTCTTTTTTTTTGATACTTTATTTACATTTCCAATGTTTCCCCCTTTCTAGGTCTCCTCTTTGGAAACCACCTATCCCCTCCCTCTCCCCCACCTCTATGAGGGAATTCCACCTCCCAACCACCTGCCTGCCCACTCCCATATTCCCACCTTGACATCCCTCTTTATTGGAGCCTTTCCTCCCCCTGATGGCCAACAAGGCCCTCCTCTGCCACATATGTGGTCCAAACAATGGGTCTCTCCATGTGTATTCTTTGGTTGGTAGTCCAACCTCTATGAGGACCAGGGGGGTAAGGCCAGTTGACACTTGCTCCCTCCATGGGGCTGCAGACTCCCTCAGCTCCTTCAGTCCCTTCTCCAACTGATGAATCTGGAACCTCACTCTCAGTCCAGCTCTTACTGTAAAGTGAAACTTGGGTATTCCAAATGTTTCAGCTAATATCCACTTATCAGTGAGTACATACCATGTTAGTTCTTTTGTGACTGAGTTACCTCGCTCAGGATGATATTTTCAAGTTCCATCCATTTGCCTGTGAATTTCATTAAATCATTGTTTTTAATAGCTGAGTAGTACTCCATTGTATAGATGTATCACATTTTCTGTATCCATTCCTCTGATGAGGGACATCTGGGTTGTTTCCAGCTTCTGGCTATTATAAACATGGCTGCTATGAACATAGTGGAGCATGTGTCTTTATTACATGCTGGAGCATCTTCTGAATATATGCCCAGGAGAGGTATAGCTGGGTCCTCAGGTAGTATTATGTCCTTTTTTCTGAGGGTCCATTAAATTGATTTCCAGAGTGGTTATACCAGGTTGCAATCCCACCAACAGTGGAGGAGTGTTCGTCTTTTTCCACATCCTTACCAGCATCTGCTGTCACATGCAGAAGAATGCGAATTGATCCATTCCTATCTCCCTGTACAAAGTTCAAGTCCAAGTGGATCAAGGACCTCCACATAAAACCAGATACACTGAATCTAATAGAAGAGAAAGTGGGGAAAAGCCTTGAACACATGGGTACA
>JAPYYD010000169.1:0-17539 GCA_028551405.1 Uromys caudimaculatus | reverse complement strand
AAGATCAAAAACTCAGGTGACAGCAGATGCTGGAGAGGATGTGGAGAAAGAGGAACACTCCTCCACTGTTGGTGGGATTGCAAGCTGGTACAACCACTCTGGTAATCAGTTTGGCAGACTCTCAGAAAAATGGACATAATACTACCTGAGGACCCAGCTATACCTCTCCTGGGCATATACCCAGAAGATGCTCCAACATGTAATAAAGACACATGCTCCACTATGCTCATAGCAGCCATATTTATAATAGCCAGAAGCTGGAAACAACCCAGATGTCCCTCATCAGAGGAATGGATATAGAAAATGTGGTACATCTACACAATGGAGTACTACTCAGCTATTAAAAACAATGACTTCATGAAATTTGCAGGGAAATGGATGGAACTTGAAAATATCATACTGAGCGAGGTAACTCAGTCACAAAAGAAGGAACATGGTATGTACTCACTGATAAGCGGATATTAGCCCAAAAGTTCAGAATGCCCAAGTTTCACTTTACAATAACCCCTGGACTGAGAGTGAGGTCCCAGATGGAGGAGTTGGAGAAAGGTCTGAAGGAGCTGAAAGAGTTTGCAGCCCCAAGGATGGAGCAACAGCATCAATGGGCCTGGCCCCCCCACCCCCCAGTCATCCTGGAATTAGGACCACCAAAGAAAGAATACACATCTATGGACCCATGGTTCGGACCACATATGTGGCAGAGAATGGCCTCGTTGGCCATCAGGGAGAGAGGAGAGGCCCTTGGGCCTGAGGGTGTCAAAGGCCCCAGTAAAGGGGAATGTCAAGGTGGGAATATGGGGATGGGTGTGCGGGTGGGTGGGAGGTGGAATTCCCTCATAGAGGCGGGGAGGGGGTATAGGGATAGGGGGTTTCCAAAGAGGAGACATTGGAAATGTAAATAAAGTATCAAAAATAAAACAAAAAAATAAAAAAAAATATTTTTCTCCCATGTAGTATATCCTGACCGCAATTTCCCCTTCCTTCATATATTCCAGTTTCTTTACCTCCACTTTCCCCCAGATCTACCCTTCCTCTGCCTTCTTGTGGAAAAAAGCAGGTTTTGTAGATATATCAAGGTACCATGGCATAAAAATATCCAACAAGACCTGGTATAAAAACCCTCACATCAAGACATGTCAAGTTTAAAAGTGACTTCTTATTGAAGGGCAGAAATGTGATGAATCAAAAGATTTGGCAGAATAGGTCAGACATATAATATGCCCAACTCTCATGAGAAGAGAGAGGAAAGAGAGGTAACTCAGCATAGAATGAATCTGTAATGGAGGGTGGTTAGGTTGAGTTCAGGCAATGTAGTATAGTACAGTTAAGTGAAACTAATGCAGTGCAGTTGTGTTCATTTAAGTTTGGTCAGTAATTTCCTTGTTTGTGTAGTTTGTGCATTGCAGGTCAGCAGCGGAATTTGAAACCAGAGAATGAGAAGATTTGAAAACATTGCCAGAGTTAGTTTGTTAGTTGGAAGCCAAGGAGAGCAACTCAATAAGAAACTTAGAGAAGCCAAATTGAATCTGTCAGATTGGAAGATGATATTGTATAGAGGCTAAATTCTAGACCACATTGGACACTCAGATAGACTGAATGAAGCACCACTGTAAATGTAGGCATTTTGAAAACCTAGCAGCCTATGACCAAACACACACACACACACACACACACACACACACACACACACACACACACACACACACACACACACCCCTGTGAGGCAATGGACCGTGCCAGGAAACTTGATAAGTTTGAGTATGTTCAGAAACCCTGGCACCTATCTGTGGACAGTAGGAGATTTCCTACTCCCTACCAGATTCCTGGCCTGTAACACAAGACCATAGCCCCTCACATAAAGAAATTGTAGCAAAGAACAGAGTTCTCCATGTTAATGAGGTATATAGATGGGCTCTGAGGGTTTATCTAATAAACTTCCCTTCCTGCTCATTCTTTCCTGCAAAAAGTATTTAACCTCTGGTTCAGTCTGATGAAGTTGTGTGCACCCATTTTCCACAATGGACATTAAATTAGCAGTATAGACAAGCACGGGCTGTCTCTCTCATCAAGAACTGTCACGTGGAGCACAAAGGAAGCCTTCTTCTACAGATCCATGCACCCATGTCTCCTGCAGAAGGGCCCTCTGTGCTCTAGGACATTTATAACCTGAGCTAAGCCAGAGTTTCTCCTCCCTGCAGGCCCCCAGGTCCCCTCTATTCCTGACTCCCCTGGTTTCCAGTGATGTCTGGATGCCTGGGAGTCAGGGAACAGCAGCTTCATCCTTAGCCTGTGCCATTTCTCACTTGGGCTGAGGCCCCAATCCTAGGGTACCTTTTTTCATCCTCTGAGCAGTGCATTGGTACTTCCTGCAAGCCTATCACCTGATGGTCTCATGCAGTAAATACAGACTAGCATTCCATGTTTTGTCTTCCTGGCAGAGTTACCACACTTCTGCAGCGAGGTTAAACACAAAAGCACACACAGCTCTAGTCATGGTAGTGGCATAGCATAGAAGCTTACACACTGAGGCATAGGATTCTTATAACACTGAGGCTAACTGGCAATTTTCTATATTGACAAAGGGAATGAGACAGAACATTTGAGCAGCACAGTCATTGTAGGACGTGGTATTGTTTCTAATAAGAAGCCCAGCTGTCACTATTGGAGTAATAGCTGAATAATAACTGTAGTCTGCCAGGGACAGGTTACTTCAAAATGCACAGTGGGATGTGAAGCTGAGAGTCCAGGACAATCAACAGGATCATCCCCCAGCTTCCCCACCAGGAGATAATGTAGATGAGGAGAATGGTAATGAAGACAGGAAGCTGCAGGTCTGAGTCATTGGTGAGTCCTATCAGGAGGAAGTGTGTCTTATCTGTCTTGTTCTTTATCCAGATTATTGGAGATCCCTGGATGCTCCACGACCATGAGAACAAGAGGAGCAAAATAACAAAAAGCAATTTGAAACATATAAAACATGTAGAAAGCACTGAGCTAAGATTTGTGACTTGGGATTTTTCAAAGAAAACCTGGGCATCAGAATCATGTTGAATACAATAATTATATAGTGTTATTTATTTCATGAAATGAAGAATACTAATAAATAATGTGCAGAATTTCAAAATTTTGTAAACAGCAATGTTACCATTTAATAATTTAATAATTTACTTGTTTGGCTGAATCTTTTACCAAGTAGTTTCTCCTGAACTCAGAGCAGTTGATATTTCCAAAGTACTCACCTGCCTGAGCAACATTATGGACATTTTTGAAGTCTGTTTACTGCCTTGTCTTAGGAACATATAAATCTTATTGTTTGCCACATTTATATAAATTATAAGATACAAGATTGATGTAATTTATTCTCATTACTAAACTACTCATTGGCAATATCACCTTTGACTCATACCAATTTCAAATGATTCTAAGTGTTCATTAATTCTCAGTTTGTAATGAATTTAAACCAAATCCAATAACCTGAACTTTTAATTAATGTGTGTCACTTTTTATGAAACTCAGTATTTATGGTTTCACAGTGAACTATGATTGAGTGAGTGATCAAGTAATAACTTCATATTTTAACCATATAGTTTCCTCTCATTGCTGCAACAACAAACAAACAAAAATCCAGATAAAAATTTATCCTTCTCTTAAGGACCAACTGTCCTTAATGAATTAAAAACTCTTAATAAGACAGTTCTAGGATATATAAAACCCATCTAATAACAAGAAAAACAAACTAAGAAAAGGTTCTTTTTATTTTTTTTTTATTCCCCCGCCCACCCACTTCTGTCTTCCCACCTTGGCATTCCCCTATGCTGGGGCCTTTAACACCCTCAAGACTCAAGGGCTTCTCCTCCCCCTGATGGCCAAAAAGGGCCTCATCTGCCACATATGTGATCCGAACCATGGGTCCCTCAATGTGTATTCTTTGGTTGGTGGTTCAGTCTCCAGTAGCACCACGGGGTCAGGCCAGTTGACACTGTTGCTCCCTCCATGAGGCCGCAAACTCCCTCAGCTTCTTCAGTCCCTTCTCCAACTCCTCCATCTGGGACCTCACACTCAATCCAATGGTTACTATGAAGTGAAACTTGGATATTCCTAACTTTTGGGCTAATATCCACTTATCAGTGAGTACATATGCCATATTTATAATAGCCAGAAGCTAGAAACAACCCAGATGTCCCTCAGCAGAGGAATTGATACAGAAAATGTGGTACATTTACATAATGGAATACTACTCAGCTATTAAAAACAATGACTTCATAAAATGTGCAGGCAAATGGATAGAACTTAAAAATATCCTGAACGAGGTAACTTAGTCACAAAAGGTTCTTTATTTTATGATGACATCTCATCTTCACCATCTCAGACAAATTTTCATCATAACCAACATGTGTGCATGTTGAAAATGAATAGATAAATAAAAATACTTCTGAATAGACTGAGATTAACTCTTGTGTACATCGGTTTTGGAGGCATACTTGGAGTTGTAGAAATGAGGTTCACTTGAAAATACAATTTGCCAAGTGAGTAAAATAAGGGACATAGCAGAGGAAAGTATTACATTACTGGGAAAACAACATTTTTGAGCAATTGCTTTCAAGTTAGGGGTCATTGTACCATTATTCCCCAGAATATCATTTTTTCTATCCAGAGAATAAAGGCAGTCACTGTCACAAAAACACATTGAAGTATTACTTTGGGAATTAAGTAAATATAGCACATATAATAGAAGTATGCTGGGTGTGGATCACAGCCTGACAATACAGTCTTGATAGTATGAGGCTGACTCAATGACTTCACATTGTTCAGACCAAGGTGCATACAACAGTCCAGGGCTTCACATGCATGTCAGATATGTAGGCTTGAAGCTTCCCTCTCCATTTCCTGCTTTCTACCATACTCCGTACAGTAGTCATCTCTAAGTCTCTCTAAGATTTCTTCATAGAAAAAACTCATACTCAAAAAATAATGTTGTTTTTCTATATTTGCACAGAGACTATTGTTATTTTTTTCTTGAAGTCTGTAATATAAATTGATAAAATCTATTTCTTCTTAAAACCCCTTCTTTGTCTTGTCAGTTTTGTGATACAGGTTCATCACAGATAAGTGGTAAAATGTCTTTAAATCAGATACGCTTATTCCCAAGTTTAATAATCTTTATATTTTATTTCTATCTTCCCTGGTACAGTAACAATATTATTTCAAATATTCCTTTTTCTCTGAAAATCTTGGTAGGACATTTATTCCAAATTAAGTGTCTATTATCTTTTTTTATTGGATATTTTCTTTATTTACCTTTCAAATGTTATCCCCTTTCCTGGTTTCCTCCCTCCCAGAAAACCCCTATACCATTCCACCTCCCCCTGCTTCTTCTATGAGGGTGTTCCTCTACCTGCTCACCCACTCCCGCCTCCCCACCCTCAAATTTACCTACACTGAGGCATCTATCAAGCCTTCATAGGACCAAGGAATTCTCCTCCCATTGATGCCTGACAAAGTCATCCTCTGTTACATATGTGGCTGGAGCCATGGGTCCCTTCATGTGTACTCCTTGATTGGTGGCTTAGTCCCTGGGAGCTCTGGGGGGTCTGCTTGGTTGATATTGTTGTTTTTCCTGTGGGGTTGCGAACCCCTTCAGCTCCTTCAGTCCTTTCTCTAACTCCTCTATTAGGGACCCCATGCTCAGTCAAATGGTTGGCTGTGAGCATCCACTTCTGTATTTGTCAGGCTCTGGCAGAGCCTTTCAGTTGACAGATACATCAGGCTCCTTTCAGCAAGCACTTCTTGGCATCCCCAATAGTGTCTGGGTTTGGTGACTGTCTATCATCTTTTTCTTCGATCTTTAGCAAATTTAGCTACAGCCTGCCCTTGAAGTGTGTGTGTGTGTGTGTGTGTGTGTGTGTGTGTGTGTGTGTGTGTGTGTGTAACTGTGTATGTTTGTGTGTTGGATAGTGCTTCATTTGTAAAGAAACATGGGATCTGAGAAGTTACATGGGAACTTTAGGAAAGAATCCAGATTTACAAACTTAAGCTACATCCTAAGAATAGACATGCGATTAAAATAGCTTTGAAATGAAGTTTTGAGCTTATTAATTCATAATTATTTATGTTCCTTTAAGCTTGGAAAAGACTTATTCCATCTTTCTCATTTTTATCTATTTTAATGCCATGAAATTATACATCTACTATCAACAGACTCTTATCAGCTGAGGATATGGGAACATATAAGTGGCCATCTCCTGTAGCCAGGCAGGACTTCCAGTGGAGGGATGGCAATACTAACCCACCCACAAGCCTTTCACCAAAATTTGTCCTATCTAAAAGATGCACAGGGATAAAGATGGAGAATATATTGAGCAAATAGCTAAGAAAAGACTGGCACAACTCGAGACCCATCCCATCAGAGGGAGCCAACCCCTGACACTGTTAATGATACTCTGCTATGCTTGCGAACAGGAGTCTAGCATAACTCTTCTCTGAGGGACTAAAGCCAGCAGCTGACAGCAACAGATGCTGAGACTCACAATCATATATTTGGCAGAGCTGAGAGAGTTTTGTGGAAGAGTGTAGAGAGTAGGATTGAGGGAGTTGAAAGGGTTAAGGTCATTATAAGAAGAATTACAGAGTCTACTAATCTGGGCCCATGGGACCTCATAGAGACCAACCAAAGAGCATATATGGGCTGGACCTAGGCAACTTACATGTTTGTAACAAATATGCTGCTTGGTCTCCATGTGGGTGCCTTAAAAATTAGAGCAGTGGCTGTCCCCAGCTCTCTTGCTTGCCTATGTGTCCTCTTCTCCTAGATAGCTGCCTTGTTTGGTCCCAGTAGGATAGGATGCACTTATTCCAGCTGTGACTTGATGTGCCAGGGGAGTTTGGTACCAATAGAGGGTTTGCCCTTCTCTCTGGAGAAGGGAAGGCAGTAATGAGGGAGTATTTTGTAAGAGTGGGATTGAGAGGAGTAAAGGGGGACTGTGATATGAAGGTAATGTAGAAATTAATTAATTCATTAATTTGAAACAACCACAAATTGGTCTACCTGTATTTGTCTGCATTTGGTGGGAGAAAGAAGCATGATTTGTAAAATAAACTAATAATATGTCCACGATATCTATTATTGCATTCATAGACTACTCTCATCTCAGTGTTTTTAAAGAAATACATAATACATAATATAGAAGCATGCATAATATAGAAGCAAAGCATTTTGAGGGTATTCAAAGAACATCCAATATAGAATAATATTGAAGTCATAAAATCAACTATAGAATATTACTAAAACTCTACTATGGGGGCTTCAACTTCTCTAATGCAAAGAAAATTGTCAGAAAGAACACAAGCATGGATTAAGTTTAAAATTAACATGAAGTCTTCAGAATGTTTTGTCCTTGGAAGAATCACTTACCTCATTTTAATAGATAAAATAAATGTGCTACGATCACTTCTATTATACAGCACATATGTCATTTCTGCAAATAACGAAGGAGGAGATGACTTTGTTATAAGAAAACAACAATTCAAAGTCAAATCAATTAGCAGTGACTATGAGTAACAAATATTATAGACATATATAAAATGTCTTAAGGCATTTCATTTCCCTGGCCACAGGTCCACCTACAACCCTAGAAGCCTGCTGCTACCCATGAGAAAGAAAGACCTGCAACTGTCAGGGACCACCAGCTCTACTTGCATCCAGGAGGCCTGACCCCACCTGGGACAACTAGCCACTTGAGCCTGTCTATGAGGTCTGCCTGATTACCTGAAAACCTGCAACCACCAGGGACAACTAGCTCTATCTATACGCCCAAGCCTTACTCTCATCAGGGACTGCCAGGCCTACTAAAACTTGGGACAATGAGATTGCTAAAGACCAGTGGAAGAACACAAACAACAAAAGCCAGGAACATAAGCCACCACCAGAACCCAGCTATTCAATTATAGCAAGCCCTGAATATCCTAAAACAGGTGGATTGCAAGGAAACGGCCTTAAAGCTAATCTTATGAAGATGATAGAGACATTTAAAGAGGAAAAGAATAAATATCTTAAAGAAATATAGGAAAATACAAACAAACAGATAGAGGCCCTTAAAGCAGAAACTGATAAATATAAAGAAATATAAGAAAATACAATCAAGCAGGGAAAGAAATTAATAAAACCATTGAACACCTAAAAATGGAAATAAAAGCAATAAGGAGAACACAATCTGAGGCAGTCATGGGGATAGAAAAGAGAACATGGACTGTAGACACAGAAATCACCAGTAGAATACAAGAGATTGAAAAGAGAATCTCAAGTATAGAAGGTAGGACAGAATAAATTGATACATCAGACAAAGAAAACAATTTAAAAGTATATCTGAACCCTCCCCACACCAATCACACCCAGAGACAGCTTGACTCACAGGAGTTCTGATACATCCAGGTTCACAGGTGAGGCCCTAACCCCCGGCCCAATACCTGGCCTAACTGTGACCCACATAGGGTCCAGAGGATGCAAGATGCACATGTTCCTTCTGTATCACATCTGCACCCTCGAGTGGATCCTGTTTTCCTGTCATTACCACCCCAATCACACCCAAAGACAGCTTGAGCCCCAGGAATTCTGACTCACACAAGCTCATAGATTTTCACCTACACCTAGGAGTGGATCCTGTGCTCCAGTCCCCCTCCCCACCCCTTTCACACCCAGAGACAGCATGAACCCAAGGAGTTCTGACACAGCCAGGCTCACAGATCAGGCTTTCTAGACCCTCTCCCATACCCAGAGACAGCCTGATCCAAGGAGGCCCAACATATCCAGGATCACACTAGGGACAGTTTCCAGTCAGAGACAGCAAGGCCAGCAAACAATGGAGATAACCAGATGGCAAAAGGCAAAAACAAGAATATAAGCAACAGAAAACAATGCTACTTGGCAACATTAGAACCCAGTTCTCACACCACAGCAAGTCCTGGATAACCCAACACATCTGAAAAGCAAGAGTCCGATGTAAAAATCACATCTCATGGTGATGATAGAGGACTTTAAGAAGGACATAAGTACCTCCCTTAAAGAAATGAAGGAGATCTCTATAGGTAAAGATGACTTCCTTTATATAGGCACTACCTCACCCAACTCAATGTTTTAATCCAGAAATGTTCCTGTCCAAAGGAAAAGCAGGGACAAAAAATGGAACAGAGTCTGAAGGAAGGGCCACTATATAAACAAACTCAAAGGGGAAAAAAACTCATGAACATCTCATTAGATGCTGTAAAAACTTTTGACAAAATACAATACCCGTTCATGTTAAAAGTATTGGAAAGATCAGGAATTCATTGTCCACACCTAAATATTATGAAATCAATATACAGAAAACCAATAGCCAACATCAAACTAAATGGAGAGAAATTTGAAGCAGTTTCACTAAAATCAGTGACAAGAAAATGCTGCATCTCTCTCCCTATTTTATTCAACATAGTACTCCAAGTTCTAGTCAAAGAAATTAAACAACAAAAGGCGATCAAATGGTTACAAATTGGAAAGGAAAAAGTCATGATATCACTATTTGCAGATGATATGATGGTATACATAATCAACCCCAAAATTTCCACCAGAGAACTTCTACATAAGAGAAACAACTTCAGCAACGTGGCTGGATATAAAATTAACTCAGACAAATCAGTAGCCTTCCTCTACTGGAAGGATTAAAGGGCTGAGAAAGAAATTAGGGAAACAACACCCTTCACAATAGTCACAAATAATATAAAATATCTTAGTTGACTCTAAACAAGCAAGTGAAAGATCTGTATGACAAGAAATTCAAGTCTCTGAAGAAAGAAATCGAAGAAGATCTCAGAATATGGAAAGATTGCCCATGCTCATGGATTGGCAGGATTAACAAAATAAAAATGGCCATCTTACCAAAGCAATTTGCAGATACAATTCAATTTCTATTAAAATTCCAACTCAGTTCTTCATAGTGATAGAAAAAGGAACCCTCAAATTCATTGAGAATAACAAAAAAACCAGAATACCTAAAAGTATTCTCAACAAAAGAAGTTCTGGGAGAATCACCATCCCTGACCTCAAGCTGTACTGTAGAGCAATGGTGATAAAAACTACCCAGTTTTAGTACAGAAATAGACAGGTGGATCAATTGAATAGAATTTAAGACCCAGAAATAAACCCAAGCATCTGTGTTTACCAGATCTTTGACAGTGAAGCCAAAACCATCCAGTGGAAAAAAGACAGTATATTCAATAAATGGTGCTGGTTCAATTCATAGTCAACATGTAGAACAATACAAATTGTTCCATTCTTATCTCCTTATACAAAGCTCAGTCCAAGTGGATCAAGGACCTCTACATAAAACCAGATAGACTGAATTTAATACTAGAAAAGGTGGAGAAGTGCCTCGAACTTGAGCATATCTGCACAGGGAAAATTTTTCTGAACAGAAACCAATGGCTCAGGCTTGAAGATCAACTATTGACAAATGTGATCTCATAAAATTGAAAAGCTTCTCTAAGACAAAGGACAGTGTCAGTAGAACGAAATGGCAACCTACAGATTGGAAAAGATCTTTCCCAATCCTACATCCAATTGAGGGATAGTATCCAATATATACAAAGAACTCAAGAAGATAGATTCCAGAGACCCTGTTAACCCTATTAAAAATGGAGTACAAAGCACAAATAAACAAATAATTCTCAACTGAGGAATCTTGAATGTCCATGAAGCACTTATAGAAATGGTCAACATCCTTAGTCATCAGAGAGCTGCGAATTAAAATGACTCCCAGATTCCAACTCACTCCTATTAGAATGGCTAAGATTTAAAACTCAGATGACAGCAGATGCTGGCAAGGATAAAGATGTGGAGATTGCTGGTGAGTTTGCATGCTGGTACAACCACTTTGGAAATCAATCTGGTGGTTCTTCAGAAAACTGGAATTAGATTTACCTAAAAACTCAGCTATACAACAACTGGGCACAAACAAAAGATGCTCCAACATATAACTAGAGCACATTTTCCACTATGTTTATAGCAGCCTTATTTATAATAGCCAAAAGCTGGAAACAACCCAGGTGCCCCTCAACAGAATAATAGATGTAGAAAATGTGGTACATTTATACAATGGAGTACTACTCAGCTATTAAAAACATGAAGTTCATGAAATTTGCAGGCAAATGAATGGGAGTAGAAAATATCCTCCTGAGTGAGGTATCCCAGACACAAAAGAGCACACATGGTATGTACTCACTGAGAAGTGGATACTAGCCCAGAAGCTCAGAATACCCATGATACAACTCAAAGAACTTATGAAGCTTAAGAAGAAGAAAGACTAAATTGTGGATGCTTCAATCCTACTTAGAAGGGAAAACAAAATAGTCAAGAGAGGTAGAGGGAAGGAGGCACCTGTGAGGGAGAGAAGAAGAGGAGGGAATAATTGGAGGCAGGATCAGGTACAGGAAGAAACGGAAAAGAAGTACAGAGTATCAGGAATTTGAACAGAAATATATAGCAGTGAGGCGTGGGAAACTGTGGGTATCCATTAGAAAGTTCCAGATGCCAGAAAGGCAAGAGGTTCCAGGACCCAACAGAAATAACATTAGTGGAAATACCCAACAAAAGGGAGATAGAACCTGTAGAGATCAACTCTAGTAGATAGGCATAGCCCCCAGTTGAGGGAAGGGGCCACTCACCCATCTCAAATTTTTTAAACCAGAATTGTTCCCATTTAAAGGTAATGCAGGGACAAAAACTGGAACAGAGACTAAAGGAAATGCCATCCAGAGACTGCCCCATCTAGGGATCCATCCCGTCTGCAGATAAAAAATCCTGACACTATTGCTGATGCCAGGAAGTGCTTGCTGACTGGAGCCTGGTGTAGCTGTCACCTGAGGGGCTCTGCCAGCACCTGACCAATACAAATGCAGATACTCATAGACAACCATGGGACTGAGCCTGGGTACCCCAATGGAAGAGTTAGGGTATGAACTGAAGGAGATGATGGGGATTGCAATCCTTTAGGGGAAATAGCAATATTTACTAACTGGACTCCCCAGAGTTCCCTGGGACTAAACCACCAACCAAATGGTAAAGATGGAGGGACCCATGACTCCAGCTACATATGTAACAGAGGTTTGCCTTATCTGGCATAAGTGGGAGGAGAGGCCCTTGGTCCTGTCAAAGCTTGATGCCTCAGCATAACAAGATACTAGAGCAGAGAGGCAGCAAGGGGTAGGGGGTTGTGGGAGCACCCTCATATAGGCAAATGGGAAGAGGGATGGGATGGGGTGTTTGGGGAGGAAAAACCAGGAAGGGGGACAGCATCTGAATTGTAAATAAATAAAATAACCAATAAAAAAGTAAATAAAAGTGTATCTGAAGACTCCAGATTAGAAAAAAAAAAGCATACATGCCCAAGACTGCAGGAAATAATCTCAGTACTGAATTCAATCAATTAGCTATAAAGAGAAAAATACAGAAAATTAACAAAACCAAAGGCTGATTCTTTGATAAAATCAGCAAGATAGACAAACCCTTAGCCACACTAACTAAAAGATGGAGAGACAGTATTCAAATTAACAAAATCAGAAGTGAATGTGGAGATATAACAATGGACACTTTGGAAATTCAATAGATTATTAGGTCCTATTTCAAAAGGTTATACTCCACAAAAGTGGAAAAATTTAAATGAAATGGATGATTTTTCTAGACAGATATCAATTACTAAAGTTAAAACAAAATCAAATAAACTATAATATCCCTAAAACCCACAAGGAAATAAAATCAATCATTAATAGTCTCCTGTTCCCACCCCCAAATCAATAAGCCCAAGGCCAGATAGTTTTTGGGCAAAAGTTTGCCATAGTTTTGCAAAAGCGCTAATATAAATACTACTCACACTATTCCACAAAATTGAAACAGAAGGAACATTGCCAAACTCATTTTATGAGGCCACAGTCACCCTGATACCTAAACCACTCAAAGATTTAATAAGGAAAAGAGTTTTGGACCAATTTCTCTTATGAACATCAGTGTAAAATTACTCAATAAAAACAAGTAAACTGAATCCAAGAACACAGGAAACACATCATCCAACATTATCAACTCAGCTTTGAACCAGGGATGCAGGGGTGGTTCAATACACTAAAAGTTACATCAGTGTTATCCAGCACATATATCAACTGAAAGGAAAAACAAAACAAAACAATACATGATCATCTCAGTAGATGCTGAAAAACCCTTTGACAAAACCCAACACTCCTTCATCATAAAGGTCTTAGAGTGATCAGAGATAAAATTCTTCACTAACCCTACATCAGATAAAGGGCTAATATCCAAAATATATAAAGAAAAGAAGTTAACCTCCAAAACCCCAAATAACCCAATTAAAATTGGGTACAGAACTAAACAGAATTCACAGCAGAAGAATCTCAAATGGCCGAGAAGCACCTAAAAAAATGTTCAACAAGCTTAGTCATTAGGGAAATGCAAATCAAAATGAACCTGAGATTCCACCTCACACCAGTGAGAATGTATAAGATTGAAAACTCAGGTGACAGCAGATGCTGGTAAGGATGTGGTGACAAAGGGACACTGCCTATTGCTGGTGGGATTACAGACTGGTACAACCAGTCTGGAAATCAATCTGGTGGTTCCTCAGAAAATTGGAAATACCTGGAGACACAGCTATACCAGACTTTGGCATATACCCAAAAAACACTTCACCACCTTGTTACCTTTTGGTAACAAGGACACCTACTCCATAATGTTTACTGGTCCCTCATTTGTACTAACCAGAACCTGGAAACAACCCAGATATTCCTCAACAGAAGATTGGATAGAGAAAATGTGGTTCATTTACACAATGGAATATTATTCAGCTATTAAAAGAAAGAACATCATGGCTTTTGTAGGTAAATTAGATGGAACTAGAAAATATTGTCCTGAGTGAGGTAACTCAAACTCAAAAGGTATCCTAGACACAAAATAGCACACATGGTATGTACTCACTCATTAGCGGATATTAGCCAAAACCTACAGAATATCTAGGATACAACACACAGACAATAAGAAGTTTAATAATTAGAAAGTCCCAAGTGAGGGTTCTTCAATCTACTTATAAGGGGGGAAGGAAATAATCAAGGGAGGCAAGGGAAGGAGGGTTCTGTGTGGGAGAGGGGAGGAGGAGAGAAAAATGGAACAGGATCAGGTATATAGGGGTGGGGGAGCAGGAGAGAAGCCCAGAGGGCCAAAAGAATGAATGGAGATAAGCATCATCTGGGGTTGGGAGGTAGAGGGACACCCTAGAAAATACCAAAGACCTGGCAGGTAAGAGAATCTAAGAACTCAATGGGGATAAAATTATCCAAAATGCCCAACACTGAGGAGAGGAAACTTAAAGAGTGTACCTCTAGTAGATAGATAGGATCTCAAGCAGAGGTAGAGGGTTACTAACCCACAGTCAAAATTTGTGATTCAGAATTGTTTCTGTCTAAAAAAACATCAGGGACAAAAATGGAGACGAGACTGAAGTAAAGTGGGTCCAATGACCAGCCCAACTTGGGAGGACATCAAGGCCTGTTATAATTAGTGATGCTATGATGTGCTTAGAGATGGGAGCCTGGCATTGCTGTCCTCTGAGAGGCCCTACCAGCATCTGACTAAGACAGAAACAGATACTTACACCCAAACATTGAGCTGAAGTCAGGGATCTGTAGGATTGGATTAGGGGAAGGATTGAAGAAGCTGAAGGGGAAAGATAACACATAAGAAGACCAACAGTCTCAACTTATTTACACCCTAGGGAGCTGCTAAAGACTAAGACACCAACCAGGAGCATACACGGGTAAGTCCAAGACAGCTGGCACAAATATAACAGAGGTCTGCCTGGTAAGGCCTCAATGAGAGATATGCTTAATCCTCCACAGACTTGAGGCCCCACAAAAGGGGGAGGTGTGGAGGGAAAGCACCCTCTTGGAGGCAAGGGGAGGAGGAATGGAGTGAGGAACTGTGGGAGAGAGAATCTAGTGGGAGCAACAATGAGAATATAATGAATAAAATAATAAGTTTAAAAAATATTGCATTTTGTAGTGTGAGACTGTAACTCAATGATAGGACACTGGTCTAGCAACTGTAAGGCCCATGTTACATTCCCAAAGAAATAAATGTTTTGCCATTAGCAAAGAAAAAAATTGTTTTTTTAAATTCTGTGTTCTAAGGTTTATCTATAAGGTTGTCATTAGAAAGCACTTCAAGAGGACTAGAGGGTCTGATGAAAGACAAACTATCTTGTCCAATCATATTATTTTTGCTTTTGCAAAAATATGGATGTGTTTCAGATATATTGATCTGTAATTTCATAAACTGAGATATTGCAGGAGAAGCATGAACTGAGTTGGACTCAATAAAGCTGATAGATGGCTTATGCTGTTGGATGAACAAAGATGGTTCTCAAACTATGGTTCTAGAGCTAGGCTAGTCCAAAGTCATTCACACATGAAGAGGGTTCATGACCACAGATCTAAAACTAGGCTTTTGGAATCATTTCCTTCGTTTTATCACTCACCTCCTTTATTCAAACTAGAATTTTTTACATGGTAGCTGGACAAGGTAAATCAACAGAAGAATAAAGCTCCAAGAGAAGGCACAATAGTTAGAGACCTACTTATTCACACACTGAAGATTCCCATAAAAATACATACTTAAAGGTAGAGAAGTGGAATGCATACACAGAGGACATGGTGCAGACTTAAGACTATAGGCTTGCACCTTCAGTATCTATGAGTTAATATGAATTTTCCTCATTTGATTTATTTGATTTATAAGGCCTTGTTCTTTCAGTGTACTCTATCCCCTCTGGTTCTTGATTCTTTCTGCATCTTCCTCTGTGGGGTTTCTAGAGCTTTGAAGTGAGGGATCTGATGCAGGTAGGCATCCCACTTAGAGATGTGTGCTTAAAGTCCCTCTCCCTCCCTTCCTTCCTCCCTCCCTCCATCTCTACCTCTCCCTCTCTATCACCTTCTCCCTCCCTCCCTTCCTCTTCTCTGTTTCTCTCTTTCTCCCTCTCTCTTTCTCTCCCTTTCACTCCCTCTGTCTCTGTCTCTGACTCTGTCTCTGTCTCTCTTTCTCTCCCTCTCTCTCTTTCTGTATGTGTGTGTGTGTGTGTAAAACATCTGGCTGTGGGTCACTCCCTGTTCAATTAATTGTGTAAGTTTTGTCTTGAATAGTAAGATGCCACTGCCAGCTTGTGGAGAGCAATCTCTTGTCTTTTCAATATCCTGGATACTTTGGAAATTTCTATGAGATCCCTTGGCCAACAACTTGATTTGATGTAACTTCCCAGCACAGAAATTTTTTATTTTGTTATAAGTGATGGCCAATTGAAACTCCCTTTCCCCAATTATTTACAGAGTTCATTAGTATCTCCTTTATATATTCTAGGAAGTTTCCAGTGAACTGTGTTTCCATACCACCCTCCAAATACCTCTCAATTCTAGATTTTTCTCCCCTCATTGTTTCCTCTACTGCTCCACCTGATCCTTCCAATCAGCTCCCCACTCTGGCTCACAGTCCACAAATAAGATTTATTCTATTTCTCACTACCACAGAGATCTATATGCCTCTCTTCTACCAACAATCCTCATTCCTCCCTCTGTACTTACCCTCCCTGGGTCCTTAGTTTGTATCTTGGTTACCATTTATTCCAGGGCTATTATCTACATATAAGTAAATACAAGCCATGATTATCCTTTGGGTTTTGGGTTACCTCACTTAGGATGACTTATCTTGTTCTATTCATTTTCACAAATTTCATGATGCTATTGTTATAATAGCTAAGTCAACATCCATTGTGCAAATGTCCCACATTTTCTTTATCCGTTCTTCTATTGAGGGACATCTAGGTCATCTCTAACTTCTGGCTACTATCAATGCAGCAACAGTTGAAAAAGTGATGAAAATGTATCCTTATGGTAGGAAGGAGTAAATTTTGGGTATATATCCAAAAGTTGTATAGCCAGATATTGAGGTAGACTGATGTCTATATTTCTGAGGAACAGCTACCATGATTTCCATGATGGCTGTACAAGTTTGCACTCTCAACAGCAGTGGTTGAGTGTTTCACCTTATCCTACATTCTTGCCAGCACGAGCTGTCATGTTATAGTTTTTGATCTTAGCTATTCTGACAGATGTAAGGTGGAATCTCAAAATAGTTTGATTTGCATTTTTTTCTGATGACTAAGGATGCTGAGCATTTATTTAAATGTTTTTCAGATATTTGAGTTTCCTCTATTAAGAATTCTCTGGGCAGACCTTGGATGCTAGCTCCACAACCCAGTACCACAGCACCAAGAGGAAGCTCAAGTCCCAGGTGCTCTAACACACACACAAGATCATAGTATCATAGGTGAGGAGGCCACAACATTTGCCCCATCACCAGGAGTAACTGGGACCAGCGGGATCCAGGGACACAGGAACTCTGCCCAGTGGCCAGTGTCACAGGTTCCTTCCAGTCTGAGCAGGCACTAGCTCCACACACAGA
>JAPYYD010000168.1:0-17555 GCA_028551405.1 Uromys caudimaculatus | reverse complement strand
TACCAATACCATGCAATTTTTATCACTACTGCTCTGTAGTACAGCTTGAGGTCAGGGATGCTGGTTCCAACAGACATTCTTTTGTTGTTGAGAATAGCTTTTGCTATCCTGGGTTTTTTGTTGTTCCAAATGAATTTGAGAATTGCTCTTTCTAAGTCTATGAAGAATTGAGTTGGAATTTAGATGGGGATTGCATTGAATCTGTAGATTGCATTCCTCAGGATTGCCATTTCTACTATATTAATCCTGACAATCCATGAGCACAGGAGAGCTTTCCATCTTCTGAGGTCTTCTTCGATTTCTTTCTTCAGAGACTTGAAGTTCTTGTTATACAGATCTTTCACTTGTTTAGTTAGAGTCACACCAAGATACTTTATACTGTTTGTGACAATTGTGAAGGGTGTCATTTCCCTAATTTCTTTCTCAGCCTGTTTATCCTTCGAGTATAGGAAGGCTACTGATTTGTTTGAGTTAATTTTATATCCGGCCACTTTGCTAAAGTTGTTTATCAGCTGCAGTAGTTCTGTGTTGGAGGTTTTCGGGTCACTTTAGTATACGATCATATCATCTGCAAAGAGTGATATTTTGATTTATTCCTTTCCAATTTGTATCCCTTTGACCTCCTTTTGTTGTCTAATTGCTCTAGCTAGGACCTCAATTACTATATTGAATAGATAGAGAGAGGGCAGCCTTGCCTAGTCCCTGATTTTACTGGGATTGCTTCAAGTTTCTCTCCATTTAGTTTGATGTTGGCTACTGGTTTGCTATATATTTCTTTTACTATGTTTAGGTATGGGCCTTGAATTCCTGATCTTTCCAAGACTTTTATCATGAAGGGATGTTGAATTTTGTCAAATGCTTTTTCAGCATCTAAGGAAATGACTGTGTGGTTTTTTTCTTTGAGTTTGTTTATGTAGTGGATTGCATTGATGGATTTCCGGGTATTGAAACATCCCTGCATCCCTGGGATGAAGCCTACTTGATCATGATGAATGATCGTTTTGATGTGTTCTTGGATTCGGTTTGCAAGAATTT
This sequence comes from Uromys caudimaculatus, assembly GCA_028551405.1. Classification (NCBI taxonomy): domain Eukaryota; kingdom Metazoa; phylum Chordata; class Mammalia; order Rodentia; family Muridae; genus Uromys; species Uromys caudimaculatus. The sequence goes on along the minus strand of JAPYYD010000168.1, from coordinate 16,520 downwards.
TATTGAGTATTTTTGCATCGATATTCATAAGGGAAATTGGTCTGAAGTTTTCTTTCTTTGTTGGGTCTTTGTAAGGTTTTGGTATCAGTGTAACTGTGGCCTCATAGAAGGAATTGGGTAGTGTTCCTTCTGTTTCTATTTTGTGGAATAGATTGAAGAGTATTGGTATTAGGTCTTCTTTGAAGGTCTGATAGAATTCTGCAGTGAACCCATCTGGTCCTCGGCTTTTTTTGGTTGGGAGACTATTAATGACTTCTTCGATTTCCTTAGGCAGTGTGGGACTGTTTAGATGGTTTATCTGATCCTGACTTAAGTTTGGTATTTGGTATCTGTATAGAAAATTGTCCATTTCATCCAGATTTTGGAGTTTTGTTTAGTATAGGCTTTTGTAGTAGGATCTGATGATTTGCTTTAATTTCCTCAGAATCTGTTGTTATGTCTCCCTCTTCATTTCTAATTTTGTTAATTTGCATCCTGTCTCTGTGCCCTCTGGTTAGTCTGGCTAAGGGTTTATCTACCTTGTTGATTTTCTCAAAGAACCAACTGCTGGTTTTGTTGATTCTTTGTATAGTTCTTTTTGTTTCTACTTGGTTGATTTCAGCCCTAGTTTGATTATTTCCTGCCTTCTACTCCTCTTGGGTGCATTAGCTTCTTTTTGTTCTAGATCATTCAGGTGTGCTGTTAAGTTCCTAGTGTATGCTTTCTCCAGTTTCTTTTTGGAGGCCCTCAAAGCTATGAGTTTTCCTCTTAACACTGCTTTCATTGTGTCCCATAAGTTTGGGTATGTTGTACTTTCATTTTCATTAAATTCTAGGAAGTCTTTAATTTCATTCTTTATTTCTTCCTTGACTAAGTTATCATAGAGTAGAGCATTGTTCAGCTTCCATGTGTATGTGGGCTTTCTGTTGTTATTGTTCTCATTGAAGACCAGCCTTAAACCGTAGTGATCTGATAGGAGGCATGGGATTATTTCAATCTTCTTGTATCTGTTGAGGTTTGTTTTGTGACCGATTATATGGTCAGTTTTGCAGAAGGTACCATGAGGTGCTGAGAAGTTATATTTTTTTGATTTAGGATGAAATGTTCTATAAATATTTGTTAAATCCATTTGGTTCATAACATCTGTTATTTTCACTGTGTCTCTGTTTATTTTGTGTTTCCAAGATCTGTCCATTGATGATAATGGGGTGTTGAAGTCTCCTACTATTATTGTGTGAGGTGCAAATGTGTGCTTTGAGCTTTAGTAAAGTTCCTTTTATGAATGTGGGTGCCCTTGCATTTGGAGCATAGATGTTTAGAATTGAGAGTTCTTCTTGGTAGATTTTTCCTTTGATGAGCATGAAGTCTCCTCCCTTATCTTTTTTGATGACTTTTAGGTGAAAGTCGATTTTACCTGATATTAGAATGGCTACTCCAGTCTGTTTCTTGGGAACATTTGCCTGGAAAATTGTTTTCCACCCTTTACTCTGAGGTAGTGTTTGTCTTTATCACAAATATGTGTTTCTTGAATGCAGCAAAATGCTGGGTCCTCTTTATGGATCCAGTCAGTCAGTCTATGTCTTTTTATTGGGGAATTGAGTCCATTGATGTTATGAGATATTAAGAAATAGTGATTGTTGGTTCCTGTTATTTTCAATGTTATTTTTAGGTTTGTGTGGCTATCTTCTTTTCAGTTTGTTGAAAGATTACTTTCTTTTGTTTTCTAGAGTGTGGTTTCCCTCCTTAGTTGACGTTTACCATTTATTATCCTTTGTAGGGCAGGGTTTGTGGAAACATATTGTATAACTTTTGTTTTGTCATAGAATATTTTGGTTTCACCATCTATGTTAATTGAGAGTTTTGCTGGGTATAGAAGCCTGGGCTGGCAGTTTTTTTCTCTTAGGTTCTGTATGAGTTCTGCCCAGGATCTTCTAGCTTTCATAGTCTCTGGTGAGAAGTCTGGTGTAATTCTGATAGGTCTGCCTTTATATGCTAGTTGACCTTTTTCCCTTACTGCTTTTAATATTCTTTCTTCTTTTGTGTATTTGGTGTTTTCACTATAATGTGACGGGAAGAATTTCTTTTCTGGTCCAATCTGTTTGGAGTTCTGTAAGCTTCTTCTATATTTACGTTCATCTCTTTCTTTAGGTTAGAGAAGTTTTCTTCTATAATTTTGTTGAAGACATTTGCTGGTCCTTTAAGTTGGGAATCTTCACTCTCTTCTATACCTATTATCCTTAGGTTCTGTCTTCTCATTGTGTCCTGGATTTCATGGATGTTTTGTGTTAGAAGCTTTTTGCATTTTGCATTTTCTTTTACTGTTGTGTCAATGTTATCTATGGTATCTTCTGCTCCTGAGATTCTCTCTTCTGTTTCTTGTATTCTGTTGGTGATGCTTACATCAATAGTTCTTGATCTCTTCCCTAGGTTTTCTAACTCCAGGGTTGTCTCCCTTTGTGATTTGTTTATTGTGCATTTCCTTTTTCTGTTTGATTGTGTTTTCTTGAAATTCTGCCTGTTTGATTGTGTTTTCCTGTAATTCTTTAATGGATTTTTGTATTTCCTCTTGAAAAGCTTCTGGTTGTTTATCTCTGTTCTCTTGTATTTTTTTAAGGGTGTTATTCATTTCTTTCTTCATGTCTTCTATCATCATCATGAGAAATGATTTTAAATCTGAGTCTTGCTTTTCTGGTGTGTTGGGGTATCCAGGGATTGCTGTGGTGGGAGAGCTGGGTTCTGATGGTGCCAAATAGCCTTGGTTTCTGTTCCTTAGGTTCTTACCCTTGCCTTTTGCCATCTTGTTAACTCTGATGTTAACTGATCTTAATCTGTCTGGTTGTGGCTTGCCCTCTGTGTCAATACTTCTTGAAGACCAGCTCTCTCTGAGAGGTGTTTGGGTTTGGAGAGCTGTGGCACAGGATCTGCTCTAGGGTGCAGACAGAAATCAGAAAGATCTTGTCCCCAGCTGTCCCTTGGTTCCTATGTCCTGATGGCTCTTCAAGAGTCCCTCTTGATCCAGTGAGTTTGAACAGAAGTGGTGGTTTTGCCTGTGCTCAAAGGTGTGTCAGCACTCCTGGGATACCTGCTCTCTCCTGGAGCCCTGTGGCCCAGGCTGAGGTCCCCAGGCAGACACCCCTGGTGGCCCAGGCAGAGGTCTCCCCCCACAGATGGAACCGGAAGGTTCAGAGGTTTCCTGTCCCCAAGATCTCCTCAGGCCCTGTATCCCGCCGGATTAAGGCGGGTCTGGGTGAGAGATGTTGCTCTCCTTAACCCCACTCAAGGCTTTTCCAAGCTCCTGGGAGGGTAGCTTTCTCCTGGAACTCGTTGGCTATGGACTCCTGGTGGCCCAGGCCATATTTTATGATCTTAAGGTCATAGAAAAATTGAAACCAAATTTATTTGCTTAAGTAATCCATAATTTCCAATATCAGTAAAACTGGGAAAGCATTTCCAACTTATCTTCCTTGCTATCAAATAAAGGTTTATCAAATAGATTGAATGAAGACTAAGCATGAAATTACAATAAATCAAATTTAGTAAGCATTACCAAACATGGTAACAATTTCGTTTCTTTTAAATGAAAGTAGATTTTTATCCCACACAATATATCCTGATTAGTGTTTCCCTTCCCTCTACTACTCCACGTTCCTCCTCAATTCCTTCCATCTGGGTCCATCCCTCCCTATCTCTCATTAGAAAGTTAAGATAATTCTAAAGGATTGATATGATATGATATGATATGATATGATATGATATGATATGATATGATGTGACAAAACAAAACCTAACATGTTGAAATAGATAAAACAAACAAACAGAAGGAAAGAGTGTGATGAAAACACAAAAACTAGAGACATTCTCCTTTGCATACTCAGGAATCCCACAAAAACATAATTCTGGAAGCCGTAATATATGTGTGTGTGTGTGTGTGTGTGTGTGTGTGTGTGTGTGTGTGTGTGTGTGTAGGGTAAAAACAGAGAAGAAAAATATGAATGAAATAAAATAAAATATATTGAAAAATTAAAAATAGAAAATCCATAAGAGAAAAAAACCTGCAAGGATGCTTTGAGTTCTTTTTCCCTTTCGCATCTACTGCTATACATGCAGCCTACCCTTATGGGTAGCTCATTTCCCAAGTAAGACTCCTTTGGAGGAAACTAAAATTTCATTTTCAAGAATTTAATAATTGGAGACAACTTCTGAGTTAAGGATGAAGGTATTAGTTCAGTTTTCCTTTCAACTCTAGCACCCCATCTGGTAAAAAATCATATAGGTTATTTACAGGCTGCCTTGGTCTCTATAAGTTCATGTGTGCATAGATCCTGTGGATTTACAGGGATTTCTTTTGGTGTCCCTTTCTGGCTCTTAGACTCTCTCTACCTTCGTTCCTGTTTTGTTCCTATCTGCTGCAGTTGGAAGCCTCTCTTCTATATTTTTAATCTTGATGCATACTTCTCATCTGCTTCTCATCACTAAGTCTTCCTTGGCTTTAGTATGCTTGAAAAGTTTCAATCAGAAGAAATGAAGAATCACAGCAATTGTAAATGAGGGAATTTACAGTAGATCAAGAAAGTTCTTGGTGTTATATTTCCCAATCAAGTGCTCAACATCTTTATCAGACCATATCTAGACCCCTTTTTCATGGTGTACAGAATTAATCCGAAACGTGTTCTTTAATGCAAAATATATTTGAATTTTTAAATTCTTTGTGATAATTTGTCATTTTTTGTAACAAGTGAGCAGTCCTTTTCGAGACCTCTATCAATCACTGCAAGTGAGATGCAATTCCTCTATCTAGTCCTATAGAGAGACATGTTCTCTTACCTGGGTTCCACTTTACTCCCTCTTCAATTTATATACTTGAAATACCTCAATATTTATTAGAAAACAGCTGGCTTTAAAACCTCTGTAATATTTTTTTTATCTTATTCACCCATTTATTTCTTTGTACCCTGTATATTTCAACTGTCACAAATGATTATCTCTCAATGGCGTTTCAATGTTTAAGAATTTTGATCTACCCGTGCTGATGGTTATGTACACACTCAAATAAGACATTTTTCCCTTCACCATCCATTCTAGAATAGAATTTCATTCAGTTTTTTTCTGTTGTTTTGTTTTGTTTTGTTTGTTTGTTTTATAGACATGTCTCATTATGTAGTTCTGGCTGACCTGGAACTCTGTGTAGACTATGCTGGCCTTAAACTTACCAAGATACATGTCTGTCTACCTCATGCTAAGATTAAAGGCATATGCCACCACACTTGGCTAGACAGCATTTTCTTAACTAAGGAAGCTACATTCCTTATCTACCTTTCATCCAGTGTCCAATTTCTCTTAAAATTATTTCAACTCAAGAGTCAGGTTGCAAGGTGAAATGATGAGCATACCTTGAGAAAAAGTTAGTCAGCCACTGGTTCTTGTCTATATCCCAATTTTGTCCAGACTGTCTCTTACAATTACTTCATTTATTACTGCAGCACATTCTTCTTTTTAGCTATAATATTTAAATGTTCAAAACAACGTGGTTTAAATTCTGTATAAACACTTTTAATTTGAGTTTCAAGTTTACATACACATGAATTTTAGAAAAATGCTTCCTTTGTAATAGATTCTGGCCCAGTCTTAGACTCACCTTGTCTAAAAATCACCATAGCAAGGAATGGATAAGTAGCTAAGAGAGTTTTCTCTTTGTGCTCTATTCTTAGTAACATTCACCACTCTGCTTGGGAGAATGCTATTTTTAGAAAATGGTTTTACTTGTAAAATTGAATGAATCCTATAGAATAGTTTTATTTGGAACTTAACTCTGAATAAATAAGAATTGGGTGTATCATCACCTCCCCCAAACCTAAATCATTTTGTAATAAAACACATGTAGTTCTTTTTTAACATTTTAGTAATATTATTTTTATTATACTTTCATTTGAAGTATAGCTACCTGGAAGATTAACCAGCAAGAAAATGGTGCATTTTATGAGAATCAATGGAGAAAAACTTAAAATGAGAAAAAGAGGTCAGCCATGTTGTTTCATAATTATATTATGGATTTTCCTTTCAATAAATTACTCTATGCTCACATCAAGCAAAAATATAAATTATCCATAAGGGATTTTATAGATGATCAGTGATGGCGACGATGTATAGCCCAACTGAAATGTATTATGCTAAAATGGGATTTCAGTTCCCAAAGGTTAGAAATCTAATCAATAACTTGCTGAAAGAAAATTTATTAGGGCAGATCTGCTGTAATTTTATGGAGGAATAAAGCAGGCAAATATTAAACAAGGCAGCTAAAATTAATGTTTGATTTCTGCTCCATGAAAACATTAAACTGCTCTTAGTGAAATTCTATACCAGTTTCTGAATGCTTGCTTTCTGGAGCCAATCCAGAGCATGAACAACACATTGGCTAGGGGATGACATGGTTTAAGAAATTACGTGTGTGATAAGCAGGATGATTCATTTCACAAAACAGACATTAAACTGTTTCTGCTCTGCTCCCCTCAAAGCTCCATAAAGGAGACTATTGGTGAAATTTGAGGACTAAATATGAAGGGTGACTCAGCACAGGTTTTTTGTTGTTGTTGTTTGATTTTTTTTTCTCTGATTATAAGTGGACAGTTCTTAGTTGAATTCACATATGCACACTTTTATAATTTGGTCCTTACTGTTGCAGGATTTTCCCTGTCCAATTACATTAAGGTAATAGGAACCCTGTGATTGGACAGGGAACAGGGAGGTGGAGCTAAGTAAGGGGTGCACAGGTGAGAGCATCTGGGGGCTAGGAGGAGGAAGTTGGCTCTGCCAGCACCTGACCAATACAGATGCAGATATTCACAGCCAACCACAGGACTGAGCCCAGTGCTCCCAATGGAAGAGTTAGGGGAAGGACTAAAGGAGCTGAAGGGGTTTGCAACCCCATAAGAAGAACAACGATATCAACCAACCAGACCCCCCAGAGCTCCCAGGGCCTAAACCACCAACCAAAGAGTACACATGGAGGGACCCAGGGCTCCAGCTACATATGTAGCAGACGTTTGTCTTATCTGGCATCAATGGGAAAGGAGGAAATTGGTCTTATGGAGGCTTGATAACTCAGCCATAAGGGAATGCTAGAGTGGTGAGGTGGGAATGTGGGTGGGTGGGGCAAAACCCTCACAGAGGCAACATGAAGGGGGTAGGTGGTGGTGGATTGTGGAGCTGAAACCAGGAAGGGGAACAACATTTGAAATGTAAATAAATAAAATAAACAAAAAAAAATCCAAAACAACAACAACAAATAAAAGACAGAAACTACCACCAGAAACAGCCACAAATTTCTGGGTTTAAGCCCGCCCACCTTGAAGAATCCAAGGAAGTTCTATTTTCAAGTCTTGTCAAGACACTTGCTAAACAAATATACTTCTACATTGTGGGGAAAAAATGAATCTCAAGGCAGGAACTAAAATAGAGGCTGAATAGAAACGCTGCCTGCTGGCCTACTCCTCGTGGCTTACTTAGTCTTAGATCACCTGCTCAAGATTGCTATCAGGCACATTGTCCTGAGACTTTCTAAATCATTCATAAACAAAGATTTTCTCAATTTAGTTTCCTTCTTTCCAGACAATCCTAGCTTATGTCAACTTGACAAAAAACAAAAACAAACAAAACAAAAACCTAACCAGCACACCAATCCTCTCATATTTTCAGCATCTGAGTGTGAAAGTAGAATTAGGAAACAATTTGTGTTGTCTATATTCTGACATGTCTTAAAATATTTGATATTCAGAACACATTGCATGTAACATAAGCAAAACACACCATAACAAAAGTTACATACAGACACACACACACATGTACATATTATACACATACACACACACACATATATATGTATGTATGTGTATATATATATATATATATATATATATATATATATATATATATATATATAAAATCTAAAGAATAAAAAAAAAAAACATTTTTCTGAGGGTCCACCAAACTGATTTCCAGAGTGGTTTTACCAGCTTGAAATCCCACCAACAATGGAGGAGTGTTCCTCTTTCTCCACATCCTCGCCAGCATCTGCTGTCACCTGAGTTTTTGATCTTAGCCATTCTGATTGGTGTGAGGTGGAATCTCAGACTTATTTTGATTTGCATTTCCCTGATGACTAAGGATGTTGAACATTTCTTTAGGTGCTTCTCAGCCCTGCGAATTTCCTCAGTTGAGAATTCTCTGTTTAGCTCTGTTCCCCATAGCTATACCACTCCTGGGCATATACCCAGAAGATGCTCCAACATGTAATAAAGACACATGCTCCACTATGTTCATAGCAGCCATATTTATAATAGCCAGAAGCTGGAAACAACCCAGATGTCCCTCAGCAGAGGAATGGATACAGAAAATGTGGTGCATTTACACAATGGAGTACTACTCAGCTATTAAAAACAATGACTTAATGAAATTTGCAAGCAAATGGATAGAACTTGAAAATATCATCCTGAGCAAAGTAACTCAGTCACAAAAGAATGAACATGGTATGTACTCACTGATAAGTAGATATTATCCCAAAAGTTCAGAATACCCAAGTTTCACTTTACAGTAACCGCTGGACTGAGAGTGAGGTCCCCGATGGAGGAGTGGGAAAAGGGACTGAAGGACCTGAGGGAGTTCGCAGCCCCATGGAGGGAGCAACAGTGTCAACTGGCCTGACCCCCCACCCCCGTCCTCCTGGAGGCTGGACCACCAACCAAAGAATACACATGGAGGGACCCATGGTTCGGACCACATATGTGGCAGAAGAGGGCCTTGTTGGCCATCAGGGGGAGGAGAGGCCCTTGGGCTTGAGGGTGTTAGAGGCCCCAGTAAAGGGGAACGTCAAGGTGGGAATACGAGAGTGGGTAGGCGGGTGGGTAGGAGGTGGAATACCCTCATAGAGGCGGGGAGGGGTAGGGGATAGAGGGTTTCCAAAGAGGAGACCTAGAAAGGGGGAAACGTTGGAAATGTAAATAAAGTATCTAAAAATAAAAATTAAAAAAAAAAAGAATTAAAAAAACTTTTTGGTAAAACTTCTGCATTTATTCTCACAGTAAGTACAATCATTAATGATGCTTTCAGTGAGAATTCCATTTATAAAAGTAAAGCCAAATTATTGTCATTAAAAATTTATTATTTTCTAGCATACTGTAATTCACAGAAATGTATGATTTTATATTGTGATGAGAAGCTGGCTTTATTGCCCTGAATACCACATTTTTATAAGTTACATTTTTGTTACTTTGGGGACAAGGATAGGTTTGCTTTTACAACATTCTGCTTAATATAGCCACAGGAAGTATTGGATCTCTGGTCTCAGTTTTGTGTCTCACAGGTTTATGCTACACTTGCCTCATTGATGAGAAAAATAAACAAATGAAATGCGGGGCCCATCACAGCTGGAGCTTGGGTATTCACTTTCAGTTAAGAACTCATAATTAGGTTGTACCCACTCAAGCACATAACTAAAGGTACGGGTTCTGCCATAGACACGACTGTTCTGAAGCAATTCCATTTCTAATTATGGATTCTGATAGAAAATGGTTGTACCTAGTCTACGGGAGAAGGTATTCCTCTGGGAAATCAAGGAACCAAGATATTAAAGTCATATTTTTTTTAAATTAGAAGTTAAGGATAACTCCTATTAGAAACATCTTTATACATATGAAAAAGGAGTATTTTCAGAAAGACAAAAATAGCCTTTCCAGGGTCCTAGATAATAGAGAAGCATAGTATATAAGGACAGGTATGTGCTTGTGGAAAGTACAGAGGTATACATTACATTGGTGGAGAAAAGACAGAACTTAGACTATAATGGAATTACAGAAGCCAAAGATGCCTATAAATATGCAAAATGTCATACACCCCTTCCTATACAGAGTCTTTCAATTTTCAAACGACAAAACAATCTTCATGCCAGTTGTAGGTTGCTTTTTATTGGATGTTAGTGAAATCCTATAGACTACCACTATAGACAATACAGACAATTTCCACTGCAGTTGGTTACCCTTTAGGTCTAGAGGACAGATTCCTATTTATAAAACAATAGAAGCCTGAGTCATAGGACATGGCGAAATCAAGCTATTAGTGACCTGGAAGCTTCATCCCAACAACTAGCTTTCATGGTGCTGGAAGGTCCTATGCAAAAGAACATGATCAATAGTATTGCCAAGCTGGGAACTCTGTGAGTTACAATACCAATTACCCTATCCAGATATGCCCATTAGTACAATAATGGAAATAATGTTTTGGGGGTAGCCAACTGGTTTTTTATTGGATTGAAGTGTCGCATACCCATGGTCTTTGAGGAATGTTCACAATAGCTAATAAGCTGAAACAATTATCTATAAGCAAAACAAAGCATTGTAAAAGAATTTTAGTCGAGCAGTGTGGCTGCTCTGGCAAAGGATCACATCCAAAGACCCTCTAGGTCTATGTTATCTGGTTAGAATGCAGACATGCAATGCATTACATTGTGATCTGGCTGGAATACAGACACACTCTTAGTATACAACTTTAATTCTCAGCAATGAAAGTAAGATTACTCTGTAGAAGAAAGTAGCCATGTTTGAAAATGACTTCTAATTAAGGGGCAGAAAAAGGCATGAAGCAGAGAAAGATTTGACAGAATGAGTCAGAGACAGGATATGACAAATTCACGTGAGAACAGCAGAAGAAGAGAGGCTACTTAGGAGCAGAGAAAGAGAAAAAGTACATGGGGGCAGGGAGCACTCTTACCAGGACAGTTCTACAAAGGCATGTTGTAGAGAGAACAGGCTAGACACAGGTGAAGACATAATGAGCCAGAGAATGAGAATGAACAATGAATAGTTAGTACAAAGCCAAGCAGAACATTTTAGTCAAAAGCTGAGAAAAGCCAAATTGAATCAGTTTTCTTGGAAGATTATATGGAGTCTAGAAGCTACCAGGCCTAGATCTAGTGCTAGTACAGAGGGGGCACTATGTAGTCACACAGCTCAGGTACACCATCATCTCATTCTTTTATCTGAGGAAATAAAACCATCATTTACAGTTGCCGCCAAGCATGATTGAAGAAGGAGAAAGCCCACCACTATTGCAGCAAACAGAAGACATCTTTCCGAAATGTCACAGAGCACAGGAGACATCTGACAGGAAGGTGCAGAGAAGTTCACCTGGGATCCTCTCCAGAGGAAACATCAGTTCTTCAGGTTTGACTGGATGCCCAAAAAGATTCAGGAGACTCTGAGACACCTAATCACAAAAACCACCCCAAAACACAATTTTAATCATATAGCAGAATCTTCCTGAATTAAAAAAAGGGGAGCAACTCCACTTCAGGTCCCTTCAAACCAAGGTTAAGACTTGAGGAGATAGAAATGTCATTTGTAAGCCATCACAGTACTTATTGCAACTGTGAACACCAGAGTAAATCCTTCCTTAGTTTTATTTGCAATATTTACATACGTCCTCTCAAATAAGGTTAGAAAAAAATTTGGGACTCAGGAATCATGACTCAAACCAAAAAACAAAACAAAACAAAACAAAAAAATCACCTATTAAGTAAGAATACTTTATTGAATACAATCTTTAATACTGGGCGTTCAGGACCACCAAAAAGGAGTCAGGAGCCTAATTGTGGTACTAGTCTGCTCTCAGAGTAGACTTTTTATAGGAAACATCAAGTTCAAAAGTTTAAACGACAAGATGGGGAGCAATTGGCTTACTAGTCAAAATATTATCAGGTAACCTTTAAGCTTATTGGTTCTGAGTAAGGTAAGGGGCTAGTGTATGGTTGGTGAACAGGGGGATTTCAGAACACTGAGATAAAGCAGCCATGAGTATTATAATCATAACTTTTGGTCTTATTAATAACAGTCTTCAGTGTCAGCCACAAAAACCATAGGGGGCTCATACATACATGTAGGAAGGGCTGCCCAGCCATCAGCTCTGACTCAAGCCATCTTAGACATAGTAGTTCATATTGACCTTTGATTTGATGGACCCTACATAAAGCTTTGTTGATACCAAATCCAGACACTACAGCGAATGCCAAGAAGTGTTTGCTGACAGAAGCCATCAGGCTCTCCTGAGAGGCTCTGTCAGAGCCTGAAAAATACAGAGGCAGATGCTCACAGCCAACCATTGGACTGAGCATGAGTCCCCAGTGGAGGAGTTAGAGAAAGGACTGAAGGAGCTGAAGGGGTTTGCAACCCATAGCAAGAACAATAATATCAACCAACCAAATACCCCATAGCTCCCAGGGATTAAATCACCAACCAAAGAGTACACATAGAGAGACCCATGGCTCCAGCTGCATATGCAGCAGAGGATGGCCTTGTTGGGCATCAATGGGAGGAGAGGCCCTTGGTCCTGTGAAGCCTCAATGCCCCAGTGTAGCGGAATGCCAGGGCGGAAAGGAGGGAGTTAATAGGTGGGTGGGGGAACACCCTCATACAAGCAGGGGGAGGGAGACTGGGTTAAGGGGTTTAAGGAGGGGAAACTGGGAAAGGGGATAACATTTGAAATGTAAATAAAGAAAATATCCCATAAAAAATTAAAAAAATAATTTCTTAAGATTAGCAAACCTCATACAGAACATTCAGAACATACAGAATAAAACAGTGTATATGGTCAACATGTCATTGAGCCAAGTCACTTATCTGTGTCAATCACTGGCAGGCATGTTACAGCAACAATATGAAATAGCTGGCAGGCATGGAACAAAATGGCTACAGCTACTCTGGGTATGTGTGCCAGACCATAACAAAAATATCTGTACAACGAGAAAAAATAGCTATGATAGTTCAAAGTCTTGTGAGACAAAAAACAGGGCAAGTAAGGGAACAGGAAGTACTTAATTGTGAACTTATGATATCTAATGAAATTGAGGATCAAGATAGACAGTCCATTGAAGATCTAATTGTACTTTGATAAATAGAAAGGAGAAATAAAAACTCTCAGAAATAGAATCAATAATGTTTTATTGACTTTAAATTTTTTGAATGCCAATGAGTCAGGAACAGCAGCTGCTGAAAGACACTGGGTTATAGAGAAAAAAGTGAAATTAGATCAGCCTATAAACTTTAAAGATGTTCTAACATCAGAATGAAAGTCAGGAAATGCATTACATTGGAGAAGAGGTTTTGTCTATATTTCCACAAGTGATAAAAGACTATTGGTTCTATCAAAATTGATAATGATTAGATCATAATAAAAGAAGCTTCCACATGAAAGGCATGATTCAAGGAGGGAAGAGATGTAGAAAGACAGACAGAAATGCACACAAAGTAGAAAGCTAGACCTCTGAGTGGGGACAGCTCAATAGACTTCCTGGGAAATGATAGAGCACCCATCACACTGGCTGACTGGAAAACTTTGGTGCAGAAATGGACATTTGCTGAAGGACAGATGATCAGGACTGCAATTATAAAGTACCATCATACCAATCTTCATAAGGACACTCAAACTGCAAAGCCTTTGGGATTGATAATTGTGTCCATTGTAAAATTTAAACTATGTACATTTTTTTCATTTAAACAAAAAGAGGGAAAATACAGAGAAGTTTTAATCCAGCAATATGGCTGCATTGGCAAAGAATCACATCAAAAGGCCTTCTAGGTCTGGGATGCAGTTGGAATGTAGACATACTCTGGATTTCATTATGATCTGGATGGAAAACAGACACGCCCTTATATTGCATTAGGGATAAGCCAAGAGTTCTGCTAATATAACAGAAAGATATAAAGACGGTAGAGATGGACAGTAAAAGAGCTAGGGGTAGAAACATAAAAACAGATTGATGATGGTGAGATAATGAAGAAGATAGATGATAGATAGAAAGATGATAGATTAGATAGATGGATAGATAGATAGACAGATAGATGATTATTAGAGAAAGATTTCACTTTGCTAGAAAAGTACCAAAACAAATAGTCCCGTTGATGATAGAAATACCATTACTAATAATTACTTTAAACAAATTTGTCTCAGCAACTGTGCTATCCACATTCACTTAAGTGTTTGACCAATTCAGTCTCCCCTTGTCATAGTCACTATGTTAAACATTAAACATCAACCAGAGAGAAATTAAATTGGTATTTATTTACTATCAAATTTGTTACATAAATCCTGGTGTGAAATAGAATTTCTTGCAGTTAAATCTTATATGAGTCAACGAAACCAAAGATCAGCTAGATATTCAGTGGAATATTCTAAACAAAATTCTACAGGAACACTATTTTATATCTAACTTACAGATATATAAATTTATTTTCCCAGTTTATTAAACACAGATTCTTTCCTCATATAATCTAATTTGTATACAGTTTCTCCTCCCTCTACTCTTCCCAAGTCCTCTCTATCTTCCTTCCCTTCTCAATAACAAGAGCTAACAACCAAACATAACAAAATAAAATATAATATAAAACAAACAAACAAAACTATACTGAACTTGGAGAGGACAACCCAGAAAATAAAAGAGCCCCAAGGTAATGTACGAAAACCAGGGACACCCTAGTTCCCATATTCAGGAGTCTCATAATAGTACTAAGCTGATAGCTGTAGTAGATACGCAGAGGATCTGGTGCAGATTTGTATAGGCCTGATGCTTGCTGCTTCAGTCTCTGTACAGCCATATGAACTTGTATCAGTTATTTTGAAGTATGTTGTTCTCCTGGTGTTCTCAGGCCCCTCAGTGTCTGCCACTCCTCCTGCATCTTCTTCTGCAGGGTTCCCTTAAGTCTATGGGGAGAAATTTGATGGATACCCCCCATTTAGAGCTCTGCATCCCAAGGTCTCTCTGGTAATGGGAACTCTTGTTTCTACCTAGACATGGGAAGCAGCGCACATTCTAAGCACATCCTCCAGTCAGTCTTAGAGGGAAATTAGCTAAGTCTGTAGTTCTCAGAGGCTTATCCACTAAGGAGAGTAAATGAATACAAAACGAAGTAATATATAATAACTTGTTTTGGGTACCATTAGAAAATTGTCTTCAGAATCAGGAAAAACAAATGAATCCTAATCATAAATTAATAAACAGAGGAAAATTCACGAACAACATGGGGGACTCATTATAGAATATCCTTAAATGCAGGGTCATCTTACATCAGATGCCTAAGCAGCTTGAATTACAAGCTGCTTGACAACTGCAGCTGGCACTATTCTTTGAATAAAGAGAAAGCCAGAAGCATGGAGATTTGAAGCCAGTGCATAGGCTTAACAGGTACAGAAGGCATGGCATAAGACAAGTCATTTCTTGTTTTTTCATCCACTATTAATTGCATTTCATTACAACCACAAGCATAATTAACAGCCAGAAATGTTTAAAAATGTAATACTACTGCAATGTAGAACCTAACACATTTAATTTTACTTTGATGACAGTTATAAAAACTAGCAGCAAAGTGAAAATGTTTCTTCTGTTTAAAATTTTCTTCCCTTTCTGTCAATGAGAACCAATTAGTACAAGTAATTTTCTTTATAAACCAGACTCTAAATTTTTACTTCACCAGATGTAAAAATATCCTTGGTTTACCGTCATTGCTAATTCAAACACAGATGTTTTAACTAATTTATTCAAACAAATCAGTTTAAACATGATTCTACATTTTCTAATTGTCAATATTTTTCAAACTTATAACTATTGTTTGAATGGGGAATGGAGAAAGAGTTAAGGTGTTAAGTGTAATAGTTTAAAAAATTATACATTCTGAACTAGTCCTTGTGTTTTAATTTCTCAGAAAGGAGGTTCTGTGAGTAAAGAGATGGGGCAGTTTCAAGAATTCTAATTTTTGAGGACAAATTTTTGTAAAATTTCCCAGCTTTAGTCATTATTGTATATGTAATTAATCAGCGGTGGAAAATGCAAATTATTTGATCCCAGCTTTCCTAGGCTAGCATCCAGTGTTCAGTTTGATGCTTTGTTTTCTTGTTTTGTTTGTTTGTTTTTATTTTTTATTTTTTTTATTTTTGATACTTTATTTACATTTCCAATGTTTCCCCTGTTCTGGGTCTCCTCTTTGGAAGCCCCCTATCCCTTCCCCATCCCTACCTCTATGGGGGAATTCAACCTCCCACCCACCCGCAAACCCATCCCCCTATTCCCACCTTGACATTCCCCTTTACTGGAGCCTCTATCACCCTCAGGGCCAAGGGCCTCTCCTCTCTCCCTGATGGCCATCGAGGTCGTCCTCTGCCTCATATGTGGTCCGAACCATGGGTCCATAGATGTGTATTCTTTGGTTGGTGGTCCAAAATTCAGGATGACCGGGAGGGGGGGTCAGGCCCATTGACGCTGTTGCTCCCTCCATGGGGCTGCAAACTCCCTCAACTCCTTCAGTCCTTTCTCCAACTCCTCCATCTGGGACCTCACTCTCAGTCCAGCGGTTACAGTTAAGTGAAACTTGGGCATTCTGAACTTTTGGGCTAATATCAGCTTATCAGTGAGTACATACCATGTTCCTTCTTTTGTGACTGAGTTACCTCGCTCAGGATGATATTTTCAAGTTCCATCCATTTGCCTGGAAATTTCATGAAGTCAT
>JAPYYD010000167.1:0-12279 GCA_028551405.1 Uromys caudimaculatus | reverse complement strand
CACAAACCAAAGACTGTGGGTGGCTAAACAAAGCTGAAGGAACTGAGAACAGATGTCCCCTGGCCACCTCCCCCAGGAGCGGGACACCCAGTTCTGCCAACACCCTGATTTCAGCCCAGTGTTAGTTATCCCAAACCCTTGGCCCTAGAACGATGAAAAGACAAATCTGTTGTTGTGAGCTGCCTGAGTTGTAGACTTGTTGTAGAGCCACAAGGAAGAAGTACTGATCCTTTCCTGTACTAGGTTTTCATCCCAGTTACATGGCCGATACTGTGCCTGAACACCAGTTTGCATACTGGTGTTTTGCAAAATATGTTGTGTTTTTTATCTATGCTATTTGTGTCACACTGTAGCTCTTACCTGATTTTGGTGCACAAGTCCATGTTAGGAGTGACCATGCTGTCCCATGGAGACATACCTGGTCCAATGGTCCATCTGCCACAGAACATTCTGTAATATGCTTCTGCCAGATAACTCTTGTCTGTTCCCATAAAAATGAATGTGTAGGTTGCTCCCAACTCTCTGTTGCCAAAACATCAGATTTGAATCAAATTCAAAATTTTGCTTTGCCAAGATATAGATAATGGCTAATGTGCTAATGTAACCCTTTTAAGATTAAGTAAAAACAGATAAGACAGCTGGGTCCAAAATACTATTAAAGAGTCCTGGGTGTCCATAAGTGAAAGACAAAGACGCATCCCAGGGCCTCTGCCCATCTTCCTTCACGAGCCGTTCTCTACCCTGGCCTCTCCTCTCTCCCAAGTGATTCCAGGGAGCCAAAGGCCTAATAATTTCAGCTGCCTAACGAGACAGATTGGAGCAGAAGTCAGCAACTCTTTGCCCTCTAGCATCCTCTGGGAAATCCATCCAACTTCGTGTTCCTGATCTGCCCTTGTTTTCAAAGCTGCAATGTACAAATACCAAGTGACACATGCCATGTCCAGAATGTTAGTGTCAAAACACAGGGCAAGGATGGAGAGAAGCAGAGGCAGCCCCTGGGAGGGAGAGGAGCCAGAACTACTTAGCTAGAAGAAATGTGGTGGGAGAGTTTAGATCCCAGCATAGGGCATGAGAGACAACTGTACTTCTGCGGGGTCAAGGGACAGACCCAGTGGATTCATCCAGTAGGAAATGCCTGACTCAGGCTTAAGGGTTTTGTTTGCTGTTTTGTTTTTAACAATTGATGGGAGCGGTGATTCTTGCGGCGATTCTTGCATAACCTTGGAGATGGGAGATGTGGACTAGAATAAGCTCCACCAGCTTTGCTCAGCAGACTCCAGCTGCTGCCTTATTCAGTCTTTTCACTAGTTTGAGGACCTGAGCGATGTGCCTTCACTTCACTCTCCTCATTGGTTAGCAGAAAGGTTCAAAAGCTGTAACTACCCCAGGGCTGGAGAGATGGACAATGATTAAGGACACTTGCTGCTCTTGCAGAGGACTAGAGTTAGGTTCCTAGCACACATGTTGGACAGCTCACAGACACCAGTAACTCCAGCTCCAGAGGATCTGACACCCTCTTCTGACTTCCAAGGGTACCTGCACACACACACACACACACACACACAGAGAGAGAGAGAGAGAGAGAGAGAGAGAGAGAGAGAGAGAGAGAGAGAGAGAGAGAACGCAAGAGAGAGAGATTTAATTAAAAATAAAAAGCAAATCTTTTTTCTAAAAGATGTGTCTATTCAAGATTAACTAAGTGTAAGAGCTAAATGTAAAACTTACAAAGAGAAAATTTTTTGTGACCTTGGATTAGGCCAAGATTTTTAAAATATAACATCAAAGCATGAATCACAAAAGGGAAAGAAATAAAAAAAAAAAGTACTTTATCCAAATGAGACAACTCTTTCTACTCAACAGATGCTATTAAGAAATGCAAATATAAGCCAAAGACTGACAAAATGTTTTAGCATTTATCTGACAATGGCTTATATCCAAAACATAAAGAGAATCCTTACAAGTCAATGAGATAAGGCTTGAATAGTTATTTAGCAATGACATAATGGTTAGTGTCCTTTCTTCATTTCTTTTGCTGTGATTAAAATGCCCTGACAAAAACAACATAAGAAAGAATTTATTTTAGCTCAAAAGTCTAGGTTACAGTTTATCACTGCTAGTAAGTCAAGGTAGCAGGAACTTAAAACAGCTAGTCCTGTTACATCCACAGTCAAGAAAGGAGAGTAAATGAATGTGTCTTAGTGTTTCTATTCCTGCACAAACATCATGACCAAGAAGCAAGTTGGGGAGGAAAGGGTTTATTCAGCTTACTCTTCCACATTGCTGTTCATCACTAAAGGAAGTCAGGACTGGAACTCAGGCAGGTCAGGAAACAGGAGCTGATGCAGAGGCCATGGAGGAATGTTTCTTACTGGCTTGCTTCTCCTGTCTTGCTCAGCTGGCTTTCTTATGGAGCCCAAGACTACCAGCCCACAGATGGTACCACTCACAAGGGGCCCTCCCCCCCTTGTTCACTAATTGAGAAAATGCCTTACAGCTGGATCTCATGGAGGCATTGTCTCAACTGAAACTCCTTTCTCTGTGATAACTCTAGCTTGTGTCGAGTTGACAGAAAACCAGCCAGTACAGAATGCATGCTTCGTATAGTTGTTTGCTTGTGCTCAGCTTGATGTCTCTACTCATACACAATTATAGACTCCCTGGCAAAGGAATGTACCCACAGTGGTACATCTTCCCACAACGGTTTGTTTATTAGGTCAGTCTTCCATAGACATGCTCACAAGTCAATCCAACATAGACAATCCCTCATTGAGACTCTCTGGGTGATTCTAGGTTGTGTCAATTGCTAACAATTAAAGCTAACCATCACAGTCAGTAAATACATAAAACAACAGACACTAAGAAAACATGAAATGATGCTTCAATGAGGGATTACCAAACAGCTACCAAAATGGACAATGGCCAGTAAACCAATGGCCAGTGTTTGAAAGGGCATTGGGAAAAATTAGAACATTAATACATTATTGACAAGACTGTGAGATAGCTACACTTAGAAAAAGCTTGGTCCTTTCATTAAAAGGTAAACATGCATCTGCCATACAAGTCAGAATCCCACTCTTTTGTATACATAGCAGAGTACAAACCTATGCAGACAAAAAGATTTCTCTGTGAGCACAGCCGGTCATGGAGGGGAAGGTGGGAGCATGAAGCAACTGGTCACACTGCATCCACAGTCAGAATCCGAGGTAGATACTGCTGCTCAGCTGACTCTTTTCTTCTTTATGCAGTCTGGAAACCCCCCCCCCCCATCCATGGCACAGTGCTGACTCCAACTAGCCTGATCTAGATAAACCCTCACAGGCATGCCTAGAGATTTATGTCCAGGTCTATTCTAGGTTCTGCCAAGTTGACAATTGACATAAACGATCAGAAATATAAAAAGTCTCTTTCTCACAGGTTCATGTTCTGAACACTTGATCACCAGCTGGTACTGCTACTTTGGCAATTTCTAGAAACTTTAGAAGGTGAGGCTTGCTGGAAGAAGTACATCTCCAGGGATGGGACATTGTGGGCATCTCTGCTTCTTGTCGGCTCTGAAGCAGAGAACTGCCTCTGCTGTGTGCTCCTGTTGCTATGATGTTTTTCCTCGGGGCCAGCAACAATGGACTGGAGTCTTCACTCTTCCTCCTTTCAAGTCGTTCTCTTCAGTATTTTTGTCACAGCAACATGAAAGCAACCAATATACCAATGCTCACACATCCAAAATAACATTTCAAACGCTACCTACATATGACACAATCCGTCCTATGCTATTCATACATATATATGGGTCATGGCCGCGCAGTTTGAAAAACAGTTTAGACACTTTCACAAGTTAATCTTCAATAATCTGCTGTTTAGCAGCCAGGGAGCCATGTAGCAGTCAGAGTAAGGAGACTCTGCCTCCATATGCCCAGTACCGGGAGCTTCAAGGCCCAGAAATTCTCCTAAGGCTGAGTACAGCAGGGCCCACTGTCTTCCCCAATGCTGGGAGGGTCTTGGCCTTTCTTAATTCTCACTGTCTCCTCAAGATTTCAGTTCCCTTGGTGTTTCAACAGGAAATGTGGGTTTCAAGACATGGAACACTTTTTGACAGTGACGTGACTCAGGAGGTAAAGACACCGACTGCCAAACCTGATGACCTGAGTCTCAGGGACCAACATGGTGGAAATTGACTCCCATGAGTTTTCATGTAGCCTGCCTGGATTCACATGCCTTGGCACATGCATGCCCACACATGTACACACATGTACATAAACGTAATCAAATAGATACACTCACCCTCTAGCTCAACATTACTTTGTTTTTATTTTCCAAAGGTGTCATATGCATAATACCAACACTGGGGAATATACGTGGAGATACACATTCAAAATTATTTGCTGGGGGAATACTGTCGGAAGACCTCTGCTTTCTACATGTTTGACCTTTACGTGGCAAGCATAGATCATTGAATGTCATTTCTCATTTTAGACAGGTGAGGCACAGCAAGCAACTGTCAGCAAGGAGTGCCATGCGATCTTCTGAGGGTTCAGAGGGGGTCTCCATGGACATCTCTGGAACCTCCTGTTTTGTCTCTGTGTGGATTATTGGGCCTTAAAGTTTCTAGTTGATCATAAAATCAGGGATCTTCACCCTAGAGGCTTATGGGGTATGAAGAACTGTTCAAAGTGTGCTGAACCGCCCTGCACCATAGCATATGATTTCAGTGCAATCAGGACACCCAAGTATCTCAAGAACAAAATTAAAATCTAATCAGCAAACCTCTTTAGAGGAACTATTAAAATAATTTTAAAAGAAAAAAGTCACCAAAATGTCGGCTTTATCCTGAGCTAGTTCAGTTGATCTCCTAAGACATCTTAATGTGTTTCCTCTCTTCCTTGTTCCTGCCTCCCTCCCCTCTCACCCCCTCTCTTCCTATCTAAATACAGCCCCAGACTGAATAGCTTCTGTGACCTCCTCTCACCCCAGATCTCATCTTAGGTGAGAATGGCTCTAATTAGAATTGACTTTCTCTTAAAAGTACTACTCTGCAAAATCTAGGAGAAAAAAGAAAAAACCACCATTGCATTTGCAGGGCTCTTGGTTTGGGGCAGTGGACATGACTATGAAGGTTAAGAAAAACCCACACCAGGCTGGGAGGGGTTCAAAAGGTAAAGACTCTTGCTGCCAAGCCTAAGGTCCGGATTTTGACTCCAGGACCCATGTGGTAGAAGGAGAAAACTGACTTCCACAACTCATCCTCTGGTCTCCACAAGTAAGCCAAGGCATGTACATTTGAGCACCGAGTCCCCCACCCTCCCATAAACATGCACACACTAAATAAATGTGATAAAACCCCAACAACAATGATCCCAAACATGAAGGACATGAGGGGGTATCCCAGAGACAGGGCTCTATTTATTACCACTTGAATTTTCCATAGAGGCTCCTATGCCAAGGATCAGTCACCACCCTTGGTGCTACCAGAAGGTGGGGAGACTTTAGAAGGTGGGGGGTTCATGAAAGGATGTTGGGTTCTTGAAGTTGTGCTCTTGAAAGAGATAGCAAGACTCCAATCCCTTCCTGCTCCTCTATACTTCCCAGCCACCATGAAGCAAACTGCTTCCTTCTGTATAGATTTCTGCCATAAGGTACCATGCTAACACAGACCCAAGGCAGCATGGCCAGGCTTTCTGAGACCATGAGCCCAAATAAATCTCCTTTATAAGTCAATTTTCTTGAGTATTTTGTGCAGCAGCAGAAAGATAACCCATCATTTTTGATACTCCTTCCAATAGCTGGATCATCAAACTTTGGTGACCTTCTCAGATGATGGAATGTCACCTCTGGTCAATCAGAGTCTGGATGGGATATCAGTTGACTGAGGCTTGGTTTGCAGCCTATTTTCAGACTCCAGAAACTTCTTGAAATGAATTTACTGTCCTATGTGCCCATATTCACTAGTGAAGGATTCTTGTTTCTGCAAGCAGGGAGATAATTTCATATAGACCATCATAGCAAATATGAGTGACTTTGGAACAAGGCACATGGATTCAGGCTACCCCTGTATTATGTTCCAATGTGGTGACAATTTATGAAGCTTTTATAATAACAGACCGAAAAATGTTATAAATTAAGGTGGAAAACTCAGGTAGGCAGGTTAGCGTGAGGTGGGGAAGTCTCTGCTGTAAACTTCAGATATTATCAGACAACATTCTTGGCTTTAAGATTTGTGGTATTAAAGCTTGCTTGTACATTCCAAGTGGGATTTTACTTGATAATCACAAGGACATCAGATCAGACACAGAGGTGGGCAACATATAACAAGTTAACTATCCTAGTTAGCTTTAACTGTCAACTTCACACAGCCTAGAGTCATTTGAGAATGGGATCTCAGTTGAGGGATTGTCCAGACCAGACTGGCCTTTAGATACGTTTGTGGAAGGTTGTCCTGATCGTTAATTGACATAGAGGGACCCATCCCACTATGGGCATCGTTATTCTTAGGTAGGTAGTACTGGGCTGTGTAAGAAAATTACCTGAGCACAAGCTGGCCTACAAGCCGGCTAACAAGGCACATCCTCCATGGTCTCTACCTCAGAGCCCTCTTCCCTGACTTTGATTCTTCTCACTGCCCTCCATCAGTCTGTTCCACCAGGGAAAACCACACAGTTCTCTTCGGGTACCAGAAGTGTCCCTTGTCCTAGCCCAGAGGATGCTGCTATTGCTGGCATCCGAGAAACTACTGATTCTGCTCTTAATTGTCCCCAGTCACTTTTCCATCTGCCTGCTCTAGGGCTAATTTTCAAACTGAAGGTGGAGCTCTTAGTTAAAGCCCCATCTATAGCTCTGATGTCCATCAGAAGCAGTATAACATTCATAATGGTCACCTGTCCTACACTACAGCACCCTCACTGCCTGTCTGGCCTCGTGTACTCATTGTTCTTCCTCACAGTTAGATCACAGAGAACACTTAGAAAAGAGACAGAAACCCGGAAAGATGAGGCTTCAGAGAACATGATTGAAAGGCCAGGTATGGTTGTGCTAGAAAGTGGGGTGACCCACTGGAGAGCTGGTCTCTCCATGGAAGTGATGGTGACCATCTACTGCCCATATACACTATGCTATCTACAGGTAAGTGTTGCAGAGCAAAGAAGCCCAGGTCCTCCACCACCAGGCAGTTGCCTGCTTTCCCAGCCTCATCCTCGTGGCTCTCTTCCCAGCTCTATGCATCTTGTCCTTACAGTCTTCCGTGGTCCCTAAATGCATGTGCCCCTTCCTCTTCTATGCCCCTGAGGCTAAGAATGCACTTCCTGTCTTAGTGCCTTTATCGGCCTGCTGAACTCCTCCATATTCTTCAAGACTGACTTCTGCAGCCACCTGTGAAGTGCCTCGACTGACTTCTGCAGCCACCTGTGAGCTGCAGCTGGACAGCATTTCCACAGCACCCAGGGTTTACAATGTTAGAGACTTGATTTAGGTGTTTGCACCTATTTCATGTCAACCTGTGAAAATGCAGGCACTATGGACTGACTATATTTGATTAGTTTCCTTGGATTTTAATAGTAAAATAATACAGATTTTGTGGCTTGCATAGTAAAAATTTCTGATAATCCTGGAAGCCAAAGTCCAAGTTCAAGAGTGGCACCTGAAAGACATCTCTCTGTGACCTACAGAAGGCTGTTTACATTTTGTTCTAATGCATGCTCCTGAGCCTGTGCCTGTGGAAGCCAGAGGCTGACGCTGGGTGTCTTTCTCTATGACTCTTCACTGAGCCCAAAGTTTTCCTACTGGTTATACTGGCTGCCCAGTGAACTCTACAACCTTCCATCTCTGCCTCCTCAGCTCTGGAGTTACACACATGGGCCACCAATCTCAGCCTTTTGGGTGAGTACTGGGAATTTGAACTCAGGTCCTCATGCTTAAGAAGAAAGCACTTCTCTCCACCTGTTAAGCATCTCCCCAGCCCTTCCCTAGTCACATTTTCTTATGAGGACTTCAGTCAGATTGGACTATGACACACCTTAGAGGTGAATTTAATTGTCTCTTTAAAGACCAAAATTTAAAGTAATACACATTGTAAAGTGCATAGAATCTGAGAGGCTTTTCTCTCAGGATAAATTCTGTCTCAAACAATAAATTCAGAGGCACAAGGGAAGCTGGAGTGCAGCTCTCGGATGGTTTCTCCCAATCTCAGCCCAATAGTATGTGAGAGCCATTTACATGCTCTTACCAATTCTTTTTTGTCATCTCTCAAAGCACTGAATGGCCTAGAGAAAATCCTCCAAATCCATGCATGGTATACAAAATATTTCAAAACCTGAAAACTGTTCACTGTTCCAAGATTCTGAAGTAGAGTGTTTTCTCAAGTAAGTTATGGGGAGGTGTTCCTAGCCTCATGATTCTAGACTACACATTCAACAAACATTTAAACACCATCTTTCTGGAGCTGTGTGAGGTCACAGAGCAGGTCACAAGATCCCATCATCAAAAAGATCCCAATATGGAGAAATGTGAGATAGGTAAATGAAAATTGAGATGCAGTGGATAGGCGAGGTTGTCCAGGTGTGTGCAAAACACATCTGAGGCTCAAGAAAGAATCTTCTTAAATTTCTAGAGTGTAAGGTTTTCCAGAAAAATAATATAGCAGGGCACAGCGGTTAAAAACATATACAGCTCTTGCAGAGCAACCTGGGTCAGTGGCTGGTGTCCATATCAGTCAACTCACTAACCCCTGTAACTCCGGCTATGGGGACATCCTGTGTCCTCTTCTGGCTTCTGAGGACACTGCATACACATAGTACACATAAACTATGCAGGCACACAGACATTTTTAAATTAACAACTAAATCTTAAAAAGCAATATATCAACTTCCAAAACTAAACTAAGGAGAAATCCAACTGTTAATACACACTAGATGTCGTACTAATGTGATGCTGAGATAAATTAAAAAATGTGATCCAATTAACATGAACATGATAAGCGCCATCTTAC
Organism: Uromys caudimaculatus; assembly: GCA_028551405.1. Classification (NCBI taxonomy): domain Eukaryota; kingdom Metazoa; phylum Chordata; class Mammalia; order Rodentia; family Muridae; genus Uromys; species Uromys caudimaculatus. The sequence goes on along the minus strand of JAPYYD010000167.1, from coordinate 3,305 downwards.
ATAAGTAATGAAGTGGGAATGGTTCCATATTCATCAAAGTATGCAGAACCCCTGGGTATATCCACATGGGTATGAATCATCTCTAGAGTGTTTTTTTAAATGCACGTGTGACAGTCACATGACACATACACCGTTCAAGTCTCTCTTCAAACCTGAGATAGTGTAGGCTCATTAATCACCCAAAATTAGCAGCAAATGGCACTAGAGAAGCCAACAAGAGGGACAGTCTTCTCTTTTGGGTCCCTTTATTTGTTACCCTGACCCCTCCTACAGCCAGTGGGCAGTCGTCATGAGGGCTTAGGCCCGTAGCACTGGTATATCAGGGACATTTGGGCATGTTCTCCGGCACCCAGTGAGTCCAAGAAAAGTCGCCCCTGGCAGTCAGGTGACAGTGCTTTTTGTACACACATGAAAACATGTATATGCATACATATATACTTATACATACACATATATGCATATCATATATGCATATATAACCACATATACATACTCATAGATGAGCATATATACACATGTATATATGATTATATACACATATGTGCATTTTATTATCCATTCAAAATGTGCATATGTATATTATATATATAAATATATACATGAAATATCCTGTGTATGTTCATGTGTACATATATGTATACAAATATAGACATGTATACATGTACAAACATGTATACACATAGAATTGTTTTTACTGTAAGTAGGCAACAATTAAAAGACCCAAACCATCATACTTTTTGTTTTATGTATTGGATTAAATATGTTAATAAGAATATGTTTATCCTGTGAATAGTCACACAGCTAGTCTTAGTGGGTTTCCTCTTAAGATGGGGTTTCAGTAGGTAGCCCAGGCTGTCCTTGAACTTGTGTTTCTCTTGCATCAGCTTCTAGAGTGACAGGAACCAAAGAGCTATGCTACCATGTGCCCTGCTTTCTTAGGCACTCTTCTGGCAGACTACAGAATTTCACTAATTGTGTCTAGAAAATATCCACATTTACACATAATTTTAGGTCAAGCACAAATTAGAAATCTTTAGAAATAAATGTGAATATGGAGAGGAGAGTAAGGGGGTCAAAGAATAAAACACATAAAGATGACTCAGTGAAATCCACTACCGTTTATAGTCACCTAAGAAAGTAGTAAAGACAACAAGGAAAGAAATCATAGCAACACACTATATATTAAAGCCTGTGGGTATCGATGAAGCACAACTTGCAGAGCAGAAATCTATGGCTTTACATGACTATATTGATAAAGGGGAGAAAAAACCACAATGATCTAACAGGACAAAAAAACCCAATAAATTCCAAGAATATAGAAGAAAGCCATGAGCTTGAAGGGAAAGGCCTGAGAAGTTGTGACTATGAGTGTCTTTTCTTCTCCTTTTGTCTTTACCTTCATGCATGGGCTGTCTGTGAAGGTAGATCACCTGAGCATTTAAACTGCTCTCTCTCTGTCTCTGCCTCTCTGTCTCTCTCTATCTGTGAGTGTGTGTGTGTGTGTGTATGCATGTGCGCATGTGTATGTATGTGTGTGTCTGTCTGTCTGTGTGTGTGTCCCATATCCCAGTTTAACAGGTAACTAATATTATAAAAACATAGAGATCATTTCAAAGTCAAGTGTTACCTATGACATCATCTGTTAAAGCAACATATTTTCAAAATAAATATGCAAACATTGACCTCCTGTATATAATACTAGCTTTGGGTTGTTGGGGACTCTTTGAAAACCATTGGAAGCTACTTTCTGAAAGTGGTAAGTCTGTATAATTTTCTTTATTTTTATTGTTTATTTTATTTATTTACACTTCAAATGTTCCCCCTTTCCAGTTTCCCCTCCACAACTCCCCATCCCATCCCCTCCCCCTGCCTCTATGAGGGGGCTCCCCCACCCACTCACCCATTCCTGCCTCACCGCTCTAGCATTCAAGTCTGTATAATTTTCATCACCTTGAAGTTAATTAACTGGAAATATTTTACCTCAGAGCTTAGCTTGCCATTTTTATTTATTTTTAATCTGTCTTTTAGCATGCAATTAAAACCCCTGAAGAGCAAGGCAGAACATACGAAAAGTTAAGATGAAAAAAATTATTTCTGGTTTGTTGCTCAGAATAATGTCTGAACACACAGGCATTTATTTCCCTTCCCTCTAGGGAGCATGTTAAGATGCAACTGCAGGAGTGAAAAAGGACAAAATCAGCAACGATGGAGAGAACCAGCAGGGCCTGCCCATGGATGAGAGACCTCGGAAAATTTATGCCACGTGAGAAGCAGATAGAAACGTGGCTTCTGGGAGTGGAGTGGATGGAATATTCCAAAGGGCCCTGGTGCTACACAAGAAGCTTTTGCATAAATCGCAACAAACTGAACTAAGAACACCTTGCAGAGATCACAAGTCAGTGAGGGAAATCTCCAAGAAGCAAATGCAGAGGAAGGAAGGAGGAGGAAGAGAGAAGGAGAAGTCAAGGTAAAAAATATAAGGCACAGCTGGTTCTCCTCCAGTACTGTGCAGAGCATCGTCCATGGTTGTGAAAGCTAGCCTCACAGCCGATGAGGCTGACAGGTCAACAAAGGCTTGATTTCTCCATGCTCCGTGGCCCATGTGTGTTGTGTTATCAGCAAAAAAGTCTTACTGTCAAGTTCTGGAAGGTAACTGTAATAGTTTGAATATGCTTGGCCCACGGGAAGTGGCACTATTAGAAGGTGTGGCCTTCCCTTCATGATAAAAGTCTTGGAAAGATCAGGAATTCAAGTCCCATACTTAAGCATAGTAAAAGCAATATACAGCAAACCAGTAGCCAACATCAAACTAAATGGAGAGAAACTCGAAGCAATCCCACTAAAATCAGGGACTAAACAAGGCTACCCTGTCTCTCCCTATCTATTCAACATAGTAATTGAAGTTCTAACTAGAACAAATAGACAACAAAAGGAGGTCAAAGGGATACAAATTGGTAAGGAAGAAATCAAATTATCACTATTTGCAGATGATATGATCGTATACTTAAGTGACCCGAAAACCTCCACCAGAGAACTGCTGCAGCTGATAAACAACTTCAGCAAAGTGGCCGGATATAAAATTAACTCAAACAAATCAGTAGCCTTCCTATACTCAAAGGATAAACAGGCTGAGAAAGAAATTAGAGAAATGACACCCTTCACAATAGTCACAAACAATATAAAGTATCTTGGTGTGACTCTAACCAAACAAGTGAAAGATCTGTATGACAAGAACTTCAAGTCTCTGAAGAAAGAAATCGAAGAAGACCTCAGAAGGTGGAAAGATCTGCCATGATCATGGATTG
>JAPYYD010000164.1:0-17903 GCA_028551405.1 Uromys caudimaculatus | reverse complement strand
TAGGTGGGAGGAAGAATTCCCTCACAGAGGCGGGGAGGGGGAGGGGACACGGGGTTTCTAAAGAAAAGGGGAATCATCGGAAATGTAAATAAAATATCAAAAATAAATAAATAAATAAATAAATAAATAAATAAATAAATAAAAACAGAAGTAAAAGGACCAAATTTGAATGTTTTCTATCTTTGCCTTCTATATGATACTGTAGTAAGTATTTCCTAAAACGTTTTTTATTAAAGCAAATTGTTGTTAATTAGTGGCATTCCATTCTGGGTTGTGACTAGCTAGCTCCAAGTGGCTTTTTTTTTGGCTTTGGTTGAGTTTGGGGAAATCTTTTACTATCTGATACTTTGAACTATCAATTTTGTATTAGGCTTTCTGATAACAGATTCTTAAGACAGTGAAGAAACAAGCACATCTGCAGGAATTAAACAATTCTTATCTCCTTGGAAAATAGGAAGCTAGCATTCAAATGAAGCTTATAATATTGGAATTTGAGGAGAAAATGGTATCAGTAAAGAACCATGTGATCATGTTACCGAAATGTGCTCTTTTTAAATAAGAGAGACCCAGCTTCCCAGGTGTTTGTTCTATGTTAGTTATAATAGTAAGAGCAAGGTATTTTTTTTAACACAATAGTGGTCAACAATGGATTTGCTTAACTTCATATTTTCAGAGTTTATTCATCTGCTTTCCTGCATCCACTCTCTGTAGTTTGAGCACATGGTTTTCTCTAATCTGACCTTTTACTTCTTGCATCTGCCATGTTTAGCTGACATGGTCTAGTCATGTTTTCTGTTTATTTAGACAAACACTATTAAATGGATAGTCAAATACTATATTAAAACCACTATTGACCATGTTTGTTTCAGATTGACATAACTTTTATTAATCCTCCACACCTTGGACATAATAGTATGCTTCTCAGGAGGTTTTCTTCTGAACCTGTCTTATAGCTAATAAGGCATTTATTTTTGCTTACTGATGTCTGTGTGTGTGTTTGAGGGTGTCCGTGTGTGTGTGTATCTATATAATAGACCTTACACATCTTGAAAAAGGAAATTAAGAATACCTTACTTGTCTATTTTCATTAATATAATAACGAGAACACAAAAGTTTGCAAATGTTTTATTTTTATTAATTTTTTACTCATCAAGCAATTGATATTAAACTAATATGAAAAGAAGTTTAATGTGCTAGCATATTTATGAACAAAAATATTTAACTTCTTTTCAATTTCTGATGTTTCATCTAAACAGAAATTGTCCCCACACCACGGTTTCATATTACATAACTTTCTTGTCAGTACCTCAGAATAGTTATTAGAGTTATTGAACTCATTTGACTCCCTCAGTCACTTCCCAAAACAAAAGAGATGGGTATTTCCTCTGGTCACCATTTTATGAATGAGAAGTTTCAAAGAATTAGAAGTTTCTGCATAATGGTTGAATAAGTGGTCTCTTGTTGCACTGTATTCAAGCAATGGGAGCATTTGAACAGCAATCAGTGACTTAGTATTAAAAAAGTAGTGAAACTTAATTGAGCTAAAACTTTAATAATGTTCTAGTCAATTACATAAAATGGAAATTAAATTAAAAGTGAAAATGATCATGTATAAGCATATGAGCAAAGTTTTGAATAAAATAATAATTTGAATACGTACAAGAGTGATCGTTACTGAAAGGCACTGAGATAAGTCATGCAGAAGTAGATGGAAGGAGTAAACTAGCAACTCTGAAAGAATGAAGGTCTCAGGGTGTAGTGGCTCCTCCTCAAAGCATAACTAAAGAGAACACAGGAGCTAGGTGAGGAGCACCAGCGCTCACAACAATCTCCAACTTAGGCTTTGCCATTAAAAGAAGATCTAAACTAAATTAGAAATCCATGATTTATTTAAATTGGGAAAAATGTACATTCGAAACAAAAGAACATAATGTGCAACAAACATTGAATAGTTTCTTCTTTGCCATTTACACAGCTACATCATTTTTTTTAATCCTTTATTTATTTATTAATTTATTTATTTTAAACTTGAGATTTTATTCCCCTCCTGGTCCACCCTCCAACTCTTCCACATCCCACACCTCCTCCCCGGCTTCCTGTCTCCATGAGGATGTCCCCACTGCCACCCTCTACCCCACCAGACCTCTAACTCCCTGGGGCCTCCAGTCTTTTGAGAATTAGGTGTACCTTCTCTGACTAAACCCAGACTGTCAGTCCTCTGCTATGTTGACCACTGTAAAATGGCTGTAGTTATAATACACAGTCAAATAATTAACAGACAGACAAGTAATTTGTAATAAAAAATAAGTAATAAGTAATTTAAAATCACAGATAAGTGCTTTGTAAAAGTTAGAGGCAAGGTTTATAGTAGAACTTCTCATTCCTCAAGTCAGAAACTTAAGCCAATGTTTCTATTAAAATTTCTGATTAGCTATTCATGAATGTGTTTATTCAGGAAGCTTTTGATAAAAGTATGTATGTAGAAAGTACTAGAAAAAGAAGAAGCTACTTTGTGAACAGCTCAGAGATATTAGTCACTCATGTAAGACATAACAACAACAAATGTCAATTGCTAAGGGAAGACTGAAGATAACAACTTTGAGAGAATTTGGGAGAGTGACTCAAGAGACAGCAAAATTGAATAAAAGGTGCTGTTACTATGGAGGGATGTTTGTAAAATTCAGCATGTAACTAAAGCATCAACACAGCATTCCAGTTCAATATAAGCTTCAGTTAGAAGTCTCCTAATCTTTCTATAGATCAATATTAATTCAAATACTTTTTAATAGTTTTCCCTTCTCTCAGGTGATCAATGTGAATCCTCTCACATACTTATCAAGCCTGTAGTCTGTTTCCTATGTTAAAGAAGACACAAGGAAGTTTTGAAAGTTTGGGTGACATAGCTAGTAAATATGAAAGCCGGGGTTTGTTCTCAGTTCTACCTGCACTGAGTTTATTATTCTTTCAAGAGAACCAGAGCATCTCCAACTTTTCCTCTGAAGTACTCCTTAAAGCAGACGACGATGAATGTGTGTGTCCCTGGGAAGTCTGGGCAGAGAGCCTGCAGCAGCCCTGAGAACATGAATGTCCTTTGAAATCTTCTGTTTTATATAAAACATGAAAATTAATGACTCCACTGTTTTTATATGCATGCGCAAGTGAAAACCCTTTTAAAAGTACACGCATCAGAAACTTTTTCACCTTTCATTAAACTTGATTCTCAAGGAAGTGACACTGTAGTGCTTCACTGACATGTAACACCTTCTGACTGGCCATTGATACATGACAGACCATATGGCCAGTTGAAAAATAGCAGAGTTATCCTGTGATAGAAATTTCTCAAATGGCTTATTTTATTTTTTGAGACGAAGACTCATGAATCCTAGGCTGGCCTCAACTGACCAAGTGAGGATAAAGAGGAACTTCTTATTCTTTTGTCACCTCCCTAGTCTGGTGACGTGAGCTGTTTACCACTATGTCTCATTTGTGCCATGCGAGAATCAAACCCACCGCTTGGTGCATTCCAGTCAAGCACTCTACCAACTTATCTTAGTTCCAAGTCACTAAAAGGTATTCGTTGGGTAACTTATAGAGCTTGTTAAAATATTTACTATTTTCTTGCATTTATAAAGTACTTGGTGTGTGTGTGTGTGTGTGTGTGTGTGTGTGTGTGTGTGTGTGTGTGTGTGTGTATGGTTGTCTCAATACAACAGTTTACTGTTTTGTCTGTTTAATTAACATGTGAAGAAAAGCACACAGAATGAATGAATTTTAAATAAGAGGTCACTGAAATGTTAAAAGCTTTTGATAATAAATTTCTAATGACTCTGTGGTGGTTCCATTGGTAATGAGGTCAGAATGTACCAAGCTTTACATGAAATAGTGGCCATGTGATAAAAGAGGTAGGGCGCAGACAGAAACAAGAACAAACAGGAAAGAACAACATGTCCACAGTTGGGTTACACATACGACAAATAAAGTTCTGAACAGGTCAACAATGTGCAAGAAAAGTAGTATCACTTATGATCAGGAGCTTCATTTGAAAAATAATAAGGCAAATTTCATAAATGACAGTATGTGAGGATGAGAGAGACAGGTTGGAAAAGATTGGGAACCTAGTTTGCTCTAGAAGAAGGCCTGACAGGTTTGAGAGGTTTTGGGGCTATTTTATTTTGCAGTGACCAATTGTGTGTGTGTGTGTGTGTATGTATGTTTTTGTGTGTGTGCGTGCATGCGCATGTGTATGCCATGAACATGTAAATGATTGCAAAAAATGTGCTATGTGTGCCTGTGATATGTTTGAGTATTTACATGCCATGCCCTTCCATACTTTTGGAAGTTAGAAATAACCTTGAGTGTGAATCTTTTCTTAGAACCTCTTTTAAGACTCTTTGTAATTTGTACCTATGTATTACAGGTTTTCTGGCCCATGGATTGTCATGGATACTCTGCTCTGCAGTTCTCCTGTCACTGTAGGATCTCCAGGATAACAGACACGGACTAGCATATGAAGTAGAAATTTCTGGTTTTCTTTGGAGATTCAGATGTGTCATGTGATATTTTTCTGGAAACTGTCTCATAGGAGGATGTTTGCTAAGAAGAGATATGTGTTGTTTTTCTGGAAACTGCCTGGCAAAAGGACATGATTCTTGAGAGAACCCATGATGCTTGGAAACAGTTTAATATAACCTAAAAGACAGTGCAGGGTGCTCTGTGACATCGGTTTGCCTTGCCACTATTTGCTGGTCTTTCTTTGGCTATACTGATGCTGTTTTTCACTGATATCCTGAAAAGACAGGTTGTGTTCTCCCCAAATAACTATTTCTAAACAAGTCCATATCCTCCTTTGTCCTACTAATCTTTCATTTCCACTACCTCTGGTAGGTGGTGGGCTAGAAGGGAGGTTAAATTATTTAAGTACATGTATTAAAGAAGGTTTTGAAAAATATAAGCCTAAACCATAATTGCCTTTATAAGAGTCCTAAGGATTGTAAATCAGACCCTTATATTTATGAGCCCTGGCCAAAAATCCTAGCTAGTGTTTAACTAAACATGATTAGATAATAGAATATTATTAATATGGGGACCCATTGTTGAACTGATAATACATTGAAGTGTGTTACCAAGAATGACCTCCTTGGGGGAGAGAGCATCATTTCTTGTTCTGCATGCCTTGCATACCTGGGAAAAGGGACAGGTAAGGTAACGTTTATATTCTATATTGTATTATTTTTAAGCCTAATTTTCTAGAAAAGCGTGTTCACACACAAAGTACAAGCAGTTCAACACGTCCACGTTCCCCAAGGTTTGTTTGTTCTGAGTTAACCTGAAAACACATTCTCATCCAAAGAATGATTCAGGACCAAAGTGAGATGTCATGGGAAATGCAAAATCCTGACTGTTCAGATAGGGCTAAGGGGAAGAGAAAGGAGTGAAAAAATACAGAAGGTTCTCAGGACAGAAACACAGACCGTGTGAATCTGAGAGATAAAGCTGAACAGCTGGCCAAATGAGGAAGGCAGATTGATTGACTAATTTTGTTGATTGGAAGGATTGATCGATTTTGTTTCCAGTTCTTACATAATTTTCTGGCTAAAGATGAGAACTATGAAGGATATCTACACCATCAATCCCTCTTCCCAGATTGCCAGCTCTATGCATACACTGCAGAGATCCAAATAGTATATGACAGGGAGCACGACCTATGGTACACCTTGGTCTAAGCATCTTTTTCCATCTTGATCATCTCGAAGTTGAAGTTTAATAGTAGATGTGTACTATTTTACAATGGAAAAATTTTCCTGAGTTCTCAGTTGTTCTGTAGAATTACTAAACCTGACAAGGGAATTATGGGAAGAATCTACATTTATAATTGGTTGTCACAAGTACAAGGGAAAAACAAAAATATGAACGCTGAGCTTAGAGTTTTAAATGTGGACATAGCCTATAAATTTTACAATCTGATCCTTATTCCTTCTGGTAGTTAGTGTCAGAATTGACCAGGAGAGTAGCAGATACAGCTGTGATAAAGTTAAAGTGATTTCGAAACATGTCTCACATGATTTGTTTCTGGAGAGATATGGAGAAAAAGAAAACAGGTTACAATTGCTTTAGGTTCAACATCAAAGTAATTTTTAAAGCTACATACATACAGTTGGTATTGGTAAAACTGTTTTACATTTTTTTTCATTCCACAGATACATTATAAAAGACTTGCCACATGAATTCTAAAGTTATATTTTTATATACATTCTAAGACAGAACACCACATCTCTGTCAAAGCGTATTGTTATTTTTAAAAGGGTGTCTAGCTTTTTCTTGTTCTATGATTTTTCTTGCTACTGGTAAATAAGGTAAGGTTTCTTTTTCCTTTTTAACCTGCATTTCTGACTTCACCATGGCAGAGTGTGTATAACTCATTCTAAGATTTCCTTCTGTGGGCTGGTCTGTCTTCTCTGAATCACAATAATTTATATCTCTAAAAGAGCAGAAAAAGACATAGGAAATCCTTGTGTTCCTGGGTCCATAATATATTGCCCTATGATTTGGTGTTTCCATAAGGTGGTAATGGAATCCTGACCTTGCATTTCTCTTCTCCTTTTTTCACTGGATTTTTTTCAGACAACCAGCTCTGGGTTTACATTCTGAGAAATGGAACACTGGCAAAGATTTATTATTATTTTGGTATTTTACATGAAAGCATGATTCACTGAACTTTGAAAATAGAAATATCAAAGCTGACATATTTTAGACAGATAACTTCCTTCATTAAAGTCACACTTGAGATCTTAACCAAATGTACCAAGCAGACTAAAATAGAAGGCAAGTGTGTTGCTTAAGAAATAATGTGCCATCCTTCAGAGTAGAGTGGTGTGTTTTCCCTCTCAAGTACTTTTATTGATTTATTAAATACACAGAAGGATACTAAATCTATTAAAAAGACCTGGGATGTCAGCACTAAGTAATAGTAAGAATAGTATGAACAATAAAAATAAGGGAGAATGATGCTCTCATGGCTTTGCATCACCAGCATCATGTAGGGATCCTAGAGCCACCTTGCACTGCCACTGCTTTGCACCATGGCTGCGTAAACAGGAGGAAAGCTCCATGCACTAAACTACAGGCTTCCAGCTTCAATCGACAAACATTGACACTAAAACACTTAAAATCAGCAGCCCTAGGCTTTGACACTTTTGATTCATTTTAGAAGTTGATACAAATCTGTTCTTTGCTTGAGAGGGACAAGATGGTCTTGATTGCTTTTTCTCAACACGTAATGGATAGGAAACAGTGTCACTTCTGCATTTCAAGTAATTACATGACTCTCCAAATCTGGATTTTTAATATTTCTTCACATATGATGAACAATTGAAAAAAATATAAAATATTTCCCCCTGTAATTTCAGGCACTTGAGACTACTTCATTTGCTAGATTATCTTATCTTGTTTATTTAATCATTAATTTACTTTTATTTTATAACAGACTTGTGTAAGTAGGTTGAATTCCCTATGTAGCTGAGGATGGCCTTGAACTCTTTGTTCTATAGTCTCCACCTTGCAAATTCTGGGATTGTACAAGTCCACTACCACATCATGTGAGACCTGAAAGAAGACATTTACACATTATTATGACTTTAAAAAGAGTTTTACTTATTGTTATTTATTATTCACAGTGTGCATGCTTACCCAATTAGAAGGTTACTTTGAAGAAATTGTCTGCATAGTGATGTTTCTGTCATTTATCTTAATAGCCTTCTTTTCTATCAACACCTACGTAACAGCTTCTTGCTTTCCTCACAATCTTCTTAGAACACACCAATGAAAATTTCACCATTTGTTCATGTGGAATAACATTAGCCAACTATCATTTAGTTAAACGCAACTCCTGCCACTAATAACCAATTAGCTACTCACCATCCTATCATGGTTAACTCCAGTATTTTTCTTTGTACAAAGAGACAAAAAAGGACAAGTCAGAAACTACTAATGTTATCACAAAGTAAAAGACTCTGTAAAGAAAACAAATGGAAATGACAGCATACCAAGACAGTATCTCATTCTGAGGTACCCTGAACTTCTGTATGAAACCATGCCTGGTATTTAAGTTTCCTTGTGGCTTTTCCAATCTCTTATTCAAAGCATTCTCTCCTTTTATTCAACATATTTTCTATATTTGGGGTCACCAATGTGTTTAATTCATTTGTCCATAAACTTAAATTTTCCAGAAATCTAATTCAATAACCTGTAGTTGGTTTACTCCTTTGTAAGCAATTGATAATGCCAGGAAATTATAGCACATTATGACAGAGAGGCTTAGTTGCAAATTCAGTGAACTTGGGGTTGTTTTCTGTTCTTTGTTAATAAATTAAAGAGTTAAAAGCAAATGTAAGCGAGAGTATATCTTCACATTTTAAATTTGTTACATACTTATATAGTGTGCACCCTATGGTTAAAACTGTGTAGTCCAACTAAGACATTGCACCTTTCTTAGTATTTTTTCCTAGCAAAATCCAACCTATCCTGGTTGCTGAAACCTGTAAAAACAGCTAAGCTGAGAAACCTATCTCCAGCAGCTTGGTCTTTATCCCAGGCTTCTGAACATTTGGCCTTAATCCTAGTCCTCAAAGCCTAAGGAAAGAGGATTGAGGCTAACTGGCTCCATAAGGAGATCTCCTCTCAAAAGGAACCAGAAAAAACAAGCCGTCTTCATTACAAACTATTGTTGCCATTGGTGTAGTTTTTGTTCGATTGTTTGTAGTTATTTATTGATTGCCTCTGATTCCTTTTTATGTGATAATAACTGATAGTTTCCTTATGTTAAGGCCCTGGACATATGGTCAGGGGGAACTTTGACTGAAAATGAGTAATAATTATAATATAGCAATAATACTATTAATACTAATATTGATACTAATACTAATAATACCAATAATACCAGTAATGTTAATAATAGTAATAGAAAACACCAAAGAGTTATAATTCAATCAGATAATTTCCTGTTGTTTCTATTTGGCACCTAGGACTTTGAAGTGACAGTCATTTATACTCAGGGACCCTGGCAGCACTGAACAATAATGCACTGTTGATTCTTACAATGGAGCATACATAGACCTCTAGCAGTTATTCTTGTTACCTCTCCTTAATACTGCGATTAGGATTGCAAATAAAAATGCTTCCACTGCTATTAGTTGACTCCAGGGAGGATCTATATTGTTTTTTTTTTTTTATCAGAAAAGTTTTAAATTACCCATTCTTCTCAAAGATGTATATATCTGTCTGAAAATTAAATTGTTTTACCAAATCTGTTACTGAGAGCTAGGAGCTTCAACTGTTAGGTGTCTGCCAGAAAGTGAATATTCACCATATTTTGCATACAACTTTGAAAAACTAAACTCATCATTTGAGGTCTATGTATACAAAGGTATCACAGAGTGTTAAAATATATGCTGCTAAGAATATTACTGTTTATTCTTAGCTTAGAAAGTAAGTTCACCAAAGACATTTGTGTACCCAGTTAATAAAGCTCACCTCTTTCTTCTTCAATACACAGTCAAAGGCTCAGTACACACTTTAAACACTGCAGGAAGACACATCATTCTCATTTCTTATTTAATTGTATCTTGGCACTATCAGAATTTGAACCCCAAATAAATTATTGCATTTCTATCAGTTTTCAAATGAAATACCTGCCTGAATATATTTGTATATACACATATGCATTTGATTAACATTTCACACATTCTATACAATTCTCAGTACCTGAGTGATTTATTGATCAATAGTTTAATTCACTCTATACTAAGTAGATAATTTCCCCATAAATATTCAGTTATTCAGATAATTTTGTTTTCATCAAAAGTGTTTCTGGGGCACAGGATCATTTTTATCCCAATTTCCTTTGCTTGGATAAGTTAAAATGCAACATCTATTGGAAAATTGATACGTGCAAATTTTTCTAATATAATTGAACACAAAGAAAAATATACTTACTTGAGTGTTTTATTATTAAGATCCATAGATTATTCTCACAAATGTTTTCAAAGTTTGGCTCAGATTCAATCTCTCATATCAAATTTTGATAAAATTCCACAACTAAAATCATAGTCACATTTGGAGTCTGTTTTTTTACACAATGTCTCTATGCTTACTTGAATAAAGCTTTTATTCTTATTTAATGTACAAATAGCTAGAGACTCATAAACAAATAAATTTTCTGGGTCCAACATTTATCAGAGAAGACAGATTTTCAAGTAAATTGATATGAGCACAGACTTTATAAAGATTATTAATTTTGAAGTTTTTTTCAGTTATCATATTCCTTAAATATTGTGGGAAAATTCAATCATAGTTATAACAATAGGTTAAGAAGATATATCTATTTCCCAGTGAGTAAATAATTGAGTGTTTTAAAGTGAGTCCTGGTTCCTTTTATTCTAAACTACATGAAATTGAGCTGTTTTCTTTTCGTATCTATGAATTGGTTAACAAATTATAACTTGTAGAAAGTCTTTCCTATGGAGTAGATTTGTTTTTATTGATAAACAATAAAGTGAATTATGTAAAAGTAACTTTTACTCGCCAAGTGTAATTGTTGTCTTTGAGGCTTACTGCTCAATAAGCCTTTCTCATTTTTTTTTTGAACTCTGGATAGAAGGTTCAAATCAGCTGTTCTGGCTTAAATTCATCTCCAAGATAACTGATTCAACAAGACTTCTCTCATTAAATTGCTCTGCTTGGCCTCAAACTAACTCAGGAAATTTGTTCTAATCTTCTGACTCCTTGTTCTTTGTCTTCAACTACCTCTGCTGACCTGCACTGAACTGCATGAACTCCTGAAAAAAACTCAACTCCAATGAATGGCACTCACTGTGCTGACTCTCAACTAACTATAGCTCTCTCCCTGAGCTGCTTTTAAATGGCTCCTCATTCCTGGGCTGTTCTCATGAGAGTTGAGCATACCCTATCTCTGACTCATTCTGTCAAACCTTTCTCTGATGTGTCACTTTTTCTGCCCCTAAATTAGACATCACTTCCCAACATGGCTGCTTCCTTCTACAAACTTATTTTACCTTAAAGGTGTGTACTAAGGGCATGTGTATATTCTAGCCAAAGGAATTAAAAATGTCTGGTGTGTCTGCATTCCAGCCAGACCACACAGATCTAGATCTTTGGATGTGACCCCTTTCCAGAGCAGCCATGTTGCTGGATTAAAATCTTATATGGAATTAAACTTCCTGAATTGTTACTAGTTATGATTTCTGAGAATCAGTTGACTTTCACATGCTATTCTATAAGTGTTATTGTACATGAACATTTAAATTATTTTTATGAAGCATTTGTAATATCATGGTCTCCCAAGGATTTTACTGTTTTAGAGATATTATATTTGTGTCCCCAATTTTCTTTATTTAAGGTACATTAACCATGGCAGAGAGAGTTAATTGAATCAATTTTCAGAGCATTTTAATAAATGAAAAATATAAGGGATTAGTTAAAAGTACATACTCACCATTTTCCCTTGGTGAGAAACTATCATGCCACTAGATGTAGCAGAAACAGGAAAAAATATTGTCTTAAAAATGCATTCAAGAGAGAGAAAATACAATTATAATAGAATACTGGTATAAATTATTAAATTTTATATTATGTTAGAAGACTATTCATATTCGAGGGAAAATAAAACATAACCTCTTACAAGCAAGAACAGCTGAATTCATATTTATTCCCCAACCTAAACGTCCAACAGAAGTGAATAAAATAAATGGAAATAAGAGTTTTCAGGAAAAAAAATAAGCTAATTCCTAGGATAATATTACTCAGTTTACTGTGTGAATAAAAAAAAAAAAAAAAAAAAAAAAAAAAAACAAGTCAAATCATAATGCACACTGAAGGAGGAATTAAAATGGCCACAAAACCCTTCCTTATTTACTGGAACAGAGCTGACACTTGGAGGAAAAGCAAGTGACTAACTAGCACAATACTGTGTATCATGATGACAGTTCTGCCGAGGTTCTCTGAAAGTGTTTGGGTAAATCTCTCTCTCTCTCTCTCTCTCTCTCTCTCTCTCTCTCTCTCTCTCTCTCTCTCTCTCAGTATGTATGTCTTTATAAGCAAGGAGAAAAGGTTGAAAAGTGGCATTGCCCACAAATTTGCATTTATTAATACCTGTTAAAATTTGGGTTCCAACATAGTATGTCCCAGAAGTCTTTAGGAAACACATCAAGGTTCAGAGAGGAGGAGGTACATGGAGAGTTCTCTCTTAAGTATAGAAGAATCATGAAACCCAGAGTGGATGCTTCTCAGGTTTTACCTAGAAAATCAAGATAAAATCTAGGTCCAAGTCATTTACGCATGTTCTGGCTGAAAATTCAAAAATAGAAATACAGAATTATTCAAGATCAAAGCAAGTTTACAGTGTTTCAATCATAATAAAAATGTTCAAAATTCAAAAATGGCATGACAATATAATCAAAATATAAAATAAAATTGATAAAAAAGATTCAAAGACTATCAAGGAAGAACAAATAAGCTTCTTTAACTAACAGACATACATTTTAGGGTTATCTCAACTGTATCTTATATGGTAAAAAAGAAATTGGAGACACAGAAATTATAGTAACACCAAATCAAATTTCTAAAGTTGAAAAATTGTGAAACTTTATATGATACTTTTTCTTTCCTTTTGAAACAGTTTAACTTCTATATTTTTTTCATTTTTCTTTTTTGTTTAAATACTATAATTCATTGCATTATAATGATGTATTTAAAAACTATATCCATAAAAGCTTAACCATTTGAAGAATATTTAATGCTAGCTTCTGCCATGATTAAAATAATCAACCTAAATTATTCACTGTCATAGTGTAATTACGTAAAGAATACGAACATTACACTAGGCTTATAGCTCTGTAGCATTAGACATGATTTTTTCAGAAGTTCTACATTTAAGAATATTAATATATCATTCTTCTAGTTTATATACAGGAATATATATATATTTATATACCTACACAAACATATATGAATATCTATATGAACTCACACTCACAGTATTTGTTGTTAACTTCACCAGATGTAGGCATTGGCAGTGTATAGTTACTGAAGGAAGAAGAACCATTATTTTTTTTTTTTTTGAAGGGGGTTGTGGCACTTCGCAGATTTTCTACATTGCAAGATGTGGCCTCATCGACTGAGACAGAAAAAGAAACAAAAAATTTGGTGGACATGAAGGCAAGATGTTTGGAGGAGAGATGTGTTGGAAGAAATAGAGGGGGGATATCAAAGCTATCATAGTTCATTGGATCTGTGTATGAGATTTTCACAAAAAGAAAACAAGAAATATTTAAACATATAAGTTGACATTGACTTGACACTGTGTCCTGTGTAGTTAGCACTGGTACTAAATTTCTGTATAGGTTAGAATGATTTTGAACTCATGATTCTCCTGTTTCTATGTCTTATGTTTTTTATGTAGAGCCTTATTTCACCATACCATGTATATAAGTTTTAGGACTGAAACACAGGGCTTCTTGCATGCTAGGGATGCACTCTACCAATGGAGACTTTAATCTCAGTCTGTCATCGTTACTGCTGCTTTCTATATTATAGAATACTTTCAGAGCTGTATGAAATACATACTTTCCTCTGTATTCTGACACCTACTGCTCTTAAAGATACTTTCTTTAAGAGCAGTAGGTACTAATAATATTAGTCATTTGTTATTTGAGTTTCTTCTGTATGGGATCTCCTCTCTTTCTGGGTGTTCTTTATATTTTCTTTGATTTTTTTTTTTTTTTTTTTACTTTTTATTATTTTTGAGGCTATATTTTAATTAAATAATTTTCCTTTTCCTGCCTTCAAACCCTTGCATAAAGCTCTATTTTCTCTCTTTTAACTTCATGTCTGTTTTTGATTGTTTTTCATATATATGTGTGTGTACATACATAAATATTTATAGATATCAATATTTCATTCTCTATACTGTTGCTCATGTGTATGTTTTCATTGCTATTTGGTATTGTATAAGGAATTCATGTGTTCTTCAATAGAAAAGGCTATTTGTCTCACTCTCAGTATCCAAAAATTTAACTGTACTCTATATAGCTGTATATATTCTTTCATTGTGTTGGTAAGAATTTTCAACTTGTAAATTTATTTATCTTAGTAAATTTGGTATATGACTCTTCATGATTTAACTCAAATATATGTCTGCTTTATTTCTTATACTCTTACTTCTTCGTGTCCAATTAAATCTTAAACACTTTGACCCCATTACATCCAATACAGGTATTCATCTCCTTGTATTTCTTCATTTAAAATCATTTGTTTACAAATATTTAATTTTCTGCCTAAATATATTGTTAAACATTTTCCTATTTCTTTACAAGTGATTTCTATAAATTTCTAGGGTTTTTTTTTTTTTTTTTTTTTTTTTGGTTTGAGTGTTTAAGCTTGTCAGCCCCAATTTCCAGATAACTTTAATGTTAATTTTGTTAATTATCTGTTTGCAAGGGTGGGTCTGTTTTTAGATTTCTTTTTCTTTCTTCCCTTTATTTTACTTTATTTACTTCATATTAACAAACTCTAGTGATATTTTTCAGAAATCCATCATTTTATTAATCTAAGAATGTCAAAGGTTTATTTGTTTCATTCTTTTTCAGAAATTTGCTTAATTAAAACTACAACTTTTGTGTTTTGTAGCTGAAATTCCCTTTCTTATTTCAATGCTCAAATGTGTTGATTGGAGCACAATGAATATAGCTTTTTTGTTTGTTTGTTTTCTTTTAATTTTCTTTGTGTGACGTTTACCACAAAAGAACCTACTTTTTTTCTGTCTGCCCTCATGACCTTTGACATGATATCTACTTCATTTTTAAAATAGTTTAATTACTTATTTGTGATTTTATGTGATGTGTATTGATCACATTCTGACTTCATCCTGCCCAGATCTGTCTACATTCATATCTACATTCATTACCAGTGTACAAATAAAAAGGACTTTTCATTCCTTCTCTTCATTCTTTCTTTTGTTTCTGTTTGTTTCTTTCTTTTCCTTTTTGTTTCTTTTTCCTCTCTCTCTCTCTCTCTCTCTCTCTCTCTCTCTCTCTCTCTCGCTTCTTTCTTTCCTTCATCTAATTCTATTAAGAACAATTGGTGTATCCCAACTATTCTCGATTATGGGATGTTCCCCTGGACATTGGTTAACCTACAAAGGAAGGCATTCATATGGGAAACTTTTTGTCAATATAAACTTGGTTATTGGTGGGACTTCTTGTCCAACTCTACTTTCCGTGCTGTCCAGCTACCATGAGTTTCTATGTGCAGCTGCCCTTTTATGCGCAGAACACTGTTCCTTCATAATCCACCACTGCTTCTTCTTACACCCTTTCCTTAAGATTCCTGAGCTTTTGAAAGAGGTATTTTGCTCTAAAGGTTTCACCCATGGCCAAATGTCCTGTAGTTTAGCCAGTTTTAAGTCTCTGTGCCCATCTCCATCTACTGAAATAAAAAAATTCTAATAAGTGTTACATCTATAACTTTGGATTTAGTTTAATTATAAGTCTTTTTAAGAGCATAATGATAATTACCGGTTCTTTATTACTTAATTTCTTTGGGTTCATAGATTGTAGTGAAGTTATCTGGTCCTTTATGACTAATATCCACTTATAAGTAAATACATACCATGTTTATCTTTCTGGGTCTGAGTTACCTCACCCAGAATGATCTTTTCTAATTTTATCCATTTGTCTGCAAATTTTATGATAACCTTGTTTTATATAGTTTAGTAGTATTTCATTGCGTAAATGTACCACATTTTTGTTATCCATTCTTCAGGTGAGAGACATCTAGATTGTCTCTCCTTTCTGATTATTATGAATAAAGCTGCTATGAGTTAAGTTGAACAAGTGTCCTTGTGTTATGGTGGAGCATCTTTTAGTATAGCTGTGTCTTGAGGTAGAACTATTCCAAATTTTCTGAAAAATAAATGTGGAATTGATTTTGAAAGCAATTGTACAAGTTTGCACACCCACCAGCAAAGGAAGAACATTCCTCTTGCTCCACACTTTGGCCAGCATCCCCCCCCCCTTTGAGTTTCTCATCTTAGCCATTCTAACAGGTGTAAAGCTTCTATTGCTGTGCATTTCTCTGATGATTAATGATGTTAAATACTTCTTTAATTACTTACCAGTAGAGATTCGACTGTTGAGAATTTTGTGATTATATCTGTACCCCTTTTTAATTGTGTTATTTTATTTGTTAATGTCCAATTTCTTGAGTTCTTTACTTGTTTCAGATATCAGCCCTCTACTGGATGAAAGTCTGTTTCCTTGGCTGTCATTTTGTCCTATTGACAGTGTTCTTGCCTTATGGAAGATTTTCTGTTTCATGAGGTTCCAGTTATTAATTCCAAGAGAAGATTCTTGAATACTAATGAGATAGGGAAATAAAATAGATGTCAAGTTATATGGGAAAGCACAGGGTGGGATAGGGGATGGAGAGGGGACAGGATGGTCCAAGTCTGGTGAGGACAGAGGAAAAGAGAATTGGAATCTTTTAAGGTGGGGGGAGGGTGTATATCTGGGGACTAGCTAGAAATCTAAGACAATGAAAACTCCCAAGAATCTCTGAGTGGTTCCTAGCTAAGACTTAGCAATAAAGAATATGAAACACAAAATAACTACATTCTATAAACAGACAAGACTCCCCGTGGCAGGATGAGGACAATAACACAGTCAGAAAAATGCTTGACCTACAATTGGTCCTGCTCACAAGATATGAAAGGGAAAAGATGTAGCAGAAATTGAGGGAATGACCAACCAATAACTAGCTCATGAGTCACTGGTTCTCCTGAGGCCTATGCCATTAGAGAAAGCCCATCCCTGACAGCATTAATGATACTCTGTATACTTGCAAGCAGGAGCCTCATATAACTGTTCCTTGAGAGGCTTCACACAGCAGCTGATGGAAACAGAGGTATAGACCCATAACCAAACATTAGGTGATGCCAGAGAAAACTTGTAGAAGAGGGAGAAGAAAATTAAAGGAGCCATTGAAGCCAAGGGCACCAAAAGAAAACCTACACAATCAATTATCCTGGGCCCATAATGGCTGACAGAGATTGAACCAACAACCTCAGAGTCTGCATATATATATGAGTTGTGCAGTCTGGCCTTCAAGCAGTAGGTACACTAGCAGCAGGGGAAGGGACTATTTGTAATTCTGCTGCATGCCTTTGGATGCCTTTCCCCTCGAAAGGAGAAGATGCATGTAGCACTCCTATTTTTAATATTTTCTATAGGCAAAAGCAAGTGCATCTATGTGAGTTCCAGGTCAGTCAGGCTCACACAGAAAAACCCTGTCTTGAAAAACAAAAATCGACCTCTGCCTGGGACGCCAGGAGTCGGTAGCCAACTAGCGCCATAGAAAGGCGGAAACCTCTGCGCCGCCAGGAATCGGTAGCCATCGAGAACCGGAGAGGGGTACCCGCCCAGGAGCCTGGAAAGATCGTGAGTGGGGTTGAGGGGAGCAGCACCTCTCGCCCAGACCTGCCCGGATTTGCCGGGATCCGGGGCCTGAGAACCCGGGTTCAGAAAGACTCCGAAACTTCAGGATCTCACTTGCAGGGGGAAACCTCTGCCTGGGGCACCAGGAGTCGGTAGTCAACGAGCGCCATAGAAAGGTAACCTCACAAGAACTTGGAAGGGCCGTGAGTGGGGTTGAGGGGAGCAGCACCTCTCGACCAGACCCGCCCGGATCTGCAGGGATCCGGGGCCTGAGAACCCGGGGACAGAAAAACTGTGAACTTTCCAATTTACACCGGTGCCTGGGGACCTCAGCCTGGGCCACAAGGCTCCACGTGAACAGAGAATGCCAGAAGTGCTGACACACCTTTGAGCACAGGC
>JAPYYD010000163.1:0-17890 GCA_028551405.1 Uromys caudimaculatus | reverse complement strand
GTGAGCAGGCACTCCCTCCAATCTGAAACTATCTCAGAAGGAGATTATGGGACTCACAGAGTTCTCCCTAAGGTTGTATAAGCAAGATCCAGTTGCTGAGGGAGAGAAGACCCTTTTTGCCTCTATTCAGCAGAATAAATTTGTGGAGAGTCATCTTCCCTATTCCTTGGGTTTAGTATTGAGTTTATGGCTATTTTATCAATTACAAATAGGTTGCCATTTTAAGGGATAATTGGAAATGGTCATAATTTTGCAGTAGGGGGAAATAGATTAGATGAATTACTAAATTCATTCTTAAGCAAAGCATTATACAACCACAGTTTTACATTAGGAGAAATCTATATAATTGATACAAATTGATTTTTTAACTTTATATTGGTAAATAATTTATTACTTGATGCAGATTTAAAGTTTTCATTGGTATAAATGTCTTATCTTGACACAAAATATAAAATTAATAATTGTTACTCTTAGATAGGCATTTTGCCTATATAAATCATTTAAGAATACAAGTCTTACACCCAATCCTTCCTTATCTGCTATTACAAATTGTTTACTTTAATTTAGTAATACAATTTAAAAGCCTGATAATAACCTCATTGTTTTATTAGATTCTGATTTAGTTATAATGAATGAGTTTAATATTATTCAAACAGAAACAACTGAGAATAGTCAAGGTTTAACAGTTCAGATATA
Organism: Uromys caudimaculatus; assembly: GCA_028551405.1. Taxonomy (NCBI): domain Eukaryota; kingdom Metazoa; phylum Chordata; class Mammalia; order Rodentia; family Muridae; genus Uromys; species Uromys caudimaculatus. The sequence goes on along the minus strand of JAPYYD010000163.1, from coordinate 17,194 downwards.
CTTTATACAAACAGTTAATCTTCAAAACATCAGAAATCCATTTAATAACATTTAATGGTATTTCATTACTAAAGATCATTTGACTAGAGGCATGGTTGCTCCTGACAGTACCCCCTTCACAGGTAAGACAATTTAACATCAAAAGTCTCATATGGAATTGTTCCTAGTCATCCAAGGTAGCCACTGCATAAATTTTGCTGTATTCATTTACAGAGAAAAAATAGTGTCCATGAAAAGACATATGATGAAGATAGTTGACAGTTTAGCTCTTCCAATAAAGAGTAAAATAGTCAATCATAACTCCTGCTTCATCTAAGATGTCTCAGATGAATTCACACCAGAAATCTGTAGACAGGTGCTCCAATGTTTTGAGGAATACGGGACGGTCCAGGTCGTCAGATGTCTCTACAATTTGATTAAGACTTGGAACGTAAGCTTTTGTGTTTCCGCTGTACTCAGGTAATTTTTAATTCATTCGTGGATTTCAGATGCGGTTGAAGACCAGTTATAGTCTTATAATCAAACTTAAGTTGTTTAGCATTGAGGAAGATGATTTAGAAAGTTTGGTTTTCAGATGGTAGTATAACTTAAAGTGAGAACATAATTCAATTATAGAATTGTAAACTCTTTAAGTTATAATAGCTGGTAGAACACTTTATTTAATTAACAATATAATGGACTGGATGTTAATCATATAGCATAGTTTATAATTTAGATAAATGTTATGGTATGCTCAATTTATGATTGAGAGATGAGCCTTTCTTATTGGACAGAAAGTATGAGATGTTGGGGATTGGTTCTAATGCTTCATTTTAATTTGATTCCCAAAAGTCATGCTTCTAGATGCTCAGGGCCTCAGCTAGCTTTGATTAGTTATAAAGAACTGCCATATAGCCAATTACTGGGCAGGGAGATGGAGGTGGTACATTCAGATTGTGCAGGAGGCAAGGGATTGAAGGGGATGGTGATAAACAGAACTGCCATGACAGCGAAGCAGAGAGATCAGAATTAATGGCCTGGCCAAATGTAAAAATCTGTGGCAGCAACCCCAAGCTCCTCTCTCTCTCTCTCTCTCTCTCTCTCTCTCTCTCTCTCTCTCTCTCTCTTCTTTTCTTTTTTTTGTGTTTGTTTTTTGAGACAGGGTTTCACTGTGTAGCCCTGGCTGTACTGAAACTCACTCTGTAGACCAGGCTGGCCTCGAACTCAGAAATTCACCTGCCTCTGCCTCCCAAGTACTGGGAGTAAAGGCATGAGCCACCATTGCCCGGCTCCACTCACATCTTTGGGTCTGGGTATCCAAAGAAAAATAGATTTAAAAGATGAAATCTCAGGATTATTGGAGGGGAGTATGTGCTAGATATAGGGATGTTTAGCTGTGTTCATCCATTGAGCTAGATAGGCATATTAAATCTGAGCTGACATGTGTGTTTTCATTCAGGAATTCAGATCTCTTGGACAACTTATGCAGGTATACAACAACCCAGGACCTTAAGTAGTTTAACATGTCACCAATACATGCATGTGTGTTTTGTATGTACAGGTGTGCTTGCAAATGTGTACATTTATGAGGGGGACATCAGGTGTCCTTTGTTGGAACAAGCCTGGCACTGTGGAAAGAAGTCCCACATGTCTAACACAGGCGCTGCGCTCTTGGTGGGACAGGAGAAATGGAGGAAGTGGCTGTGTGTCTTCCCACACAATCCGACGGGCAGTTGGGGGCTGTGGGACACCTTTGTGGGCCCTGCCCATGGGTGAGTGAGGGGACCATTCTCGAGGAACACATGGCATCCGTCTCCATGGATTTTCTAGCCTGGGGCACCACAGTCACCACAGGGTCCTGCAGACGGACTAGTAGGAGCCCAATTGGTGTTTCACCTGAGATCCGGGATTTCAGCCACTTGGGGCGCCGGGCTAGCTACCTAGGCTTGTGTGAATGGGTACCATCTGGAGCATGGGGAAGCCATCAGAGAGATTAGAGGAGGCTCCTTAATCAAGGGCTGGATCCTTCGCTTCCCACAGTGGGTCCAGATGAAGAGACAGTCCATGATTCTAAGATGTTTATTTTCATCGTGTGAAGTGGCATGGATGGAATTGTACCCCCACCTTTCTGGGGAGAGGTGAGGCAGTTATAGTAACTTGGAAGGGGTGTGGCTAAGCCTCTAGGTGTGTCATTAACATGAGGATGGCTTGGGGCTGTGTGGCCATGCCTCTACCTGAGGGGGAGTGGTTCATGACCATGACTGGAGCCAAAAGCCTCCCGGGAGCGTTGGTATAAATTTTTTCAGTCCGTTGGGGATTGTTCCACTGGGCCATCCAGATTTTATGCCTGTGCTCAACCAGGTGCCATACTCCTTGTCACAGATCACTGCCCCACAAATTTCCCCTTGTTCATTTTTAAGGGAGAGGTGCCATTTGTAATGAAAATTTTGGGTGGGGTGGCAATAAAAAGAAAACACTGTACAGGTTGGAGTAGTAGCACAACTAAGCCAGAAGGTAAGGAGGGTTAAGGGTGGGGGATTGTCAAGGCGAGGGATCATTGAATCAATTAATTGTTCCATGGGTGTTACAGTTTGAGGGTAATACCATCAGTTTAAAACATTTGATTAATCTAGATAGACATCATGGTTTCCTTACGATCACATAGCTTCCCCAAAGTTCAGTAGCCATTTGGCTTTGTCAAGACAGTTCATCTGTAGCTGGAAAATCTCATGTCTGTCCTCTATTGAACTTAGCACGCATCTCTGGATTTCAGTGTGTGTCTTGGAAGTCTTCTGTCTGGAGGAAGGCAGCTTTTTAGTCACAGGCAGGTCCCAGGAGATGGTGTTTTCTCTGCTGGATCTATGGCAGCAAGCTTCTGCAGGGATAAGCCTGTAGGAAAATCACAGAGGAGCAGAATCCCAGCAGGGGGATGTCTGCATAGGGGGAATAGCAAGTTAAGCCTGTAATGGTTTGCTTGGGAGCACATCATGGTCCTGGAAGGCATCTTTTAAGTCTGCTTTGAATAGTTGAGGAAGAAAAGTTTTGGGATTGGCAGTAACTGTCTGTAAAAGGAAACTGGTTGTTAATTAAGAATTAAAGAAACGGTGATCCGCATAGATATTTTGACTTGTGAGAGTAGATTAGGTGACTTTTGAACCTTAAAAGAAATCTTAAACAAGTTGGAAGATTTTTTGGACATATATGCTAGGGAGAAAATGCTAGGGAGAAAAATAAACACTTAAATAAAGAAGCAAGAAAATTTTGAGTTGAGAAGCACAGAGCACAGTTTCAGGTATTCCTGTTAGGGAAAAAGAAAGGACAGGTCGTTTTTTTCCTTTGTCTTGATGGGCTTTTGGCAGGCTAGCAGAGTAGGGAGGGGCCTCTCTGCCACGTGGTGGCTGGGTATTACCTGTTTGTTTTCCTTAGCCTAAATATAAAAGCAGGAGAAGGCCAACCTTGAAAGAAAAAAAACTTAGAGGAAGAAACACAGAGGCCTGATAGAACAGCCAGTGCCAGAGGAGAAAGCTAGAAGCTCGGTGTCGTAACCAGGCAGGAGCCACCTCAATGGTTCTGGAGGAAAGAAATTGGTCTCTTTTATTTCTTATGATAAATCCTTTTCTCTTATTATTTGTGCTATGTCTCATACGCATACAGGTGTTCTTTGGCAAGAGGGACCTCTTTTGTGGGTACACTGCTCTGCCTCTCCCCCTAAGATTCTTGCACCATATACTTCGTTAATAGCAGAATTAATATTGATAGGACGAAAACAGAGTTGTCAATACTTTGGCAGAGATCCTGATAAAATAATTCTACCTTATTCAAAAGATCAATTAGATTGGTTGATGCAAACCACTGATGATTGGCCCATAGTTTGTTCTTCTTTTGGAGGAATTATAGATAATCATTATCCTGCTGGTAAGCTTTTACAACTTATAAAAATTCACCCCTTCTCATTTCCTAAGGTTATCTCTCCTCGTCCTATAACTGCCGCCTGTCTAGTCTTTACAGATGGTTCCTCTAATGGCATGGCAGCTTATGTTATAAATGGTCAATCACGATCTGTTAAATCTCCCTATCCTCTGCCCAATTTGTTGAACTTATGCAGTAATCCAGGTTTTTCAATTAATGAAGGACTGCTCCTTTAATTTGTACACTGATAGTGCTTATATTGCTAATTCTATTCCTGTTCTAGAAACTGCTTCTTTTTATCAAGCCCTCTACAAATGCGGCCCCTTTGTTTTTACAACTTCAAAAGTTAATTATGTCCAGGCAACATCCCTTTTACTTGGACATCTCAGGGCACATTCTGACCTGTCTGGCCCTTTATCTGAAGGAAATGCCTGTGCTGATGCTGCTACTTGCCTTGCCTTCCCAGCCCTAACAGATAAAGTTGATAAGGCAAAACAGGCTCATGCCATACATCACTAAAATGCCCAGACTTTACGACTGCTTTATGGGCTAACTCGAGAGCAGGCACGCCAAATTGTTAAACGGTGCCCTGCCTATGTCACATTACTCCCCGTCCCACACCTCGGAGTTAATCCTCGAGGTTTGATCCCTAATGAAATTTGGCAAATGGATGTTACACATTTTTCAGAATTTAGCAAGCTTAAATATATTCATGTTACAATTGATACCTTTAGTGGGTTTATTTTTGCCTCTCTCCAGGCAGGGGAGGCTGCAAAAACATGTTATCGCCCATGTGTTAAACAGAGGGTACCTAAAAAATGATAACAATACCTTTCACTGATGCCTGCGCCATTGTCCAAGCCAGACTAGGGGCTTTGACAATTCCTTAAGAGGTCCGATTGGCCTTATTCATATATAGAAAAGGGGGAGATGTTGGGAGCCGCCACCCCCCAGATGCTGAAACCTCTATAGGTCATGAGAAAATGAAGCCAAGAAGAACTTGAAAATAGACCATACAGTTTAGACCATACAATTCTAGGAACTGGAAAATATTATGACTATTCCAAGAGCTGAATATGAAACCACAAAGATCAAGGACACCCTGTTGTCATAAAAGAACATTTGAGTCACTGTGACTGTTGGCTGAGCCCACCCCCTCCCCATCACCTCACACCCCCTGCTTCTCCCCGCCTCTGAGTTTTCCCCTTTTTGAATATTGTATAAAAGTAGATGAGTTTTGAAAATTAAATGAGACCTTGACAAAGAGCTTGCTTGGTCTCGTTCTTCTCTCTCTCGCCCTTCTCTCCCACAGGTTTTGGGGTCTCCTCGGGTATCCCTCCAATAACTAGTCCCGCGGGTCGGGGCACTTTTCCCTTAAGAAACAGAAATTTTCCTCTGATGCTGATTCCTGGTGGCAATCATCTATGTTTTCCCTCCTCATGCCTTTTGTTGTACCAATAATTAGCCTTTTATTTCTGGTCAGCCTGGGACCTTTCATTTTTAACAAAATTATAAGATTCATCAAACAGTGGATTGACTCTATGACATCCCGACCTTTACAAGTTCATTATCACCTCGATCTGCTTGATCGTGGAATTACGGTGCCTGAAGCCGATGATTCTCCTTTAAGAGCTGCATAAAACCCAGATTTATGCATGCTGGCCTTCGGGTTTGTGTGGGCATCTGTGGGGGTGCAGAGCTAAGCATCACAAAGGAAAAGATGCTACGCACTGGCTCTGGGTTCCTTGAGGAGCATGATCGATTGCAGAAAGGTCGATACCAATGAAGCTCCACCCAATGAGTGGGCTTCTCTCCTTTCCTCATGCAAAGAGTATCATAATAATAACGAGGATCGAGCCTCTACTCCCCCCCAAGATTAAGGTCCCCCTGTTTCTAAACAGGTTCCTGACTATTCGGCTATAAAGTAAATGAAAAGGGAGATGCCAGAGACCAAATGGCCTTGTTTGAATCTAAGGCCTTGCACTTCCCAGCTAGCCAGAGGGTCCCAGGCCTTAGCAGACATTCCTTTGATTACTCCCCTCTGCAGATGTCCTTGGAGGTGATGGTTTGTTTATAGTAGCCTGTGGCTCCAGAGAAACCTTGAGACATCCCCACTGTCTTGAGGTTTGTTATGCTGATTTACTACCTGTGATACATGGCTGCAATTAAGCAGCCCTGAGAAACTTCTCCCCCTCTATCACTTCCTGCCCTGTAGTGACCTCTAGTAACTTTCTTACTCCTGCCCTTCCCCACCTTGAAATATCTATATAAATGTAACAATAAAGCCATTTTTTGGAGCTTGATCAGACACTCCGACTTGTTCCCAGGCATTCCTGGTCTCCTGTTTTTCTTTCCATTATCCACAGCTCCCCCCTCAGCACCTGAGTGTCCTGCAGGCAGGACACCGCGGCCTCAGGTCGATAGTCCCTCTCAGGAGGGCCCCCTGAGCGGGACGGGACAGTTAGCTCTTCACATTAGAATAGCAGCAGAGAACAGCTTTTGGAACAGTCTCAAGCAGAACTTACACAGAGCTGTCTGGAGATCTCCAGAGAAAGCAGAACATAGGAAAATGAGGCTGGAAAGCTTTCTCCTACAGAGCATAGGGTTAGCTTGGACCCACGATTTGACTGCCAGTCCTTGGTTTTCCTGTTCCCAGTTACCTCTTCTCTCTCTATCCCCCCTCCAAACCCAGGCTTGATCCTTGGCAACAGAGGTATACTTTGGTATCACTAATCTTTAAATCTAGATGTCAAGACTTACAGAAATGTATCATTTACATAACCATCCAAGCAATGCCAGGTACCAGCATATATTCAACTGTTTTTGATAGAAGTGTAACCACAGACTAGTGAACTGCCATTTGAGTGCTAGGAGATGAAACAGGTTTGAACAGTGCTCTTAACAACTGAACGATCTCTGTAGCCCACTAACCCACTTTCAATACAATAAAAGAGAATACTGTACATAAGAGATTTGAGATTCAAGGACCAGCTTTGAGGAAAGCTGAAAGAAGATTATGGAGCTTCTAGAAACAAAGCTGGGTGTGCTGCAGGTGACAGAGCTAGAAGACTGGGAATACCAAAGACCTTGTGGTTAAGACAATTACATCATAATCTCAAGCTGCTTAACATGAAGCTATGAGATTTGATGTTTTCCCTGTTGAATTTTGGTCTTGTTTGGTCTCTTCATTCTGTACAGTGCTCTGATTCTTTCTGGTAGGGCTTGCTTGTTTTGTGACATTGTATGTTGGAAACATAATAGTCTCTCTTAAGGATATGGTACAGTGGGGTGAGATAAAAAGTAGTTAACACTTTTGAAGAAACATGTAGTTAAATGAGAATGGCTCCCATAGACTCCTATGTTTGAATACTTATTTTCTAGTTTGTGGAACTGTTTGGGAAGGAGCACAGGTATGGCCTTTTTGGAAGAGGTGTGTCACATTTTCAGGGTTTAATATCTATTGACCATGCCAATATTGCTAGCTCCCTCTTGCCTGAGATACAAAACATGAGCTCTCAGCTCTGCCTGATGCTGTGTGTTTATGCTGCCATTATTGACTCTAACACTTTGGAACTATAAGCCTGATTTGATGCCTTTAATTATAATTTGACTTGTCCAATTTGTTTTATAATAACAATAGAAAAGTAAATATACAAAAGTGTTCTGTGAAATTCAGAACACAGAAAAATCATCCTTCCAAATTTAGAAACCAAAGAGGAATATTTTTCAACCTTTATGTCTAGAGCACTTATGATCTGTCTCATGCCTTTACAGTGAGGAGTGATCCAAGATTGACAATTATAGGCATCCTTGAAGAAGTAACCCTTTAAGAACATTCTCCTTTACTTCTGACACAAGCAATACCTAATAATGTATCAGCTCCATCTTATATAGAAGACCATTATGCTAGGAATGGGTGCCCAGAAGCACAGGATTAAATATGTACTACTCTTTATTACAGATTCAATATGTATGATATATTTAATGTTTAATTGGTGAATTAAGATCAGCTGGCATTAGATAAATCAAAATTATATCTGGTAAGGGACAGCTGACTTTTTTTTTCTTCTTCTTCCTAATTAATCCTCAGGATAACACTTGATTAATTTCTATATTGTTAACTATGCTGTTTTCTCTAATAATGTCCCAAGGAAAAAGGAAAACTTGACATTTTGACTTGTTTTTCCTCTATAATCTTGAGATTTACATAGTGTAAATTGTTACTACTGTTTATGGTATAATTTTATAACTGGCCGATTAATTAAATTACTAACTGCAAAGCAATTCCAGTTTTGTAATCACTTGGTATATATCTTAGCCTTGAGTTTGAGTATATAAAGTTTCTGTGCTTTGACTCAGGACTATTTCTCTCTCCTACTACAGAGGAAACTGCAAGATTGGCCTAAAAATAAATTAAAATTTTACATCACATTATTTTGGACATTGATCCCTGGTTCTCGACAGCACAATATGATCCGCCCTTTAAAAATAGGTCTATGTGAAATGGGTTACATTATAGAAGTGACTATGTAGACCAGTGTGGCCTCAAATTCATGAATATAAATTTGGTTCCAAACTGCTGGGATTAGTAGCAGATGCTACCACGCTTGGCAGTATTCGTTTTTGAAAATGATTGTAAGACACTGGTTCTAAACACCTGAAATGACTTTAAGAGTTATTGTACTGTCCCATTTCTCCAGTGCTCTCTTTACCTTCGTTATTAATTTTGTTTTTCTTTTCCTGTGTGTGTGTGTGTGTGTGTGTGTGTGTGTGTGTGTGTGTGTGTTGAGTGTGTAGCATTGCCTATCCTAAAATTCACTTAATTCCCTGCCTCCATGTTTATAGTGCAGTGATGGGGAAAAAGCATTGCTATGCTGTTTGTTGATAAGTTCTCTCTCTCTCTCTCTCTCTCTCTCTCTCTCTCTCTCTCTCTTTATTTCCCTATACAAAGAAATTTAGCTTTATTTTAGTTGTATGATTGTTTTGCCTCTGTATTTTTGTTTCCTGTCCATTCCTGAAGGCCACAATGGCCAGGAAGTCCAGGAGGGCTAGCAGATAGTTTTGGAACCTCAGAAACTTAATTTACAAATACTAGTGAGGTGCTTTATGTACTGAGATTGAAGCCTAGGTTCTCTGAACTGCTGTGCTCTTAGGTTTGATGGTGTATTCCACCCCAAGTGTTCTTTCTTTCCTTTTTTGCTGAAGAATATTTTGTGTTTATTATTATTAATTATTATTATATCTTTTTTTACACTCCAGTGCTTATCTCCCTTGCAGTCCATCTCACAACAATTCTCTTTCAATTTTTTCTTCCCAGTCTCCCAAAAGGATGTCTCCCACCCACCACCTCCGTCCCACCTCTACATTCCCTGGGGCCTCAAGTCTCTTGATGTTAGGCGCATCTTCTCTCACTGAGTCCAGACAAATTCACAGAACTCATAAAGATAAATAAGTTGAGGGGCCTGAGGGAGGATATCTGAGTACCACTTGGGAAGAAAAAAGTAGCAATTGTAGAGGGTAAAGAAAGAAGGGGACCTGGATGTAAGAGGGGACAGGGAAGGGAAAGGGGGCACATGATCAGATATTGGGTGGGGGGGTGGCAGGGAAGAGGAGTGAAGCCCTGAAGGCCAGCAGAAAGAATGGAAACAGGCAACTTCAGGAGGTAAGAGGTGGGGTGACCCTGTAGAATGTACCAGAGACCTGGGAGGTGAGACATGCTCAGGACTCAAAAGGAGAGATCTCACATGAAAAGTCCAACAGTGGGGAGAGTGAACTTGTATAGTCCACCTCCAGTAGAAAGACAGGGCACCAAGTAGAGGGATGGGGTTGCTATCCCACACTCAAAAACTCTGACCCAGAATTGTTCCTGTCCAAAAAAACTGCAGAAAGAAAAATGGGGAAGAGACTGAGGAAAAGGTAGGCCAGTGACCTGCCCAAATTAGATCCAGCTCAAGAGGAGGCTCCAAGGCCTGACACGATTACTGATGCTATGGTGTACTTACAGACAGGAGCATAACATGGCTGCCCTCCTAGAGGCCCAACAAACAGCTAAAAGAGTCAGATGCAGATGCTTACACCCAACCAATGAACAGAAGTTAGGGAAACCTGTACTTGAATTAGGGAAAGACTGTAAGAAGCTGAGGAGGAGGGTGACCTCACAGGAAGACCAGCAGTCTCAACTAACCTGGACCCCTGAGATTTCTCAGACACTGAGACACCAACCGGGCAGCATACCCTAGGTGATATGAGGCCTCTGACACATACATCACCTTAAGTTTTCTATTCCTGATAATATTCTTGTCCAAGGCATTCTAGGTCACCTGCGTTTCTAACTTCTGTTATACAGATTCCTGCAGATATCACATAGGAAAGCAACCTCGGTAAAATATGAGAATGGAAACACAGGGAAGATTGACTTTGTGAACCTAGATCATACTGGGAGAATCTAATAACTAGGAAATCTTTCCAACATATTTAGAACCCGGTACAATTTGGGAAAAGATTTATAGGCAACCATCAGTCCAATCAGTCTACTTCTAGAGATACAATAAAGCATAATTTGTGACTCCACAGAAACTCTTTTACATAGGTGACCAAGAGGGTGGTTTCTATAGCTGAAAGACCTAGAATTTAATGTGGTCTCTGACCAATAGCATATAGGTCAGCTAACCACAAACTACATTTGGCATCTCTCCTAAGGATGTGTAAGACTCTAGCAAAGAAAAAGTGTGAGATAATCATTCGGGGGAATATGGGCTAGGTAGGTCTACCTCTGTAGCAAAACATAGGTGAGGTTTGCCTCCACAGATGGCAAAGAACTCACCAGGTCATTAATAAAAATCCACCCCCATCCTTTCACAGTGAAAGTAGGTATTATATCTCCATCACTGGGAAGAGGACCCTGGGTGTTTGACATTCCTGGTTTCCCCAGTAACCTGTGTTTGCAAGGATCTCTGTGCCCCTAACAACCTGCTGCTCATTAACCTCTCCTGCAAGTGGGACAATTAGCCTCAGGAAAACCTGAACTCCCTCAGTGGTTATTCAGTGCAATCAATGCAATGTGGTCCATCCTGAAATCATATTCACACAACCAACTAAAACAGACAAAGCATGCTTTATTTATATATTTAACATATTCATTCACTCATACTTAAGTAGGAAGAAATAGACTGGAAAGATTTTCGGACCAAAGGGAACAAGTGATGTAATACATTTTAATTAAAAAGTATAAAAATAAATTTTAAATTAAAAGACTCAGTAGAGGGATATCTAAGAAGTTAAGTGCAATTGATGTTGTTGCAAAGGATTCAGGTTCCATCCCTAGGAATTGCTTTTGCTCTACTTCCAGTCCCAGACACCTCCTATGGTTTTCTGGCCTCTGTGAGTGCAGACACGTGCAAACACACACACACACACACACACACACACACACACACACAGGTTTTAATATATACTTACACATACACATATCATACATTCATATATGTGATTATGAATTATTTTTAACATACATATGAACAGTGTATTAATATAGCAGCAGTTTTTCTTTAACTTCTGTTTGTTCCCAGTAACTGAACAGTAAAACCAAAATTTATTTAAAGCTGTACCTTAATAGCTGAGCCATTAACTGGTCTATCCTTACCTTCTCTGCTAATCTGGCTACCTCCAAACCCCATTCTATGATACTTGCACATTATTATTGATCTGGCTCCTCAGACACCCCTTTCATGGCTCACATTCTTCTGTCCAAATGCCACATGTGCTCTCCTTCTCTTTTCCCTTTTGGTATTAGAAGTCGCACCCTGTTCTTTGAGTCTGCCCAGCCATTGGTTGACCAGCACTTATTCACAAGGTAGAGAATAAATGGTAAGAACTGTTTACACAAACTTGAAACAGGAGATTCTTGGTATAAGCATTACAATGCCATGGCCTGATTGAGTTCTGTCACAACAGAGGGATGTGTGTGTGTGTGTGTGTATGTGTTTGTGTGTGTGTGTTTATATGATGATGCCATAGTTCTGAGACAAATAGAGTCCCTAAAAGAACAGCGTCCACCGTGCTGAAACATTTCCTTTTCCTTGAGGTTTTCTGAATTTGTGTTCTCTGTTCTTTGCATCTGTGAAAATTGTGGCATTGATACATTTATTTGTGACATCACAGATCATGATTAACAGGTAGGACTGGTGCCTGAGCAATCTACTTTCACAGTGTCATTTACTTGATTTTCAGTTAAGCCCTTGTAATACAAGATGAACATTCCAGAGGCAATTCTTTCCACAATTTTTATAATTTACATTTGTTTCTGGATGACTTTGAGCTAAGAATGCCCTTAAATATCTCTGCTTTAATATCAGACCACGTTCAGAAGAAGATATAATTTAGCATGCAGAGACGTAGGTAAACCAATCTAGAAGTAAAATCTCAGTGGAGACCTCTGCCTGGGCCACCAGGGTGCCATAGCCAACTAGCACCAGGAGAAAGCTACCCTCCCAGAAACATGGAAAAGCCGTGAGTAGGGTTAAGGCGAGCACCACTACTCAACGGGACCTACCCGGAACACTCAGGACACAGAGACTAAGGTAAAGTGCAGGACAGGAACTTTCTGGTTTCCATTTGGGCCTGAGGACATCAGCCGGGTCACAGGGCTCCTGGAGAGAGCTGTTATCCCAGGAGTGCTGACACACCTTTGAGCACAGGCAAAACCACCACTTCTATTCAAACTCACTGGATCAAGAGGGACCCTTGCAGAGCCATCATGACACAGGAACCGAGGGACATCTGGGGACAAGATCCTTCTGGTCTCTGTCTGCACCCCAGAGCTGTCCCTGTGCCACAGCTCTCCAAAACCCAAATACCTCACAGAGAGAGCTGCTCTTCAAGGAGTATTGACACAGAGGCCTGTAGAAGGGGCAAGCCACAACCAGACAGAGTAAGACCACCTAACATCAGAGTTAACAAGATGGCAAAAGGCAAGGGTAAGAACATAAGGAACAGAACCCAAAGCAACTTGTTATCATCAGAATCCAGCACTCCCACCACAGCAAGCCCTGAATACTCCAAAACACCAGAAAGGCAAGACTCAGATTTAAAATCATTTCTCATGTTGATGATAGATGACTATAAGAAAGAAATTAATAACACCCTTAAAGAAATACAAGAGAACAGAGATAAAAAACTAGAAGCGCTTAAAGAGGAAACACAAAAATACATTAAAGAATTACAGGAAAACACAATCAAACAGGCAGAATTACAGGAAAACACAATCAAACAGACAAAGGAAATGAACAAAACTATCCAGGAGCTAAAAATAGAAATAGAAACAATAAAAAAATCACAAAGGGAAACAACCCTGGAGTTAGAAAACCTAGGAATGAGATCAGGAGTCATTGATGCAAGCAACACTAACAGAATACAAGAGATAGAAAAGAGAATCTCAGGAACAGAATATACCATCGACACAACAGTAAAAGAAAATGCAAAATGCAAATAGCTTCTAACCCAAAACGTACATGAAATCCAGGACACAATGAGAAGACAGAACCTAAAGATAATAGGTATAGAAGAGAGTGAAGATTTCCAACTTAAAGGACCAGTAAATATCTTCAACAAAATTATAGAAGAAAACTTCCCTAACCTAAAGAAAGAGATGAACATAAATATACAAGAAGCTTACAGAACCCCAAACAGATTGGACCAGAAAAGAAATTCATCCCGTCACATTATAGTGAAAACACCAAATACACAAAACAAGGAAAGAATACTAAAAGCACTAAGTGAAAAAGGTCAAGTACATATAAAGACAGACCTATCAGAATTACACCTGACTTCTCACCAGAGACTATGAAAGCTAGAAGATCCTGGGCAGAACTCACACAGACCCTAAGAGAACACAATTGCCAGCCCAGGCTCCTCTACCCAGCAAAACTCTCAATTACCATAGATAGTGAAACCAAAATACTCTATGACAAAACCAAATTTACACAATATCTTTCCACAAACCCAGCTCTACAAAGAAAAATGGATGGTAAATGTCAAATCAAAGAGGGAAACTACATCCTAGAAAAAGCAAAAAAGTAATCTTTCAACAAACTCAAAAGAAGATAGCCACATAAATGTAAAAATAACATTGAAAACAACAGGAACCAATAATCACTATTCCTTAATATCTCTTAACATCAATGGACTCAATTCCCCAATAAAAAGAAATAGAATGACAGACTGGATCCATAAAGAGGACCCAGCATTTTGCTGCATTCAAGAAACAGATTTCTGTGATAAAGACAAACACTACCTCAGAGTAAAGGGCTGGAAAACAAGTTTCCAGGCAAATGGTCCCAAGAAACAGGTTGGAGTAGCCATTCCAATATCCCGGATAAAATCAAGTTGCACCCAAAAGTCATCAAAAAAGATAAGGAAGGACACCTCATACTCATCAAAGGAAAAATGTACCAAGAAGAACTCTCAATTCTGAACATCTATACTCCAAATGAAATGGCATCCACATTCATAAAAGAAACTTTACTAAAGCTCAACGCACACATTGCGCCTCAACACAATAACAGTAGGTGACATCAACAACCCACTATCAGAAATGGACAGATCTTGGAAACACAAACTAAACAGAGACACAGTGAAATTAACAGATGTTATGAACCAAATGGATTTAACAGATATCTATAGAACATTTCATCCTAAATCAAAAGGATATACATTCTTCTCAGCACCTCATGGTACCTTCTCCAAAATTGACCACATAATCAGTCAAAAAACAAACCTCAACAGATACAAAAAGATTGAAATAATCCCATGCCTCCTATCAGATCACTACGGTTTAAGGCTGGTCTTCAAGGGAAACAATAACAACAGAAAGCCCACATACACATGGAAGCTGAACAATGCTCTACTCAGTGACAACTTGGTCAAGGAAGAAAGAAAGAAAGAAACTAAAGACTTCCTAGAATTTAATGAAAATGAAAGCACAACATATCCAAACTTATAGAACACAACGAAAGGAGTGTTAAGAGGAAAACTCATAGTTTTGAGTGCCTTCAAAAAGAAACTGGAGAGAGCATACACTAGCAGCTTAACAACACACCTGAAAGCCCTAGAACAAAAAGAAGCTAATACACCCAAGAGGAGTAAAAGGCAAGAAATAATCAAACTCAGGGCTGAAATCAACCAAGTAGAAATAAAAAGAACTATACAAAGAATCAACAAAACCAGGAGTTGGTTCTTTGAGAAAATCCACACGATAAATAAACCCTTAGCCAGACTAACCAGAGGGCACAGAGACAGAATACAAATTAACAAAATTAGAAATGAAAAGGGAGATATAACAACAGATTCTGAGGAAATACAAAAAATTATCAGATCCTACTACAAAACCCTATACTCAACAAAATTGCAAAATCTAGATGAAAAGGACAATTTTCTAGAGGTATCAAATACCAAAGTCAAATCAGGATCAGATAAACCATCTAAACAGTCCCAAAATGCCTAAAGAAATAGAAGCAGTCATTAAAAGTCTCCCAACCAAAAAAAGCCCAGGACCAGACGGATTCACTGCAGAATTCTATCAGATCTTCAAAGAAAACCTAATATCAATACTCTTCAATCTATTCCACAAAATAGAAACAGAAGGAACACTACCCAATTCCTTCTATGAGGCCACAATTACACTGATACCAAAACCTCACAAAGACCCAACAAAGAAAGAAAACTTCATGCCAATTTCCCTTATGAATTCGATGCAAAAATACTCAATAAAATTCTCGCAAACCGAATCAAAAAACACATCAAAACGATCATTCATCAGGATCAAGTAGGCTTCATCCCAGGGATGCAGGGATGGATCAATACCCAGAAATCCATCAATGTAATCCACTACATAAGCAAACTCAAAGAAAAAAATCACATGGTCATTTCATTAGATGCGGAAAAAACATTTGACAAAATTCAACATCCATTCATGATAAAAGGCTTGGCAAGATCAGGAATTCAAGGCCCATACCCAAACATAGTAAAAGCAATATACAGCAAACCAGTACCCAACATCAAACTAAATGGAGAGAAACTCGAAGCAATCCCACTAAAATCAGGGACTAGACAAGGCTGCCCTCTCTCTCCCTATCTATTCACTATAGTATTTGAAGTTCTAGCTAGAACAATTAGACAACAAAAGCAGGTCAAACGGATACAAATTGGAAAGGAAAAAATCAAAATATCACTCTTTGCAGATGATATGATCGTATACTTAAGTGACCTAAAAAACTCCATCAGAGGAGCCGCTGTGCTTGCTGTGGTTGCGGCGGCGACACTGGCGGTCGCGACGAGTGAGGAGTCGGGTTTAGCGGAGACTGTGGGTACCGGTGGCCAAGCCCAGGTCGGCTCCTCTCACTCAAGATTGGGGGCATTGTCCCTGGAGGTGCCCAGAAAGCGGATACAGTGATGCGAACTAATTGCGTGTCCGTGGACAAGGAACCCAGGGATACTGAAGACTGACTACTGAGTGCCCACAGCTTTCCCCAGTGCTTCAGAGGCGACCTCAATCCGCAGCATTGCAAATGTAAATAAACAAATAACAAGACCTTCAGGTAGGAAGACATCTAAAGTTATTGTGGGCCGGGAACCTCAGCTTGGGCCACAGGGCTCCACAGTTAATCAGCGCCAGGACAAAGATCTCTCTCAGGAGATCGCAAGACCCAGGAGAGGGCCAAAGACACGCCCCACAGCTCACCAGGTACTGCCCCAAACCCGCGAGACACAGGGACCGAGGTAGGCGGGCTTAGAAACCCCCCTGGATCCCAAAAGCGGACGGCTGTGGCAGGAAACTTTTGCCTGGGACACTAGGATTCCATAGAAAAGCAGCCCTGGGAGAAAATTCTCTCTCCCAGAAATGCGGAAAAGCCCCTAGCAGGGGCACCACGAGCCCCAGAGCTAACTGACTCCGCCCACTTTCCGCGGGCCACAGAGGCTGACAGTCAGCAACTTCCGGCGGCGGCCGGGAACCTCAGCTTGGGCCACAGGGCTCCACAGCTAATCAGTGCAGGGACAAAGATCCCTCTCAGGAGATCTCAAGACCCAGGAGAGGGCCAAAGACACGCCCCACAGCTCACCAGGTACTGCCCCGAACCCGAGAGACACAGGGACCAAGATCAGACCTGGTGCCACAGCTCTCCAAACCCAAACACCTCTCAGAGAGAGCTGGTCTTCAAGGAGTACTGACACAGAGACCAGCAGGAGGGGCAAGCCACAACGAGACAGAGTAAGATCAGCTAACAACAGAGTCAACAAGATGGCAAAAGGC
>JAPYYD010000161.1:0-17905 GCA_028551405.1 Uromys caudimaculatus | reverse complement strand
CCCAAAAGTTCAGAATGCCCAAGTTTCACTTAACAGTAACCGCTGGACAGAGAGTGAGGTCCCAGATGGAGGAGTTGGAGGAAGGTCTGAAGGAGCTGAGGGAATTTGCAGCCCCATGGAGGGAGCAAGAGAGTCAATGGGCCTGACCCCCCCACCCCGGTCCTCCTGGAGTTTGGATCACCAACCAAAGAATACACATTGATGGACTTATGGTTTGGATCACATATGTGGCAGAGGATGACCTTGATGGCCATCAGGGAGAGAGGAAAGGCCCTTGGGCCTGAGGATGTTAGAGGCCTCAGTAAAGGGGAATGTCAAGGCGGGAATATGGGATGGGTGGAGAGGGGGTGGGGGTGGGAGGTGGAATTCCCTCCTAGAGGCGGGTTGGGGAGGGGACAGGGGGTACCCAAAGAGGAGACTGAGAAAAGGGGAAACATTGGAAATGTACATAAATTATCAAAAATAAAAAAGGAGGAAAAAAAATTGATCATAGAGCTGTAGAGTTGACTAGCTTACAGATGACTATCCCTAGATCATCTTGGGTGGGTAGTATTTTCCACTATTCCATCCGTGGTGCCTCTGGATGTATTTCTTGCCTTTAGTTGCCAGCTGTGGTCATTGACTTCATGTGCTGTGAGAAAGCTGCTCAGAAATGAGTTTTGATTTCTCTAATTTTCTCTAGATACATTAAAAGAGCCCCAGGAAGAAACTTGGAATGTGTTATGACATTCTTTTATAATATTGGCCAGAGAGTGTCACACAGCTGTATGAGTTTAGTTTGTATGTGTCTTAGTGTATGCACATTCAAAGTACTGAGAAAAAACAGCCCAAGGAGCCTAGAGAAAGCAATTTTGAGTTATTGTTTGCTGATTGGCACAGAGAACTTAAAATCTCAGTATTTTAGTGAAAAATCTTAAGTTGTATAGGAACGTGAAGAAAGTAATTTCCTCTATATAATTTGGTGTAACTTAGATTCTTCAATCATACTAAATTAATAAAAAGATGGAAAATAGGAATTTTATTTAAAACACTCTGTAATTTGGAATTATACTAAACAATCAAATTTCTAAACATTTCTAATTTTTTGAAGTAGTGAAAAAAACTTCTGTTTGACTACATAAAAATGCAATTAACCCTATCTAGGGACTATGGGCTAAGAGAATGTTGCTTCATCCATGAAACTAGGAGGGAAATAATGTAATTCTCTTTAAGTACATATGTCATCATACACATTCAAGTCACATTATTTCCATGCATCTAGACATGTACACTTACGGACTCAAACTGTCAACGAGGTTGTATCCCGGTGTTTCCTAGAAACAGTTCAGATTCTCTAGTTGATTCCAGTTTCAGTCTACCTCTGCTTGCCATTCCCAGCTTAGGTATATCACCCAAGACACTGACGTGCACCTGTAACAGAGTTTTGTGATTTTCAGACCGATTGTTTCCTAGTTTGTTTTATTATTGAACACACCAAGAATCTTTTCTTCTTGAGTATTCCAATTACTCTCTTATCTCTTGAACTCTATAGGGTACATGAACAAAGCTTAATTGACTAGTGCTATGTAAATGAACATTTTAAAACTCAAATTTTAATTTACTTAAAATAATATTTATGTTTAATGTATTAGGCACTGGGAATAATGCTAACCATTTTCAAATATTCTTTTCATTAAAGTTTTTTCAAAACATTTCTGTGAGAGGCATTATTAACTTTATTCATATTGGTAACTAAACTATGAGAAATTTATTGAATAACTTGCAGGAGAACCCAGAGCTAGATAGTAACTGAGCAGGAATTATAGATCTTTATCCATTTTAACTTTTGTAAACATAAATATTTTTATTTATTTGAACAATTTAACTTACGAGAAACTTGGTATAAATGTCATAGAGGTATGCAGTCATGGAATATAGATTCTTTCAATACACAATAATTAATTAATTAATATTTCAGCCGAGTATTGTGATGAGTAACTATAATCCCAGCTCTGAGAGTCTATGTCAGAAGAATTATGGGTTCAAGTAACCACTGGGGGAAAGTAAGTTATAGGTCAGCATGGATTAAGCCAATGAAGCTATCAAAACAACCAAGAATTTAGAAACATGCATTGATTTACTTGGAAATTGTTTCATTTTGTTACTACATATGTTTCCTTTCATTTTAATGGTAACTTCCATATTCTCTCTATTCTTTTAGAAATAAATTTCTGTTTTCTTTTGGACACAGGGCAATATAACCTAGTCGCCTGCTTATGACAAAGAGACCATTCACAATGATCAGTGCATAATGGCAAATTAGCCACTTGTCACTCAAATGGTTGGGATGATCCTTTGAAGTTTTATTTCTAATTTTATAAAGAGTTCTGGCATAGCTTGGACAAATAATAATGCAGGTATAACATATCATTTTTTTTAGAGTGTTGAGTGCTAGCGAAACACGTGTGCTTGTGTGTCCCCCTGCCTGGGAACAGGAGTATAATTTGTTGATGAATCAGATATCTATATCAGAGTTGTCATGGCAGTTAAGACTTAGAGGAAATTCCCTCCCACTGTGTGGGTTTTGCTTGGCTTTTGCCCACTGCTTACAGAGAAGTCAAAAGAACTGAGGGTGAAGCCATTTTTACAAAAGCTTAAGGCAAGAACTGATTTGTTATCAATGAGTGGAAAGTTACTATTAAATGAGACAGGGACATGCTTATGTTTTTCTATGGCAGCTGTATTAATTGGATTGTTTTGATTATGACATAACACTGTGCGACCAAATTAGAAGGCAGAGATAAGCAGAGGGCAGCCTGTGTAGGTTCATAGGTTCACAATTTGCTTGCCATTGGATTAAGTAGCATCTTGAAGCTAATGTAAATTACTCAGTTGATTTTAATGTTTCTGTTTAATTAAAGCAGAATCATTAAGTTCTTTGAGGTTTTACACACTCCCATCTGATTTTCTCAGTGGTACTTGGGCTATGTAGTATGATATTGCCAATCTTTATTTTCCCAAGATATGTATACGTAATGGTACCTTTTACATTTTTATTTATTTTTTTCTAAAGTACTCAAAATACCTTGTGTTTTCTGCCAGGCTCTTCCTGCTTCTCAGTGCATTAAATTTGGCAAGGTTAATGAGCTATTCTGAGTGGAGAAACTGGAAGCTATGAATAAGGAAGGAGAAGCAACAAACACGAACAAGGATTTATTAAAACCTGGCTTTCAAATGAGTGCTCTGAACTCTCCTTTATCCAAACAGAAGCATCATCACTTAAGAGAGTTGAACGTCCCTTGTTGAGCATGTAACTCTCAGAACTCAGGGTTCTGTATACATGGTGAATGCTTTATCCAGAAGATACACAACAATTCTATCTTCTATCATTTTCCTAAGCTTATTTATTCTATATTTTAGAAAGAACATGAAGGTTGTGAATACCAGTCTTATGTCATAGATTTAAGAAATCATCAATATCAAAGGTAATTATTAAATTAAAGGAGAATTGCAGGATGATTTAATACTTTATAAAGTATCAGACATTTTAATTGTTATCCACATGTTAACCTCCTAAGCTTCTTATCAGTATCCTTTAGGAAGTCCCAAGAAGCAAAATTATCTGTTTTCTCTTTGCTTTCCAGAACACTGTGCTCATCATATGCTCCTGTGGCTAGTCTAACCCTGTCCATTTCTCCCTATCCCCATTTCCATGCTTCTCTCCATAGGGCTCAGCTGAGTCTTTTAATGTCCTTTTACTTTGATTTTTGCTGTTGAAGATGGTTACATAGAAGTTTTGGCCTTTGCTCGATTTTCTACTCTTATTTACCAACACCCCAAATAAATATGTGATCTTGTTCAAAGCATGGAATTCACTAATGTTTCAAAGACATTCTTTATTGCCCTCATCGCCATGCATTGTAGGACTGTGTGTTCTTCCAACTTGCATCCTGATAGAAATTTGGCATACATTGTGCAACTAGACTGTCCATTTTCCTGGTAAATACTATGACTATTGCCAGAACTTCTATTGGGGACTGTGGCTTATCACCCTTTATCTTCCTTGCCTTATTTCTTGCATGCAGACACTTTGCTTACTGATGTCATCATGCTCCTAATAGAACCCTTATGGGTTCAGCATCCTAAACCAGGCAATGCCCTGGCTAGCAGTAGAAAATGAGCAAATTTAAGTGTATGTTAAGGAGTAGAAAAGTTGTTAACTATATCAACATTTCAGTGAAGGAAGGATTCAAGCTTACTCATAATGGTGTTTTTGTCTTGTTCTCTATGAAGATTTTGATGAGGTTTGCATGGGTACATTGAGGATCAGCAGGGAAGGGAAGCTAGAGTCACACAGAGATGAAATGAGTGTGATGGTGTTATATTATATTCAGTAGGCATGCCTGTTCATTGTTAAAGCTGAAATTCCTGATATGTTAGAGATGGGGCTCTTTGTTGTTGTTAGGACTTAAATCTATCATGGGGCTGGAGGCGTATGGAAAGATTGATATCTTAGTAAGGAGGCAACACTCTGTTTTGCCATTGTAGGAGGGTACAGAAAGTAGATAACCATGTACCCACCTTCAATTCATCTACATGTAGAACTGAATCAATAATCCCTTATCTTGGACATTTCAACCTTCTGAATTTCAAATATAAGTTCTTTCTATATAAACCTGTAGTCTAAAGTATTTAGGGTATTTATTTGTTTGAAGTAGGTATGTGGACACTAAGATGTCCTTTCATCTCCTACATCATTCTACACCAACTAGGCACAATGTCATTTTAAAAGAAAGCTTTCTTTTGACATACTTGTTGCAACACACACACACACACACACACACACACACACACACACACACACACACACACACACACACACTTTCTGTTAAGGAGGCACTAATTTGTGTAAAGTGAAACTCTGAAGCTCGGTGTTGCACTCACTGTGACTCTGTTAGTAATACACTGGTAGTAAGGGGGTCTCCCTAGCAGCATAGGTACAAGAGAAAAAGATGGACATCATTGGGATGTTTATATGTTCACATAGATGTTTATATCACATAGATGTTTCTATCACATAAATGCTTTCTTCCCATTCCCTGTCCTCAAATGGGGGAAAGAAGGAGTCACAAGATATATTTGCAGGAGACAAACTTTCTTTTCCATGTGGCAAGCAAGAATGGGAATATGTTTTTCTTCTGAGTCAGTCAGGTACCCCCAAGTAAGTTAATGATGTTACCGGGTCACAGAAAGAGCAACACAGTCAATAGAGAAGACTGCCAGGCGCAGGTGGAACCTCAAGATTCTTGTACTTCTCATTTTTGAGTGGAATATTAGACACCACAAGGGAGAGGAGAGATGCTAGAGTGAGTGCAAACCCTCAAAATATAGTAACAAGCTTCAGACTGACTCCCCTATGACTAAGGGTGGATGAAGTGAATCACAAGAACCTTGGATCCTGTTTCTATAAAATGCACCCGTTCGAGGTTCTGGAGGACTTTCTGTAGAAACCACACCTGAGGTCTAGGCCAGAGCCCACACTGTGACACACATGGCACAGACATCACTGGCAGTGGATGTCAGAGAAGCACAAACAGTAGATGAAAGCCAGAGCATAAAAATATAAATTTGTTTGGCTTCTTCTCCCTCTATGCAACTCCATGGCTATAAATACTGAACAGTTGAAAGTGCGAGAGAGTTCAATTACTCCTACCCCACCCTCTCTCCCACCAGTATTATTCCTGTCTGGAGTAGAAAGAGGTAGGTGCTTTAAAGCAAATACATTTAAAAAAAATAGCAAAAATGACAAAGCACTAAAACTAAAAAACAAAAACAAAAACAAAAACAAAAAAACAAAAAACATTCAAAACATGAAACTGGCATACACACACACACACACACACACACACACACACACACACACACACACACATATATATACCCAATGTCATTAAAAAAAAAACCAAAACATTGTTCTGGAGTGGAAAGGCTTAAAAGATAGAAGAAGCAAATTATTAGGAATAGAAAACTATTTCTATATGCCCATGAACTTAGATCTCTAAATTTTTTGATTGTATAAAATTGTCAACAACTGGATATTGACTTACCTCATACAAGGCATAGCAAAAGACCGCATATATACACAGAATTACACTTCTGACATATACTTTTACTTTACTATGATGTATGTTCAATGTGTAGCACACAGCACTGACTATTTTAGCACATATACACTGGACTGACTATTAGTAAGATTTATATAATCTACCAAGTAGTCATCTTGCCCCAGGGCTCATCTCTGCTTCTTATTTTTTGTTGTATATTTTATTTATTTACATTTCAAATGTTATCCTCTTTTCCAGTTTCCCCTCCGGAAACTCCCCATCCCATCCTCCTTCCTCCTGCTTCTATGAGGGTGCTCACCCACCTGCCCACCCACTCCTGTCTCTCTGCCCTGGTATTCTCCTACACTGGGGCATCTTGCCTTCCCAGAACCAAGGGCCTCTCCTCCCACTGATGTCCAGCAAGGCCATCCTCTGCTACATATGCGGCTGAAGCAATAGTACCCTCCACGTGTATTCTTTTGTTGGTAGTTTAATTCCTGGGAGCTCTGGGGGGTCTGGTTGGTTGATATTGTTGTTCTTCCTATGCAAACCCCTTCAGATCCTTCAGTCCTTTCTCTAATTCCTCCACTGGGGACCCTATGCTCAGTTCAATGGTTGGCGGCAAGCATCTGCCTCTGTATTTGCCAGAGTCTTGAAGAGCCTCTCAGGAGACAACTATATCAGGCTCCTTTTAGCAAGCACTTCTTGGCATCCACAATAGTGTCTGGGTTTGGTGAATGTATATGGGATGGATCCCCAGGTGGGGTAGTCTCTGAATAGCCTTTCCTTCAGTCTCTGCTCCACACTTTGTCTCTGTATTTCCTCCTGTGAGTATTTTCTTCTCCTTTCTAAGAAGCACTGAAGCATCCACACTTTGGTCTTCCTTATTCTTGAGTTTCATGTGGTCTGTGAATTGTATCTTGGGTATTCTGAGCTTTTAGGCTAATATCCACTTATCAATGAGTGCATACCATGTGTGTTCTTTTGTGACTGGGTTACCTCACTCAGAATGATATTTTCTAGTTCCATCCATTTGCCTAAGAATTTCATGCATTTATTGGTTTTAATAGCTGAATAGTACTCCTCCATTGTGGAATTGCAAGCTGGAACAACCACTCTGGAAATCAGTTTGGCAGTTCCTCAGAAAATTGTACATAGTACTACCTGAGGACCCAGCTATACCACTCCTGGGCAAATATCCAAAAGATGCTCCAACATATAACAAGGACACATGCTCCACTATGTTCATAGCTGCCTTATTTATAATAGCCAGAAGCTGGAAAGAACCCAGATGTCCTTCAAGAGAGGAATGGATACAGAAAATGTGGTGCATTTATGTGGGAACAAAGGGCACAGTGGAAAGAAACCCCACGTGTCCATCCCAGGTGCTACAGCTCTGGGTGGGACAGGAGACACAAGGGAAGTGGCTGCAAGCTCTTCTACAGTCCAACGGGCTGGCCAGGCTGTGTGAGAGGCCTCTGTGGAGACACAGCCAGTGTGTAGAAGAGAGAGCTGTCTAGGGGAACACCGCAGCCGACTCTGGAGTTCCCATGGTTGGACATCGCAGATGCTGCCGGATGCCATGGGACCAGGGAACAGACAGGGCTGCAGGTCGCAGCTGGCATCCTGCAGCAGGATCTGGTTTGCCGTGGCTTGGGGTGTCAGGCTAGCTGCTTAAGCTTGGGGGAATGTGGTGGCCATCTGGAAGCACTGAGACACCTGGATGCCTTTGGTGGGAGATTAGATGTGACTCCTTAATCGAAGGCCAGATCCCTCACTTCCCATGGTGGGTCAAGATGAAGATACAGTCCATAATTCTATGACATTTATTTTCATTGTGGAGAGTGGCATGGATGGAATTGTATCCCATGGCCTCTGGGAGATGTGAGGCAGATATAGTAACTGGGAAGGGACGTGGCTAAGCCTCTAGGTGTCTCATTAATATGGGGATGTCTTGGGGCTATGTGGCCATGCCTCTACCTGGGGCGTGGCCATGCCTCTACCTGAGGAGGGGTGGTATGTGACTTTGACCAGAGCCAAAAGCCTCCTGGGAGCATTGGCATAATGTTTCCCAGTCCCTTGTGGATTCCGCTGGGTTGTCCAGAGTTTACACCTGTGCTCAACCAGGTACCAGATTGCCTGTCACAGATCACTGCCCCACACATTTACACAATGGAGTACTACTTAGCTATTAAGAACAATGAATTTATCTCTGCTTCTTATGTAATGGAGTTGTAGGTGGTCCATTGAGGTCTCAGCTTATATGTGGGTTCTGAGGATCTGAACTCTGGGTTTTACACTTTTCTTCCAAGTGTTTTAACCACTGAGACATCTCTCCAGCCCTGACTTGAGATTCTGAAGGAATGCAAATAGAATGAAGTATAATTGCTTAGAGATTGTCCTGTGAAAGGAAGCTGGCAAGTTGAACTCAAAGCCAAAGTCATAAAATAAGGAAAGAAAGCAGCTGAATGACAGCCCCCCCCCCCCCCGATGCTGAAGCCTATGTCTTCCTGGTCAAGACAACACAGACAGAAGAGTCCCCCAGTGATTTTGAGCTAAGCTTGTGCACATTTTGAAGGATTTAATGTTTAAAGGGTTTTCTGTGAGCACTTATATATTAGTTACATACAAATTATTAGTTTTTTGGTTGACTTATATTGCTACAGGGAGATACTGCAGTCAATATGTACCATAAAATAGAGTGCTAAATAGATAATTAAAAATTACTATTGGTTTATAAAAAGGTGATTTGTATAAAAATGTAAAATCAGAATTATTACTTGTAGAAGTTAAGAAGAGACAAAATCTTATGCAGAAAAGAGAAAAATATTTTATTCCAATATCTATCTAGGGATTTTTATCTGTAAGTTGTTTCTCCTTGCATTGTATAACTTTTTATAAACAAAGAAACTGTAAACAGTATAAGAAGCACCTTGATATTTATTAGTCTAATTACTTGTACTTCCAAAGCCTTCTTAATATTCAGTATTTCAAGTTCTGTGGTTCTCTTAGGAAGGTACCTCATTACTCATCATGAAATTAAGATGGTGTCTCTCAGAATTTAAGAAACATCAACATTTTCATGAAGAGCATTTTACTGGTTGACTTTGTGTGTCAACTTGAAACAAGCAGGAGTTATCACAGAGAAAGGAGCCTCCCTTGAGGAAATGTCTCCATGAGATCCAGCTGTAAGGCATTTTCTCAATTAGTGATCAAGGAGTTAGGGCCCGCTCATTGTGGGTGGGGCCATCCCTGGACTGGTAGTCCTGGGCTCTATAAGAAAGCAAGCTGAACAAGCCAGGGGAAGCAAGCCAGTAAGCAGCATCCTCTATGGCCTCTGCTTCAGCTCCTGCCTCCAGGTTCCTACCCTGCTTGAATTCCAGTCCTGACTTCCTTTGGTGATGAACAGCAACGTGGAAGTGTAAGCTGAATAACCTTTTCCTCCCCAACATGCTTCTTGCTCATGATGTTTTGTGCAGGAATAGAAACTCTGTCTAATACAAGCATCTAAATTTCTTGGTTTGTATTTCATTATGATGAAGTGATCAGGCTCATTAAAAAACCTCTCTTTCCCTCTCGGTAGAACCAAGATGCATGCCTGCCATTTGACTGACGTGTGTTGCCCTTGGGCTCAAATGGAAGGTCACTTTGACCCACTGCACATTTTCACTTAAGAGCTGCTTTTAACAATAAGCCACTGGTATACTTGTTTCTGGACCAACTTGAGTTTTTGGCACAATATGAAAAGCAATTGGAAAGTGTAAGTAAAAGCCTTCCATTTCAGAAGAAATAATGGCCCCATTTGCCATGGAAACCAGAGGACTTTATGAAAATGCACTCAACTGTTTTCTTTCGTGAGCCTAAAATTATTCTAAAAATAAGTTGTGTTCCTGGCATCTGTTAGCCCATGCACAGAGACCAATCTCATATGGTTCTCCCTCTTGCAGAGAAGTGTCAGGCCATTTGAATTCTTCCTTTCTGTTATGCAGAAGGTGTACACACAGTAGGTTATCAATAAGAGTTTTAGTTAATTAAATTAAACTAAATTAAATATAATTTCATATGGAGCAGTTAATAATTTGAACACAGCCTATGAACAAAGAGCCCAGCTAAAGAGACTAAATACGGGAAGATTTTCAAAATTAGGATGATTTCTGCTTAAACATTTTTCTCCTAGTCTATAGATAATTTTTATTTGTCAGGGATAACAAAGAATGTTAAACTGTGGAGAGGTTTTTAATAGACAAATGAAAGTGAATAAAACAAAGAAACATCGTATTGACCCTAAATTCTGAGCTATAGACCTAGACTCAAATGCTTTTATTTTTTAACGTTGATGGATAAGAGTCAAGTGGAATAAGGCCAGATACCTGCTCAGTCTTACATACCTATGCCACTGCAAAGGAATCTATTACTTATTAATATTTAAGGAGCTTTCATGCCAAGAGGCAAAACACCACTTGTTATTGCTAAGGCCAAGCTGACATTGTGAAGGTATAAAAGGGTGGAGATAATCCAAATCCCCTAAATAGAATGTGGCCAGAGGCTAGATACAGCCTGGCCTTTGAGATCCATGTTTCCATGCTCATGCCTTTATTAGTTAAAGAATAATATAATAAACACACCAAAGAGATGAAACTATTGGCTGTAACATATATTCAAAATACTTATTTCCATTCAATATATTGCATATCGTGCTTCTGTTCACTACATGTTAGCTTCTAGGGATTAAGTGATCATTTCTGTCTTAGGGTTTCCATTGGTGTAAACAAATGGCCAAGGCAATTCTAATAAAGGACAACATTTAATTGAGGCTAGCTTGCAGGTTCAGAGGTTCAGTCCATTATCATCAAGGTGGTGTTCAGGCATACATGTGGCTGGAGGAGCTGAGAGTTCCATTTCTTGTTCTGAAGGCAGCTAGAATACTGGCTCTCACTTGGTTAGAAGAAGGGTCTTAAAGCCCACACCCACAGTGACACACTTCTTCCAACAAAGCCACACCTCCAAATAGTGCTATTCTCTGGGCTAAGCATATTCAAACTACCACAGATCCCCACCTTGAAATCATTTTTTGCTCTGTAGGGCCAAGTGTGGCGAGGAGCTTTTCAAAGATTATAAAAAAAAGAAGGGAAATTTGCTTCTCTAAACATCAATTATAAAAGTGAACAAGAAGGTTTTTAGGACATAGTTATAGAAACATAAGCCCCAATGCCTACAACTCAGAGAGTTATAACATACAATTCATTTTCAATGCCAGGACATTTGTGAAGGTGCATTGGGTCACATTGATAATTATTCTATGCTACGGGTGTGATCTCAGTAGATCAGCACACTTAGTGTCTATGTATATGATTCTCTTTTGGAAACAAAGTTGTTTTTTTCCTGGTATTTGGCCTTCCTGGTATTGGGAGAGTCCCAAGGTTCCTTATATTAGAATTTCACTACCATTATGTATCATTACCATAGTGTTCAGTTAGGAGGCTGGTGGGGGGAGCTTGATGATTTTAGCTTGGATGCTGATGGTAGAAGGGTAGCCCCTTAGGCAAGTCTGTATTTCAGGTGCATGATTACCTGGGTCAATCAGGTCATGAAGAATGAAGTATAATTTTGTCAGAATGAAAATAACTTTATCCCATAATATGAAATGGAATAAATACAGTGCAGATGCAATATTTGTCAAAGAATGAACTATTAATTCTAGTTCCATGCTATAGTATAAAACTTTGGTAGAGAACGAGTAGACATAGTTCATACTTTTACTGAATGATGTGGAAAAACATGCCTTCCTGTTGGAAACACTACAGAAACAGTGGTATGACCTAGCAGGAACAGCCAGGCCTCAGTTGAATCAGCAAAAGTCAGCAGGAGGAACTAGGGCCAATAGGGACTCCAGAAGAAGCTCTCTGTTATGCCTCGCTCAGCAAAGCAGAGATCAGCAGAGACTTGAGACCAACAAGCATTGCACAGCTAGCTCTACAAGCAAGCTCCCTCTCACAGTCCATTGAGTCCTCTTTATACTCTCTCCAAACATTATGTGTCCTCCATGGGTCTTGCCTCACCATATGTCTTGCCTTAGCACTTGAGTTTGACTAAGCAAAACTCTTTGTGAGTCTATATCATCTGACATCACTCTGCTAATCAGCCCAAGTCTAGTGAAGCAGCAAGAAACCACAGCATACCACTAGAAGTTTTTGGTGCATTTCTCTCTATGGAGTCACAACAAATAGAACTCAACTACACAATGTAAGTTGGACCAATACATGCATGTCATTATCAAAGAATCCTTCATCACTCATCCTGTCACATACTTGCTTTAGCTGAACATCCATTCAACTGTCTGTGCATCAGGAAAACATTTCTTCATGTGTTTGCCCCAGGAAAAACCATTCAACACAACTGACTTTCCAAAGAACCTTTAAGTTTCCACTTCAACCTCCAATAGTAGAATTTTTTATTATCAGAATTGTAGAGGCACAGATTATATCTTTTTCATATCTTTCCCCTAATGTTGATTATAACATGTTTGTCATACAGTATATTCCCCATGAATTATGATAGAATAAAGGATGGAGTTGGTAGATTGATAACAACTTGCTTCATCTTTCACTAATGTCTCATCTTTTTCTTTCCTAAGCTTTCCTATCCAGCCCCACCTTGCCCATACCCATTCTGGATCTTCCTTTACAACCACACTTAAAAGACTGAAAATCAGCACACGGAACCAAGAAAGGCTATAATTTGGTAAAGGGAGTTTTTAATAAATCAGGAAGAACATCTTTTTATTTTTTCCTGAACATTGCAACACATTATTTACACAAAAGCTATTAACCACATCTATATAATACTCAGCAAGTGAACAGACAGGCTGGGACAAGGCTTTCCTGAAATATATTGTTGTCCACACCCATATTTATGTGTGTTTCTCCTGGAGGCAGAATGTTGCTCTTGATACAGGGTAAATGTTTGTGTTGTGTTTATACTTATCCAAGACAAGAGACAGAGTCTTTATGTTTTCTAGCCCATCTTGGCTCCTTATGAAATTCAGAGTCACAGTTTTATCTCTCTTTACTTCTACTCAATTCCCTTCCAATTAGCCAAGAGGTTGACGAAAATGCAGGTGACAAGGGTTTGAATTACCTTAATGCCTAGTCATGTTATTTAAATCCACAGGATAATTACCCTCTGGATATAGCATCTCATAGGATGCTCAGCCATACTGGAGATAAAAGCAATGACCTTGTGTGATATAATAGTTATTTAAAGAAATAGGATCTACTGTTCATTTGTCAAACTGGTTTAAAACTCTATTTTATTTCTGTCTATTAAAAGTACAAAGGAATTGTTCATGTATGAGGGAGTGATCCTGTGGTTCTTGAGATAGAGCAAGACACACCATTACTCTAAGTGCAGTGGTTTACAGCGGTGTTTATAGGAAGCACTGCAAGCAAACTTCTAGTAACCATTCTGTTTCTCCTAAGAAGTCTACATTAAAACAAAAATTGCTTTTAAAGAGTTTACTTTAGGGCAGGCATTGTTTAGGAGAAATAAAAGTTGCATCATTCTGTAGATAACCTTTATTTAAAAGCTGAGAATTTAACAATAGTAGCAAGCTTACCAGTCATTAAAATCAGAATAAGTATGTGTACACATGTGTACTTTTCTAATGACTAAGTATTACAATTATATTTCTTTTTATCAATCAAGTTATTAATTTATTTATATCCTGATTGCAGCTTCACCTCCTATCTGTCCTCATAGTCCTTCCCTCTCACCTCCCCTAATCCCCCATCCAAACTTCCTCTCTCGTCCTCAGAAAAGGAGAGACCTCCCATGGATATCAACTCACCTTGCATGTCAAGCTGCAGTAGGACTAAGCTAGACAAGGCAGCCAAGTTAGGGGTAAGGATCTAAAGGCAAGCATTGTAGTCACAGATAGCCATTGTTACTGCTTTAGGAATGCCACATCATGAAGACCCAGCTACACAAGTGTTAAGTATATGCAGAAGGCCTAGGTCCATTCCATGCATGCTCTCTGGTTGGCAGTTCAGTCTCTATGAGACCTTATGGGCCCAGGTAATTGTTCTGAAGGTTTCCTTGTGGTGTCTTTGACCTCTCTGACTCCTTTAATACTTTCTGCCCCTCTTCCACAGGATTCTTCAAGGTCCACTTAATGTTTGCTTGTGGGTCTTTATAACAGTTTCCATCAGTTGCTAGGTGAAACCTCTCTGAAGACACTTGTGCTAGGCTCCTATATGCAAGTATAACAGAATATCATTAATAATATCAGTGGATGGATCTCTTTCACACCTGGGTCTCAAGTTGAGCCAGGCATTGGTTAGTCCTTCCCTCAAATTCTGCCCCAATTTTTACCCCTGCAAATGTTGTAAGCAGGACAATTTGTGGGTTGAAGATCTTGTGGCTGAGTTGGGGTTCTAATTCCTCCATTGGATGTCTCATTACAGGAGGTAGCAGGTTCAGGCTCCATATCCCTTAATGCTAGGCATCTTAGCTAGGGTCATCATCATAGATTCCTGGGATTTTCCATTGCCCTAGCTTTCTAGTTTCTTCCAGAGATGCCTGCTTCCCTTGAATCCAGTTGTCTCTCCTAGTACTCCCTCCTTCTGTCCTCCCATGACCTTATCCTTCCTGTTTCCATCCCCACTCCCTTCCAACCCAGTCCCCTCCTTCCATCTATCCCTTATGTGTAATCTATTTCCCTTCTCTGAGATTCAAGAATCCCACCCGTACCTTCCTTGTTGCTTAGCTTCTTTGGGTCTGTGGTGTATAGCATGGTTATTCTGTAGTTTACTATTAAAATCAACTAGTAAGTGAGTATATACCGTATTTGTCTTCCTGGGTCTAGGTTACCTTACTCAGGATAATCTTTTCTAGTTCTAACCATTTGCCTGCAAATTTCATGATGTTGTTTTTAGTGGCTAATACTCTATTGTGTGAATGTACCACATTTTCTTTATCTATTTGGTTAAGGTACATCTAGGCTGTTTCCAATCTATCTATTATGAATAAAGCTGCTATGAACATTCTTTTTTTTTTTTTTTTTTTTTTGGTTTTTCGAGACAGGGTTTCTCTGTGTAGCCCTGCTGTCCTGGAACTCACTTTGTAGACCAGACTGGCCGTGAACTCAGAAATCCACCTATCTCTCCCTCCCAAGTGCTGGGGTTAAAGGCATGCACCACCACTGCCTGGCTTGTCCTTGTGTGTATGGTGGAGCTTCTTTTCGGTATATGTCTAGGAATGGTATTGCTGGGTTTTGAGGTAGGTCATTTCCAATTTTCTGAGAAACTGCCAAATTGATTTTCAGAGTAGTTGTACAAGTTTAGACTCCCATCAGAAATGGAGGACTGTTATCTTTGTCCTAAGTCCATTCCAGCATGAGTTCTCTCTTGAGTTTTTGATCTTAGCCATTTGGACAGGTGAAAGATGGAATCTCAGATTTGTTTTGATTTGCATATCCTTGATGACTAAGGATGTAGAACATTTCTTTAAGTGCTTCTAGGCCATTAGAGATTCTTCTGTTGAGAATTCTCTGTTTAGCTCTGTACCCCAGTTTTTAACTGGGTTATTTTGTTTGTTGGTGTCTAATTTCTTGAGTTCTTTATATATTTTGAAGTCAGCCCTCTTTAAGATATGGGGGTTGGTGAAAATTTTTTCTCATTCTGTAGGTGGCTGTTTTGTCCATATGGTGTCCTTTGCCTTACAGAAGCTTTTTAGTTTCATGAGCTCCAATTTATTAATTGTTGATCATAGTGCCTGAGCTGTTGGTATTCTGTTCAGGAAGTTGTCTTCTGTACCAATGGATTCAAGGCCAGTCCCTACTTTCTCTCCTATCAGATTTAGTGTATCCAGTTTTATGTAGAGGTATTTGGTCCATTTGGACTTCAGTTTTGTACTGGGTGATAAATATGGATCTATTTACAATTTTTTACATGCAGCCATCCAGTTAGACCAGCACTATTTGTTGAAGATGCTTTCTCTTTTGGAATGGTTGTATCTCCTGAAGTTCTTTTATTGTTCAGGATCATTTCAGCTATAATGTTTTTTTCTTTTTCCATATGGAGTTGAGAATTCTTCTTTCAAGGTATGTAAAGAATTGTGTTGGGATTTTGATGGGAATTGCATTGAATCTGGAAATTGTATTTGGTAAGATGGTCATTTTTACTATGTTAATCCTACTGATCCACGAGCCTGGGTTATTTTTCCATCTTCCAATATCTTCCTCAATTTATTTCTTCAAAGATTTAAAGTTCTTATCATACAGGTCTTTCTCTTCCTAGAGTTATACCAAGATATTTTATATTATTTGTGGCTGTTGTTTACCTAATTTCTTTCTCAGCCCATTTATCATTTGTATACAGGAGGGGCTACTGTTTAGTTTTTATTAATTTTTTAAGATAATTTTGTATCCAGTCACTTTGATGAAGGTGTTTATCAGCTATAGGAACTCTGAAGTAGAATTTTGGGGGTCACTTATGTATAATATTATATCATCTGAGAATAGCCATACTTTGACTGCTTCCTGTCCAATTTGTATTCCCTCAATCTTCTTTAGCTGTCTTATTTGCTCTAGTTAAAACATCAAGTATTGATGTTTTGCTATTGAATAGATAGTGAGAGAGTGGGCAGCCTTGTCCCGTCCCTGACTTTAGTGGAATTGCTCTAAGTGTCTCCCCATTTAATTTGATGTTGGATATCAGGTTTCTGTGTATTGCCTTTATTGTGTTTAGCTACATCCCTTGTATCCCTGATCTCTCTAAGACTTCTATGAAGAGGTGTTAGATTTTGTCAAAGTCTTTTTCAACATTTAATGAGATGATCATGCATTTTTTCTTTCAGTTTCTTTATATAGTGTATTACATTGATGAATTTTCATATGTTGATCCATTCCTGCACTTCTGGAATAAGCCCTTCTTGATTTTGATGGGTGATGTTTTTGTTGTGGTTTGGATTCGGTTTACAAGTATTTTGCTAGGCATTTTTGCATCACTGATAATAAGGGAGATTGGTTTGAAATTCTTTTTCTTGGTTAGTCTTTGTGTGGTATCAAGGTGATTGTAGCTTCATAAAATGAATTTGACAGTGTTCCTTTTGTTTCTGTTTTGTGGAATAATTTGAGGAGTACTAATATTCTTCCTTGAAGGTCTGATAAAATTCTCCACTAAAACTATTTGGCCATTTGTTTTGTTTGGGGGACTTTTAATGACTGCTTCTATTTTCTTAGGTATTGTAGGTCTATTTAGATTGTTTACTTGATATTGATTTAAGTGGTATCTATCAAGAAAATTATCCATTTCATTTAGATTTTCTTATTTTTTACACTATAGGTTTTTGAAGTAAATTCTAATAATTCTTTGGATTTCCTTGGTTTCTCTTGTTATGTTCCCTTTTATTGCAGATTTTGTTAATTTGGATATTCTTTCCATGTCTTTAAGTAATTTTGGTGAAGGGTTTGTCTATCTTGTTGTTTTTCTCAAAGAACTATATCATTTGTTTCATTGATTCTTTGTATTGTTCTCTTTGTTTCTATTTTCCTGAGGTCAGCCGTCCGCTGGATTATTTCCTGACAACTACTCCTCTTGAGTATGTT
Source organism: Uromys caudimaculatus (assembly GCA_028551405.1). Lineage (NCBI taxonomy): Eukaryota > Metazoa > Chordata > Mammalia > Rodentia > Muridae > Uromys > Uromys caudimaculatus. Next base: position 217 of record JAPYYD010000161.1, on the reverse strand, counting down.
TATTTTATTTGTTCCAGGATTTTTGTTTTGGTCTACTATTAAGTTGCCAGTATGATATCTCTCCAATTTCTTTTTTTTTTTTTTTTTTCGATACTTTATTTACATTTCCGATGATTCCCCTTTTCTTTGGAAACCCCGTGTCCCCTCCCCCTCCCCGCCTCTGTGAGGGAATTCCTCCTCCCACCTACCCGCCCACCCATTCCCATATTCCCACCTT
>JAPYYD010000160.1:0-17927 GCA_028551405.1 Uromys caudimaculatus | reverse complement strand
TTTTCCTTCCAAGACCCTACGATGTGGATACCCTGGAGAGCTAGTCGCTGTTCAGTGCCCACAGTTGCCTGCCTTTCTTGTGCGCCTGTGTGAGAAGGACTAGCTGTCACTTTGCGAGGCTGCTATCAGAGTCAATAGCAAACCCTGAAGTATAACAAGAAGGCTACAGAGCTGCCCTTTCAGAGAAGGATGCAGAGTGAGCACTCAGTATCAGAAGAGTTAAAGATCAAGGAATCGCTAAATTTGCTGCATTAGGGTACCTAGAGACCGTAATTTTAGTAGGATGTCTACAAAAACGAGTGGAAGAGCTTACAGAATACTACACGATGTAGGGCAGTGTCCAAAAATAAAAGGGAAAGGAAAACACATTTTTGAAATTTGGAGAGAAGGGGAGGTTGTGGAATTGTATGCTTATTCTATGATTCCAGTTGTCAGGCTGAATACATAAATAATATTAATTCCCCAGTGTCTTTGCTTTATACAGAAAATAATACGGTATGTGACATGATTTAGTTAAAACCCTATCTGCCAAGCTATTAAAAACAGGGCCTAGGAAGAAACCATAAGAACTGTAAACTGGGAATTAGTTTTGAATGCTTAAGGTCAGAGAAGAGGAGTCAAGCAGATGGAAAGAGACCCCACTATTGAAAGAGGGTGGCTCAAAATCACAAAGATGGTCATTTCCCTTAGGTAAGGAGACTGGGAGTTGTGAATTTCCGGACCACCTGCACAGTCGTGAAAGATAACCCAGCAGCTACTGTCCCATACCAGTCAGGTGACTCCAGAATCTTCCTGTCTCTGTGTGTTTCCTCCTTAGCTAGGGTCACAGTGACCTTTTAAATGCTAGGTGAAGCTTCTCCTGTGCACCTGGCTGTGTTGGCTGAATGCAAATATTTCACAGGGTATAGTAATCTCCAGAGCACTAGACACAGGGTAATGCAATCTTCAACACTCTGTAGTTCAAACAAAGCTGACCTTTGAATTTGTGCGTGGCTGCTTTCATGTCAGCATGACACTGTCCTGGTGCTTAAAGATGTGGTCAGTGGGAGGTGGATAGATTAGGACTTGAAAGTGGCAGCCTCAGGATGAGTTAACTTTCTGCCTTTCTTCTAAGGAACAGCAGGGACCTTGCTCCTCTCTGAACCACCTGAAGATAAACCAGCCTGGGCGGTGGGGGGGGGAGGGGGAGTGTAAGCCCTGAAGAGGGTGTGCAGGACAGCCTAACTACACTGGCATGCTCATCTCAGACATTCAGCCTCAAAAACGGTGAGGAACAATTCTCAGCTACCCTGTCTGGGCTAGGTTCTTCTGGCAGCCCAAGCTGACTAACAGCACACTGAGGTGGCTCCTGAGCATTTCTATTAAAAATATACAAGGAGGCTGCGGGCCCTCCCACCTAGAACTCCTGCACTGGGGAATCAGAGGAGGATCCATTGCAGGAAGGAGGCCAAGGTGGGCTCCACACTCAATTCTATGGCAGCTCAAGCTGCAGATAAAGATATTGTCAAGGGGAAATGGTAATCATATTACTAATTAGCCTGAGACAAACAATGTTGAGGCAGAAAGGGATTCATAGCAAAGATTTTTACGAGGGTTTCCAAGAATAAACACCCAAAGAAGGGAGAGCAGATCAGTATTCTCTGGTAAGGTTAAAATTACAGAAAAGACTTGTTGAGATTAAAGACACAGTGCTGCAGTTACTATGTAGTCAATGAAAAGAGTGTGCTGTGGTGGGAGGCAGAGGCAAGCAGATCTCTGAGTTCCAGGCTTTCCTGATCTACAGAGTATCTTCCAGCACAGCCAGGGCTACACAGATAAACAGGAAGCCAAGGGGAGGGGATAGAGGAAGGAAAGGGAGAGGGAGAGGAGAAGGAGAGAGAGACACTTTCATTCTTAGACTGGCAGTGGTGGCACATACCCTGGCGCCCAGCACTTGGTGTGCAGACCTGTAGCTCTCTGAGTTCCTGGCCAGACTGTTGTGGGGAACGAGTTCCAGGAGAGTCAAGGCTACACAGAGGAAGCTTGTCTCAAACTCCAAAGGCAGCTGTGGGAGTAAGACACTCTGTAAGGACATAATGCACCAATCTCATAATGGTGGCTTGGCATGTTCCATCATTCTCTCTCAAATTCTAGAGTACTAGCTATACAGGGTTGCTTGGCTATGCCCGGATCTGTAATGCAGTATTTGTAAAGCTGCCTCAGACATGCAACCCCTGGGAGGTGTAACACCAAGACTCTGATGCTGGAAGGTGCCTGGCCACTAAGCGGAACGTTCTTGCCCTGTTTGTCCCTTCTTGGAGATATATAGATATAGATATATTTATATTTGTATCTATATATACATATATATATATCCATCCGGTGACTGTTTTGAAGCACAGAATGAAACAGAACATTCTACACCTGAATTTGTGAGGCCAGCACCGTTTGTCACTGGCAGGTGCCATGTCCGTCATAAAGGTGGAAATAGAAATGCACAAATCTAGAGGCATATATATTCTTATAATTCGTAAAGAGCACATTATAGGATGAGGGAGATAGTTTTGATGGAGATAGTTTTGCAGGTCCAGTACTTGCTGTGTCATCAGCAGAATCTGAACTTGTCCATTTTAAACCAAGCAAACAGGGCCTTGTTGGTGCTCACTTGTAACCATCATTCTGGAAAGGCAGAGATCCAGGAGGCCCAGGTCCCAGGAGAGGGGCTGCCTCATGAAAATCAACAGCTCTCATTGAATGCTGAATGTGGCACCTCGTGAGAGCCACAGTGCTGTCCCCTGAATCCTTCATAGTGTTTGACTTAAGGAATGACAGCAACTGGGGGATGGAGCCTGCACGAACAAAGACTTCCTTCTGTTGGTCCTCCCCCACTTACACACCACCCCAGGCAAGGGCATCTTTTGTCTGTGCTTAGAGTTCTAGATTAAAGGACTATTCCTTTAGGTTCCTTAGTTGTGTTCCCACAAGGGTCCATCCCAGCCTGTCTCCTTCCATCCCAAAACAACACCCCTGAGCCCCAAAGGACAGTTGTCACACCATCCTTTTTGGCAGTAGTATGAATGTGTGCCTCTAAGTTAAAAGGAAGAGAGGTTAAACATTTTTTAACAAAATAACATTTTATCTTTTTATTTAAAAAGAAAAAAATTATATTAAAAATTAGTATGCTTTCCAAGGGACAAGAGCCTATCCTACAAGCTCCTACCTCATCCACACCTGTGTGCACACCCATGTCTGCAGGCACCCAAACACACACACACACACACACACACACACACACACACACACACACACACACACACACTGTACCTACATGTAAGTGACACATCCTCCAATCAGATCTAAATAAAACCATAATGTGTATGGATGCAGTCTGTTTTATTCCATGACTGTGCTTGCGAATACCACTCAGTGTAATCTTTTATTGGAAATAGAAAAATCCGGAAATCGTTCCTACCATTTGTCTATTTACCCAGGAAAAGCAATGTCATGCTGCTCGTCTACCATTCTTGGTAAGCATTCACATGTTCACAGACCTTTCATTTTCTGAAGGGGCAGCTATGAAAATCTCTAATGAACAAGGGAAATTATGGGCAAACGCTGGAAATGTTTCCGTGGGAATGACAAAAGTGTTTACTCGCCAGGAAGGTTTGTAATTAAGCCATGGGGAGATAGTAAAATGAAGCTAGAAACAGAAATCAAGTTAGAAGGCTCAGGAGGGAGGAAAATGTGACTATGTACACACGACAAAATGCTATATGCATAAGAACCAAGAAGACGTTCAACTGTGCTGCTGTAAAACACAAGCAAGCCGGGGCTGGAGAGATGACTCAGTGGTTAAGAGCACTGACTGCTCTTCCAGAGGTGCTGAGTTCAACTCCCAGCAACCACATGGGGGCTAAAGTCATCTGTAATGGGATCCTATACCCTCTTCTGATGTGTCTGACGACAGCAACAGTGTACTCATATACATAAAAATAAATAAATCTTAAAAAAAAAAAAAAACGCGGACAAGCCTGGTCTGCAGTTTTTGTGTGCACCCCAGCAGTTAGGAGTCTGAGGCAGGGGGTTTTCTGCAAGTTTGAGGTTAGCCTGGTCTCCAGAGCCTGTTCCAGTGCTCCTGACTAATGACTTCAAAACTTCATACTCACATAAAAATAAAGTAGAAATAAAATGAGATCATGTTAGACTGTAAAAATATGTAGCAAACAAGGATAAGAAAATATATTTACAATGGCATATGAATAATAAATACAAAAAAAATCAAAATCAAAAGATCCACAATAAGACAGAGATCACTGCTCTTTCCACTGATTAAATGTTGTGTATACTGTAATGGGCAAGAGTCATTAGGATAAAGACCAGTCACCCAGTGTTGGGGCCAGGATCCAGGAAAGGGTTAACTAGGCAGAGTCAGGCACCATGGAAACAGACTCTGGAGCAGCATGGAAGTGCAGCTCTCCTGTACTGTGCAGCAGCAAGCATTTATTATTATGATTTTCTTTTTTCTTTTTACACTCCAGATTTTGTTCCCCTCCCTGTCCACCCCTCCGACTGTTCCACATCCCCATAACTCCTCTCTGTCCCCTGTCTCCATGAAGATGTCCCCCACCCCCACTCCACCAGACCTCTAAACTCCAGTCTCTTGAGGGTTAGGTTAGCATCTTCTCTGGCTGAGTCCAGACCCAGCAATCCTCTGTTGTATGTGTGTTAGGGACGTCCTATCAGCTGGTGTACGCTGCCTGGTTGGTGGTCTAGTGTTTGAGAGATCTCGGGGGTCCAGGTTAATTGAGACTGCTGGTCCTCCTACAAGCATTTTTTAATGCAGCCTTTGGACCAATGGGGAATCGACATGAATTCTGGAGCAGTTATTCATCCCATTGTCGCTATGGGGAGGCGCAAGGCTGCCAACACCAGAGGGGACTTCTGTAAAACCTGGGGCTGGGCTAAAGCACTGATCCAGGCCAATTCAGAGATTCCACTGGCTTGCTAGTATCCTCTCTTTCCTGTCAAGCTGCATAGCAGTGGACACAGGCACTAGTACTATCGTGGCTGGCTGGAAGCCTGCCACCTGTCCACTGGAGCCCACCCAGGGGCCACAGCACCCATGATTCAGGTGCCCAGAAGTGTTTGGTTTCCAAGGCTGCATTTATTAGAGAGCAACACAGGCTGCCTACAAAACTGAGTATGCATTTAAAAGTCAGGGGAATCCAGTCTAGCTTACACCACACAAGAGTAAATTCAAGGGAGCATGCTGATCTTAGTGTAAGCAACAGAATAGTCTAGGGCATGGCTTAAAACACGTTCGTGATCTCAGAGTGGGCTGAAGCCTCTACATAACTGCACACCACCACTATCTGTTGAAGTGGTGAGAAATGTGCTAAGGGCCTTGAAGAAGTTTGTCAAGCACCAGGACTGTCTGCAGAGTAATCTCCAGCCATTACATGTTTTTTTAAAGGGACACAAAACTTTAAAACAGATCAAGAATACTAACAATGAATGACCCTGAAAGGGTATGAATTTGTGTTTGCTGAAAGTTATTAAAGATTTAATTCTGCCGATATCATAGTGCAAGTCCATGAATCTGAGAACCGAGTGGGAGAATGAGCCAAGCCAATCGCAGGTCCTGTAAGTACAGGAAGGATGAAATGGGAGCTAAATCTGCCTTGAAAGCCACCCAGAGAGATATCCAAAATCAGCTTCTGCATGCTCTCCCTCATATATGAAGACGTTTAAAAGGAGAAAAGGAAAAAAAAAAAAACAACGCAGCCTTGGTGAAGAGGCTGCAGTGGTGAAGAGGACCGCAGTGAGGGTAGGAGAAAGGAGAACCACCCGAAGGGTGGGCAAGCTCTACCCAATGAGCATGCGTGGAATACCACTCAATTTTACGGTCCATCTAAATCAATCAATACAAGTTAAAGCCCAGAAACCAATCAATGAGGAAAAGATCAAACTTAATAGAAGCAAAGAAAGGGTCTACAGAGGGACAGAGTTTGCTTCCCAGCACCAGTAACACCTCCAAATCAGGTAGCTTTCAGATCTACCTATCAGGCCAACACCCGGAGATCCTCTGCCCTCTGCTGGCCATGCCCGGTACTGCACCTATGAGCTCAAAAGGACGCAAATCATAAAAATAAATCTTAAAAAAAATAGGCCAAACACTTGAATAGGTACCTTAAAAATCATGAAATTCAATTCCACAAAGGGACTGTATACAGGATTTCGCAGATTTTGTCTTGAGAAAGATGCTAGTCAAAATCAAAATGAAGTATATTCTTCTATGCCTATCAAGACTGGTTAAAATTTAAAAAAATATTTACTCAGCACAGGTGAGCAAATAAATGAGACATTTGAAAATGTTTTTAAGATAGGGCTGGGGATGTCAATAAGATACACAAAAATGTATGCCCATGTCAGAAAACTGTGACTGGACTCAGGGCGGAGCCCAGCTGAGAGAATGTTTGCCTCAAACCCTGGGGTCAACCTCAGTGCAATATTTACCTCAGGCTGGATGGTCTGCACCCGTGGTCATAGCACTCAGGAGAAGGAGAGGGAACCAAAAGTGCCACGTCCTCCGTGGTGCTGTGTGACAAATCTTTTCGTGGGGAGAGACAACAGACACATGTCTATTCACCCCACATAGGAAACTCAACACAGACTACAGTACAGATACCAGCAAAGTCCAGCTTAGTAAACCAGAGTTTTACTGGAGTTACTTACCAGGTTATGGGTGAGGGGTTACTTACAGTAACAGAATGACTCAACAGCAGCTGCCTCACGAAAGCCCACCCCAGCATGAGCTCACAGAGCTGGAATCACGAGCTCACCGCACAGCCTGCGGGCAGAACGACAGGTTGGGCAGAGTCCTTTCCAAATGCTGCAATCAGTCTAAATGTCTTCCAGGCAGATTGGCTGGGCTCTGCTTCTTCCAGGCAGCTGGTCTGTTCTCAGAGCAGGTTTTGCAGCTTGGCTTGTCTGTGAGGGACTCTCAGATTTTATGGCTTACTCTGTCAGTGGGGCCCTCCTGAATCTTTTCAATGTCAGGGACTTCCTGAAGGCCTTTTGACTTCTTTACCTTCCTGTTTAAAGGGAATTCCCCGAATGTTGGAAAGATTCAGTCTCAGGTAACTGTGATAAAACCCTTGGCTGGGTGGTGAGTTTGCATTCAGTCTTAGCTACTTGAGACTGTCATAAAAGAGACTTGGAAACAAAGAGAGCAACCAACAACCAAGAATCTTTGTTAGTGTTTTAAGCCTTCCTAAACTGAAAAACAGCTCAAGTACTGGACTGTCTCCTCATAGCCTGGTAATCTGCATATGCCTGCACAAGTTCATACAGAAACGGCCAGGAGACCACTGCGACCTCCATTTGTGGTGAAATATTTTAAATGCACATTAATAAATGGTTGTCAAAGCTAGGTGAGGCCCACGTGTATATTCAGCTTATACCCACACAATTTAGGGGCTGATCTTTTGAACTGCAGGGTTCCAACCCAAGGGTGGAAGGCTCTAGGAGCTTGTATCAGAGTTCTTCCTTCTGTTGTTGGCATCAGGATTTATTCGGGGATGGGTTAATGTGATGGAACCCTAGACCAGGTTTGCCTGATCTCGGTAGGTGATGGAAGAACTTCATGCTACTCCAAATCGTTTCTTTCTTTTTCTATTTTTTTTTTTTTTCGGTTTTTGAGACAGGGTTTCTCTGCATAGCCCTGGCTGTCCTGGAACTCACTCTGTAGACCAGGCTGGCCTCGAACTCAGAAATCTGCGTGCCTCTGCCTCCCAAGTGCTGGGATCAAAGGCGTGCGCCACCACTGCCCGGCCATGCTACTCGAATTCAAGGGAGGTCATTTTGTGAAAAGCTCTTTCTGCATATGATGGAGTTCTGTCCATGCCTATTGTTATGGCGACATATATCAGTTATCTCCAAGGCTACAAATGGACTCGTGTGATGGCTGGTGCTAGGGTGAGGTTTTAGGGTGACTGAGTACACAAATCTTCCCAGACTCTCAACGTAGCAATCTCTGCTCCAGGCTTTGGGGGTTAAAGCAGACTCTGCTAGGGGTTATATGATGCTGGCTATGAGGTTTCCGGGCGTATGGAGGCTGCTGCAGTTGCCTCTGGCGTGTTCCCAGGTGATCCCGAAACACACTAGTGTTCTAGAGGAGCTCCTGCTCTCCTCATGTTTTCAGGCCATCCCTTATATTGACGTTTGTCCCTGACTCTCATGAGGCGGGATATACACCATGAGATTAAAGGATCCCCAGTGTTCTGGCATGACTGACAGTTCCTGAGGCTGAAAGATTTACAGAGTGGAAAGGTTGTAGGTATCTTAGTAGCTTCCAAAGAAAAGTGATATTTCTGTATACTGCAGAAGGCTACAACTGACCATGCCATAAAGCAGAGGTGTTCTGGGATATGCTCAGGCTCTGGGAAGGGTAAGACAGAAAAAGCAGCATCAGAGATGCAGCCAAAGTCTTCTCCTTGACAGCAGGCCCTCATCCCTAGGTGAATGGCAAGGGAAGAGGGGCATGTGACCTGCTACAGAGCACACAGGAAACCCAAGGCGAGACACAAGTGAGCCTATGGCGTTCGAGGGGAGGTACAATGACATAGTGATATCCAGGGAATTGAAACACTCCTTCCTGGAGTGAGAAGAGAGGGTAATGAGACTCCAGAAGCAAATAAAGCAAGCCTCACAAGGTGGACACTTCTAATATGCACAAGGATACTCCACAGGGTTATACAATGAATGGACCACTTCAGGGAGAAGAAGCCTCTCTGGCCACCTTGCTGAGTTGCCTGCAAGTCAGGGTTGCAAGTTTCTGAAGTGTCACTCATGTTGCAAGAGCTGTGGGGGGGGACACAGCTGCCTTTGAGTCATTTGTGCTCCTATTAGTAAAACATTGCCTATGGCCTGGGTGGACTCAAACACAATCACTGGTTAATTCAGCGGGACCTGTGCTGAGAGGGTTTGTGGACTACAGCTGGTGTCTTATTGAGAGTGTCTAGACATCTGTTCGCATCTCTCGAGGAAAGGTCAGACAGCTGCTGGTGACTACCAGGGGTCGACTTGGGCCATGAGGGGCACCCCATGCTTGCATAAAGGGCTCTTCAACCTTGAAGACAGAATTGTGGGCTCCTCCTGATCCAGAGAAATGTTTTGTGGTGAGGGGACATGCTTTGTAGAGCTGGCAAGTAAATCCCTGCTGCTTTAGAGTCTAGATCAGGATGTTTGAGAGTTCAAGAGTGCCCTGGCTATTTAATGAGACACTTCTGTTAGCATAAGACGAAATAAAAAAGTGTTGGGTGCATTTCCCCCTAGTTGGTGCTGTTAGGTCTCAAACGGGGGACAGATGCCTAACTGAGATACCTATTGATATATCAAATCTGACTCTGGCTGCCAGGTTCTCTCAGAATCTCAATCCCTGCCTCTTACAGTGTCTTCATGGCTGGCACACCCAGCCCCTGTCCTAAGTGTCTTCAGCCCAGGGATTGGGCTAGGCTGTCTTTAGCCAGCCTCTCTTCCCTGTATCAACCAGCCATCTTGTCTATGACTGTCTTTTTTGCCACTGGGCCTCTTGGTCTCCTGGATCTCCCCCTGAGCCTTGTCCTCCCGTGGCCCAACACAGTCTGATGGTCATGTCCATTCTGGGCCCTCTCAGTTCTCTCAAACTCTGGCCATGCTCTTCCTCAAATCTACAATCGTCCTTCCTCTCCACCACACCTAGGAACAGTAAGGTCCTCCTTCTATTTCTCTCTGTCATTCATCTGGGGCCAAATCCACAGGCTGGAAGTCTGCCTCTTTGAACCAAGCTGCTAGCATGACTCTCTTAAGGTACCAAGCTGCTGAGCTGAATCTCTTCAGGTAACTAGCTACTGAGCTGACTCTCCTTATGTACCAAGCTTCTGGCATGACTCTCTTAAGGTACCAAGCTGCTGGCCTGACTCTCCTTAGGACCAAGCTGCAGAGCTGACTCTCCTTAGGTACCACGCTGCTGGCCTGACTCTCTTAATGTACATAAGGATCATGTGTTTCTGCTTGCTCCTGCAATCCATCCAATTTAACACCAGACTCTTTTTCGTCCAATGCAAAAGTAAGAGGAATTTATTGTTGCAGTATGCTGAGGTCGTTCTGCACCCGAAGGAAAGGTGGCAACTCAGGCCATCCCATTTGGAGTTTTTAAACAGTTCCGAGGGGTGGAATAGAGCTTCAGCAACTAGGCACAATATGACTGGTGGAACACTGCACCCTTTAAACTGATTGGTCTTCAGGGAATGAGGTAGTAGGGTCTTAATCAGCCTCTTTCTTCTGGCCTGCTTGCTCCACCGACCTCTTCCTTCTGGGAGGGGAGGGGTTTTCATGTTCGGGGCCCGGTGGAATTTTCCAGCAGCCTTGAGTTAGCTGACCTCTTCATTCCCCCCTTTTCTTGGTGCATGCTTCAGTCCTGAAGCTATTGCAGGTATTCTGATAGCTCATACTCCTGGTCTCCTGTACCTAGCTGTCTGTGTCTCTGCCTTAAGATCATTAGCTGTACTGTACCTACACGTTCCCTAACAAAATCGACCAAGCAGTAAAATGTCGGGGCCAAAAGTCAGAAGTAAAACCAAGATGATTAAGGGACCTACTAGGGAGGAGATCAGGGTGGTGAACCAAGGAGAACTGTTAAACCAGGATTCAAGACAACCTCAGGCTTGTTCTCTCTCTCTTTTCTGCTTGGCTACCCCTTCTCTCACCTTGGCCATTGACTCTTTGACTACCCCTGGGATGGTCTCCAGTATGTGCTTCCCGATGTTTCACACCCCCAGGCAGCACAGAAAAAGTGGTAGACCCCCTAACACTGGTGGGCCTGCCGCTGGCTTCTCCCATCTCGGGGGCACACATATGTTGGTTTCTTGCAGGACACTCCTCAACTTTGTGTGTCCGCACCCAAAGCCCCACCCTCCAAAACCGCTTCTGGGTCATGGTTTAGATTTACAAGTCCCTCGTCCCCCACATTCAGGCAATCCCTCCCCCTGTGTCTCCAGGGCAGGGACACTCCAAAAGTCAAGGCCCACCACTAAATCTCAGAAATCAAAGCCAGGGTCCAGCCTTCAGATACAATGCAGGTACTCCTCTGTAGTGGACCAAGCCACATCCCCAGTGGCTGAGAGTGCCCTGGTAGGGTTGTGGGGGCTGCTGAGGCTCAGCACCAGAAGATGCACCATAGTCGTCTCATGGTTTTTAAGGTCTTGCAGAAGGGGGTTGCTTGGATGTCTGGCTGCTATCTAGTTGGCTTCAGGCCTAGGTGCTGGTCTGATGTGAACCCAGGCAGTTACTCCACCCACTTTAACGGAGGTCGGGGTGGTCAACAACACCAGGAATGGTCCTCTCCACTTTGCTTCCAAGTTTTCAGCACTATACCTCTTAACATATACCCAATCTCCAACTTGGTACTCGTGTGGAAGCTCTGGGGTACCTGAGTTATACAGGGCACTAAGTGTAGGCCACAATTTCTGGTGGCTGATCTGGAAAGCTTGCAATCAAGCCATAAGATCCTTGTCAGCCTGAAAAGTCACTCTGGGGTATCAAGAGCCAGGGTTTAAATAGTGGTGGTCCTATACAGGATCTCAAAAGGGTAACTTTAAAATGGTAGAGGGTGTTCTGGGCTTGGAACAGGGCCAGGGGAAGGAACACCACCCAGTCCCTGCCAGTCTCTAAGGTCAATTTAGTCAAGGTCTCTTTTAAGGTTCTGTTTATTCTCTCTACCTGCCCTGAGCTCTGGGGACAGTACGCACAATCTGGGTCCCCATCTTGGAGAGTATGTCTTGCCCCAACAGAGGGTAGGGACAGACTGGGATGACCAAAAATGAGTGGGATTACCGGTCCATTCCTAGGTCCAAAGTTCTTTGGGTAGTCCATGAATGCATTTTGGTACCAGTTGCTCCTTGGACCCAGGATTCTTTTCTTAGAAACGGGGCAATGGGCTTGGAGGAGGACTGAGTGCTGAGCCCCCTTGTCCACCGAGAATTGAATGGGTTTCCCCTCCACTCTTAGAGTTACCCTGGATTCGGGGAGGGGGTCTGAACCTTGTCCTCTCTAGATGCTGTCTTCTCCCAGGGTTAACCCCTTTGTCGTTTTGGGGTGCTTCTCTCAATTCCTGGGATTTCCTGCCCCCGACTTCTGTTTGTTAGGACACTTTCTGGCCCAGTGGCCTCTCTCCTTGCAGTATGCATACTGGTCCTTTCCTGTCTCTCTTCTCTGCTTTCCCTAACTACTGTAGCCAGGACTCTCTGTAGATTCCTTCCCTGTCCCTTTTCTTTTTATCCCTTTCTCTCCTCCTTCTCCTCCCCGTCTCCCTGCTATGGTAGACTTTCTCAGCAACATGCACTAACTCCCTCAACGGCCTATCCTATAAGCTTTTCTAGCCTCTGAAGCTTTTTCCAGATATCTCTACTAGCCTGATCTATAAAAGCTATTGCCACAGTAACTTTGTCCTCCTTGCTGCTGATGTCATAGGGTGTATATTGGCAGAATGCCCCCATGAACCTCTCTAGACATGCTGCATGCGACTCTTCTGCTCCCTGCTTAACCTCACGGACCTTAGTCAAATTTGTGGGTCTTTGTGTGGCCCCCTTTAGACCTGCCAGTGGAATCTGTTGGTAGACTTTCAGGTGCTCCTTACCTTCTGCCATATTAAAGTCCCAGTCAGGTCTAGTCAGGGAAAGTCCACTGTTGATGACAGACTGGGCAATCAATGGTGCCCCCGTGTCTGAGGGGGCATCCTTTTTGGCTTCCTGCAGTATCCTCTCTCACTCTTCGGCCGTGAAAAGCACTCTCATGGGTTGTTAGATATCATCCTAGGTGGGCTGATGAGTAAATAAAACAGTCTCAAAGAGATTAATCGGCCCCTTGGAAAGGGGTGTGTGTTGGACCTTCCAGTTGTACAAGTCGGCCAAAGAGAAGGGCCAATATTTTATAACCTGCTTGCCCTTATCTAGAGGCCCATATGCCCTCAGTGGGAAAGCCACCACGGAATCAGGGGAGATGGTTCTCAGACTTTGGGTCACTATGGCAGGACAGGGAATTTGGGAGTCTCTTCCAGCTGCTCCCTCCTGTAAAGGGGGGTACAATGGTCCTAGTCCCTTATGGGCTGGTGCTTATCCTGGTCCCTTATCCTGGAGCTGGTGCCAGCGCTGATGGGGCCATGCGGACAAGGATATGGGGATATGGAACAGGAGGGTCTTAGAGGAACATGTTCACTGTCTTGGAGGATCGACTTCTTCTCCAGTTCAGATTCCTCCTCCTGCGCTTCCTTCTTCCTGATGCCCAGAACCTGTGAGGTGGGTCTTGGGAAAAGAAAGGCTTTTATCCATGAAGGGGGGAATCTTCCACTAGATTCTTCCGGGTAACTATATAGGGCACTTGGCCTGAGTGCCTGGGGGATCCTGGCCTAAAGACTCCTCTACTGCTTTGATCACCTGCAATTTGAAGGTCCCCATGGGTGGCCAACCTACTCTGAAGGTGGGCCATTCAGAGAACTAGCTTTCCCTTCTTTACTACTATTGACAAGTTTTGTCCTCCAGTGGTTAACTAGGATGTTTGATAGGGTAGATTCAGTTGTCAGTCCATGTCCACGAACACAGAATGAGATAACCAGTAACAATGAACGCGGAGAAAGACAATCCACACACAGCTCGACCCTGCCATGGGCAGGCGTGCAAGTCCAAGAACAGAGAGAAAGGCCATCAACACACAGTTTGCCCCTCCACGGGCTCAGAACCAGGTGACTCGGCCGGCTTACTCCAGGGCCGGGTCTAAAGGAGGGGAGTCCTCCCAACTCCCTCCAGGGGCTCTGGAGCGTCCCCCAGGTTCCCCTTGGTCTCAACTTTAAGGCACAACTGCCATCCGCTCTTGAGTATGCCAAACACCATATGCTCTTCGATCCCCCAGATGCTTCCAAGCAAACTGAAAGTTCAGACAGGCTTACAGACTCAGACTTTGACAAAAAGAGAGACAGACAAAAACCACAATACCTGCTCTGACTCTCTGGTCTGTCCCCACAGGGGGGTCGAATTCCCAGCCAATGCACCAAATGTAAGATTCTGACTAGCCTCAGCTACTGGGGATCCTCTCAGTGAATCACGTAGAGCTGGGGATCGATGCAAAAGCAAGAGGAATTTATTGTTCCAGCACGCTTGGGTCATCCTGCACCTGAAGGAGAGGCGGCCACCAGACCCTTTTTTAATGCTTAATTTCTTTGTTTTTGTTCTATGTGCTTTGGTGTTTTGCCTGGCTGTCTGTGTGAGACTGTTTGGTCCCCTGCAATTGGAGTTAAAGATGGTTGTGAGCTGCCATGTGGCTGCTGGGAATTGAACTCGAGTCCTCTGAAAGAGCAGCCAGTGTTCTTAACCACTGAGCCATCTCTCCAGGCTCTTGACCCCAGTATCTAGAGGTTGGTTTCATGGCTACTTCTCCACTCCATGTGCTCCAACTATTCCTCCCATAGACATGTCTCTTTGTAAAATTTAATCTATTCCTTTAGGTGTGTGGATGTTTTCCTCTGCCCACCTCTGTGCTTCATATGCATGCAGTGCATTTGGAGGCCAGGAGAGGATGGGAGATCACCAGGGCCTGCAGTTACTGTGTGTTGTGAGGGTGCCTGGTGAGGTGCTGAAGTCCCACCCAGGTTTGCAGGATGAGCAGCCAGTGCTCTTAACTGCTGAGGCCTCTTTCCATTACCCACAGTCCCTTCTCATGGGGCCCAGCTGCTCTGTTTGGTGATGGCTCTCACTCTCTGGAGCTCTGTCATAGAGATATCTTTCAGATATCTCTGTGCCTCAGTGTGAGGTCCCCAAAGAGACTAATAACTATACATGATTAGATCCATTTACTGACCACACTGTGTGACAAGCAGACTTCTTGGAACAGTGTCCCCCAGTCTATGACAGTCTGTAACACTAAGCTAAGACCTCACTTGGAAATAAGGTCCTTGCAAGTGTCATTTAAGTGAAAAGGAGACCAAAACGGATTAGAGAAGGTCCTAAATCCAAGGACTTGAATTCTTAGGAAAACTCCAAACTCAGAGGCTGTGGATATGGCTGAGCAATTCAGAGCACCTCTGGATCTGTCAGAGATCAGGAACCTGGGTCCAAGTGCTCACATTTAGGTGCATTACACATCCAGTGACTTCAGCTCCAGGACTGCTGATCCTCTTCTGGCCTCTGAGGGTAAGCCCAAAAGAAAGGCATTCTTTTTTTTTTTTTCTTTCAGCAAGAAAAAACCCTAAGAGTGGGGAAAGATTAGCAAATTGAGAGAGATCCTGTGAGGACAGACACAGAGCAAGGCTACACCCACCAGGAGGGAGAAGAGGCAAGGAAGGATCGCCTCCTAGAGCTTTCCTGGGCAGCAAGGTGTTATAAACCCCGGATTTGAGCCAGCAGAGCTTGGAGTATATCACCTGCCCATTTTCTCAGTCATCTGGTTAGTGGGAGTTTCTTTCCAGGGCCCTGAAACTTAGAGAAGCGGGACAGTGCTGAAGGGTTATTATAAACATGCCTCATTTTCCAGACACTGGAAGGAAAGCCCACAGAGCATCCAGGTGATCCCGTTCATTACAAAGCAGTGAAGTCCGTGCTTCCCTAAGACCCTCCCCCAAGGCTCATCCCGCCTGCACTGCAGGTTCACCTGCACAGTAAAGCCTGGTCTGCAAAGTAGTCTGGCCATGTGCAAACATTCAGGGGTCTTCTGGACACCCCTTGGGAACTACCCAGATGTAAACGTTCCTCACTGAGTGCTGTCTAATCATTCTGTGGTTAGGGCTTCTTTAGGAATCAGAAGGAGCCAGGTACCTCTTGACTTCCTTTTTTGGTAAAAGCCCAGCACTGCCTATTTATTTCAAAACACGAAAGTCTATACCTTGTTGTTTATGACTACACAGAAATGAGATTTGGTCAGAGCCGTTGGGATACATGCTCCTTGTCTCTCCCCTCAAGATTCCTGCCCTAGGCCCAACACAGACGTCAGCAGCCACTCCCCGAAGGTCTCAGATCACAGCACAGGAATGAAAATGAGGCCAACAGGCAGTGGGAAGGTGTGGGGCCTCAGCTTCCCTGTGGTTCTGGGAGGCCACTTGTCATGTGACAGCTTGTTACAACTGAGAGCAAGGGGCACAGTGTACCCAGCAATGAAGTGTGGAATACTGCTTTGATCAGCTGTGGAAATGCCAGAGAGTGGGCAGACCAAGGAGTCTGTGGTTTTAAGGCACTGGCCGGGAGCCGTGAAGTGGCTTCTGATGTACTCACTAAAGGGTCCACACCCTAGGGATAAGTTAGGCATACTGGGGCAGTGCTCTCAGGAGCTCCCCATGACGTTCCCACATCTTGTGAGCAGGAGTCCCTGGCCATCCTTGGTGCTCCCAGGACTTTGCTCTGCCCTGAGCACAGGCAAAGCCTGGGGCACAAGAAGTAGGAAGAGGGACAGAGGCTGGAGTCAGGATTGGGGTGCCTTTCTGAGGGAGATTGATTTCACAGTGATCAGAAAAGCGTTGAAGTTCCCCAGGTAGGGACAGGAAAAATACACTATGCAAAGTTCTGCTTCTTTGTGACTAGCCCCCTGACCATGACTAGTGCAATCCACTGAGGTCCTTGCTAAACATCTCCTGACGTCTCCTCTCATCATGTGGGACATGAGACAGACACATCTATGTCCACTGGACTCTGTACACACTTCTGCAGTTGTGACCTGTCTGGTTCTTATGGAGTCATCTCCCCCGGAGGCAGTCATTCTTCCCATAGCAATCCCTGCTTCATGAGGGGAGTTCTGAGCTCAGACTCCAGCACGCCAATTCCACCAGCCCTAGGTACCCTCTCTGCTTGTGTGTGCCTCCTGACTTGCTCCTTTAGCCAGGCCCACGGGGGACCTTGGTCTTGGTCCTGCCTTAGGGTCACCCATGGAGAGTCACCTAGAAGAGGATGTGAGCCCACCTTCAGGGTGTCTTGGGGCTTGCAGCATTCCTGAGTTTGACTAGTTTTGAAGTGAACTGACATAGCTACGCCATATAGCGGAGGGGGAGAAGGCCCTGCAAGTGGCCGGCAGCTGCATCCTGTGTAAGCTCAACTTAGCAGTCGAAAGGTAACATTGGGGGACATAGACAGCCTTTATGGACAGGGAGGGTGGGTGTGCTCGTGACCACACGCAAGGGATCCTTCTGGTTATGGTTGGGTGGTACTTCTTGGGTCAGTTCCATGTAGGGGCGTAGGGACTCCTGGGCAGAAATTGGAGAGGCCCCCAGGACCAGGACAGAGGGCAGAGGTCAAAGAGGTAGCAAAACTCACTAATGTGGCCACCATGGTGCCCTGGTGCATGTGTAACTCTCTGCTAGGCCGTAGCAAGGTAGGCAGTCTGGTCCATGAAGCAAAGGGACCCATAAGCAGCCAGGCCCAGACCTATAAGAAGGCATGCCTCTGCTAATCTCAGGGAGAGACCCAATCTGTTTCCTGTAAGATGTTCTATGCCAGGGTGTAGACTGTCCAACACCGAAACCTGTTCACATCTTGGAGTAGTTTATCCTACATGAAAAGTACTTTCTTTCTTTTTGTCTGTACTTCCAGGTAAATGAAGCTGGAGGACCATGACTCAGGTTTGTGTCTTCAACCTTATACAGGAATGACACAGACGAGCCATCACAGATTCCAGGATAGATAGTCCCTGAGTGGATAGCATGCCTCTACACCAAGTAAACAAGAGACCCTCAGTAAAGGTGGGAGAAAGAATGCAGGCAGCAGAGTGTCCCTGACGACTGCACTTCTAGGGCCCGTGTTTTCCACCCAAGCTCACCGCCCTCCCTTGACGTGAAGCTGCCGGTCACGTGATCTCTACCTTTCCCCCTTTGTGGGCTGTGTCATCACATGGAGGATTTTTGAAGTGTGTTCTTCAGGTTAGTGTTGTGCAATAGG
>JAPYYD010000159.1:0-17915 GCA_028551405.1 Uromys caudimaculatus | reverse complement strand
TGAGACAGGGTTTCTCTGTGTAGCCCTGGCTGTCCTGGAACTCACTCTGTAGAACAGGCTGGCCTAGAACTCAGAAATCCGCCTGCCTCTGCCTCCCAAGTGCTGGGATTAAAGGCATCCACCACCACTGCCCGGCCTAACAAGTAAATCTTGTGCCTCAGTCCAACCCCTCTTTAAAGAACAAAAAAAGGGGGAATTATGCCTTTCCCTAGCCTTGAACAGATTGAATAGACCTTGAGTATTTGTCACAGTTGGACTTTAATGATCCAGGTGGAGTCATCTGCCTTGTTGCCCTTGCAACTTCCTACAGGAATTTAGAAGAACAGACTGCCAGCTCAGCGTGCTTTGCAACATAATACAGCTGAAACAAAAGATGGGAGTCTGTGGATTCTTCCTATAAAACCTAAGTGCTGAATATTAAACTTTGAGACTTGCTCAGAAAAAAAAAAAAAAAAAAAAAGGTTTAAAAAAAGCTGCAATAGATAATCCATGCTGGTTTTTATATGGAAATAAGGTTTTAAACCCTTTAAGTGAATACAGAGCTTGCAGCATGACAGTAAAACCATGCTTTGTAGTAATATTACCAGTTTGTCCTTCAAGGTGTTGTCACCATTTGCACTTCCATCAACAGTGAATAGGAATTCAGGTGGTCGCACATACATTCGGTTGTTTTGTTTGTCAGTGTTCTGTACTTGCAGCATTCTCACAGATAAGTAGCAGTTTAGTAATCATTTTACTTACATGTACAGTATCAAAAAATATAGTATGAATTTTTTCATACTGAACTGCTCTATATGTCTTTGATGAGGTACATGCTGAGGTCACAGCTCCATTTTCAAAATTGATACAATTATAGTATAAGTTTTAAAAATAAATGCATATGCAAAAATAAGTAAAAAGATTGTCTTCATTGATGAAGTGTTCCATGATTTTTAAAGTCAGTAGTTTTTAATAAAGGCTTTGAAAATGTCCTGGTGTCTTCACAATGTTTTCTACAGACTAGTATTTGCCACATCATTAAAGCCTGTCTTAAACACCTTTTATGGCTCATCAATTTGGTGGTGTTCTAACTGATCTCAAATCCTGGGGGTAAATAGGATTTCTCTATATTATACTTTAAAAGCACTCTAGTTTCATGTTTACATTCAGCTCTGTGATAACTTTCATGTACATAAGGACTGATTTACTTGTGCCTATATATAATGGCTTTTATATAGATAATTCACCTGTTCTGACATTTGTTGAAGGGACTGAAATTTGTTCACTGTCTTTTTGTACAGTTAATTGAGGTTCTATTGTTGGTGTCCTTGAGCTAACATTTGGGTCGGCAAATGTTTGTCAGAATATAATTATGAAGATAATTGCTAACATAGGCATAGTTGCCACATGTACCAACACCATTCTATAGGCAACTACATATAACATCTTGTTTTTTGGTTTAATAACAGTCGCAACATTTCTTCAAACATCTAGAAGGTACTAGCAACAAAATGAAGTTTGTAATAAGTAGTCAATGATCCAGAGAAAAAAATTACAATGCACAGAGAAATATATAAGGAGAGCTGAAAATTAAGTCTAAGCAATGCATCTACATTTATTCTTTGGAGCATAGTTCTCTCCTTTACTAGTAAACAAAACAAAATCTTAAAATAATAATGCAATAATAAATAAACTATTTTTTAAGTATAAGAAAATATATGTCTCAATGTCTGGGAGAAGGTTGTGCTTACAAAACATTGTCATTGCTGCATAGAGCCATTTACAGTCAATGAACTCATTTTTATTTCTCATATGGAAGCTGTCAAGTGCATGCTCATGTATCTGCTCCTGACAAAGATGTATGTTCATGTGTAATCTGATAAAAGCATTCACAGCATCTTTATTCATAACTACTCAAGTTAAAAAAAGAAAAATATCCAATTGCAAAAATAAATGTTATCATTACCAGAAGATCCAGCAACAGAGATATATTATTTATTTATTCAAAGAACAGGATTGGACCTTTAAAGAAGCAGTTGCAGTTTGAAAATTAAGTTAATCCATTGAAGGGCATGTGCTGTATGATTTCATTCAAATGAAAATTGAGACATGAAAAACACATAAGTAAAAATACATATCTAAACCACCAGAAGTTCAGAGTTTGCTTGATATATAAGAGTAAAAAATTGTTCCAGAATGATTTCAACATTATGAGAATAGTATATATGTTTATGTGTGGGACATATGGTGATAATTATGTATATGTATTTTTTGAATGTATAGTAAGTATGGTAATGCTTATAATATACAATTTTGAATCACATTCATCCTTTGAGCATGTTCCCTTTATTAGAATTAAAAGTATGTTTTCTAATTCAGAATCAAAGTACAGTCAATAAGTTGAAGAGAGTGTTGAATGATTTGCTTCCATTTTCTATTCATTCAATGCATTAGAGACTATGAACACAAAGTTCTGGGAGCTTATTTCATCCCTGATGATAACTAGTTGTGTGTCTTAATTACACTCCCCCTTCTCTGCAATTTAGTCGTGTGTATATAAACAAAATTTAAGTAAATTTCAAACTATACAGGAAGACTAATTTATTGAGAGATATTTATAAGTGATACGAACTGCATTGACAGTCCTTTAACATTCTGCTATTCTCCCATCAGCAACCACGTTTTCTTTTATTACTTTCACTTTTTGAGTTATTTTTCACATTCAAGAAGCCCACATAACTGACCCTTCTATGTACACGGTTATACAGACCAGAGCATTTGCATATTGCTCCCTAGGGAGGTCCTTACCCTGCTGGCCTGAGATAAAATCTCAACCGTCCTCTTGCCTTCACTGATCACTCTCCTAAATTTATCTCTTCAAAATGATGAGTCCTGCCCAGTTCCTGTTTCTGCTAATGCTCTGGGTTCAGGGTAAGGAGGGGAGAAGGAGAAGGAGGAGAATGGGGATGGAGGGTGGTCTCTGGCTGCCTATGTGTGTATCACATTTGTGATGGGGCAGAACACATTCTGCAGGATGTGAGGTTTTGTTACATCCTAATGAGAAATTACAGATAGAACAGTAGCTGAACTAAGATTGATATTCTGACATATATTGGATAAAATGGTATAGATTCTGATGTTTAGAACCTTCAAAGCACTTGTTTTGTGAAAAACATTTGATCCATAATATTTTTAAATCTCAAAAACTGCCAGGATCTGGCTTGAAAGGAATAACATAAAGTAATTCACAAAGAGTGTTCAGGAAGTCTGCACATGACTTTACACTATTGCATAATAATTTCAGAAACCAGCGGCGATGTTGTGATGACCCAGACTCCACTGTCTTTGTCAGTTACCACTGGACAACCAGCCTCCATCTCTTGCAAGTCAAGTCAAAGCCTCTTATATAGTGATGGAAACACATATTTGTATTGGTTATTACAGAGACCAGGCCAGTCTCCAAAGCTTCTAATCTATGAGGTGTCCAAACTGTACACTGGAGTCCCTGATAGGTTCAGTGGCAGTGGATCAGGGACAGATTTTACACTTAAAATCAGCAGAGTGGAGGCTGAGGATTTGGGAGTTTATTACTGCTTGCAAGCTACACATGATCCTCCCACAGTGATACAGACCCTAACAAAAACTTCCTTGCCTGGGGCAGCCCAGCTGGCAAGATGCTGCTTGACTGGAGAGGAGCAGAGCACTCTGTGTGTGTGAGAGGAGGGGCTAGGGAACATGAGCAATTGTTTGCAGCTGAGAGCTCTGGCTAGACTCATCTGCCTGGATGACCAGATCTCAAGTGCCACCAATTTCTGTTCCTTCTTGTAATAGCCATTGTGTTGCCTCTGAATCAGGAGGATTTCCTCTCATTAATCTAGCTCATTTTTGATGATTTTAACTATTTTCATTGATTCTTTGAGAGTTATTTCTTTTTTTTTTAATGAAGTATGCTTTTTGTTAAATTCTTCTTTAGATTTTTAAATGCTTAGATGTCTATCTGTATGCTTTTTTTTTTTTTTTTTAAATCTTTCTAAGTAGACTTGGGAACATTATTTTAAATGCCTTTTAAAATAATTGTGTAGATTTTATTTTCTAAGGGGTATTGTAACCAGAATTTGAGTATATATAAATTGAGATTAATTTTACTTTCTTTTTAATGTTTCTTAAGTCTTTATGTTGACCTTGGTGATTCTGGCATAATTGCTGGAGGCTGGTCTCATGAATGGGCTCCAGAATGGACGCAAGGAACAGGCAAGGGGCGGGATGAGTAAGACACCAAGACTGGGATGCTTTTTAACTCTAAACGGCTAGCAATCAGAAAATTTCTTTATTTATACAGATTCAAAAACATTCATGATTTCAAGAAATACAGATCATATCATTTTGTCCTCGGCACACTTGTATGCCCAGGGTTCCAGTTTAAACATGGATAGAAAAAATTTATTATCATCAACTCTATATTCTTACTCTTATTTCTTTATTGTCTTTATTTTTTTTTTATAGTCCAGTTGTTATCCTCCTCCAGTCCACCCTCCAATAGTTTCTCATCCCATTCCTCCTCCCCAGTCTCCAAGAGGATGTCCCCACACCACCACATCTCTCCACACCCTGCCAGGCTTCCACATTGCCTGGGGCCTCAAGTCTCTCTAGGGTTAGGCGCATCTTCACTCATTGAGGCCAGACCATACAGTCCTCTGCTGTATGTTTTAGGGTCCTTGGGTCAACTAGTATATGCTGACTGGTTGGTGACTAAGTGTCTGAGAGATCTCAGGGGTCCTGGTTTGTTGAGACTGCTGGTCTTTCTATGGGTTTGCCTTCCTCCTTGACTTCTTCCAACCTTTCCCCAATCCAACCACAGGGGTCCCTTACTTCAGATCATTGGTTGGGTGTAACTATCTGCTTCTGTCTCAGTCAGCTGCTAGCATGGAGGGCAGCCATGCTAGGCTCCTGTCTGTAAGCACTTTATAGCATCAGTAATAATGTCAGGCCTTGGAGTCTCCTTTTGAGATGGGTCCCAATTTGTGCCAGTCACTGGACCTCCTTTCCCTCAGTCTCTACTCAATTTTTGTCCCTATATTTCTTTCAGACAGGAACAATTATGAGTCGGAGTTTTTGACAATGGGATGGCAATCCCATCCCTCCACTTGATGCCCTGTCGTTCTACTGGAGGTAGATTCTACAAGTTCACTCTCCCTACTGTTGTGCATTTCATCTAGGGTCCCTCTCTTTGAGTCTTGAGATTCTCTCACCTCCCATTCATTCTTTTGGCCCTTGAGGCTTCACTCCTGTTCCCCCCCAGTTCCTGGTCATGTTCCTGTTTTCTCCTGTCCCTCCTGCTCTCCTATCCCACCCAGTTCCCTCCCTCCTTCTGCCCTCTGTTTTCTTCTCCCTCCAAAGTAGGATAGAAGCGTTCTCACTTGGGCTCTTCAGCTTGTTAATCTTCTTAAGTTCTGTGGATTGTGTCCTAGGTATTCTGTACTGTTTTAGCTAATATTCAATTATTAGTGAGTATATACTATGCATGTCCTTTTGTGTCTGAGGTGCCTCACTCAGGTTGATATTTTCTACTTCCATCCATTTGCCTGCGAATTTCATCAAGTCATTGTTTTTAATAGTTGAGTAGTATTCCATTCTGTAAATGAACCACATTTTCTGTATCCATTCTTCCGTTTGGGATGTCTGAGTTATTTCCAGCTTCTGGTTATCACAAATAGGGCTGCTAGGAACATAGTGAAGCACATGCCCTTGTAGCATGGTAGGGCATCTTTTGGGTATATGCCCAGGTGTGGTATATTTGGGTCTTCAGGTAGATCTACTTCCAGATTTCTGAGGTACCTCCAGATTGATTTCCAGAGTGGTTGTACCAGTTTGCAATTCCATCAAAAATGGAGTAGTGTTCTTCTTTCTCTGCATTCTTGACAACATATGCTGTCACTTGAGTTTTTGATCTTAGCCATTCTGATTAGTATAAGGTGGAATCTCAGGGTCGTTTTGATTTGCATTTCCCCCATCAGATTTCTCTGTTTTGAATTCTCTGTTTAGTTCTATACCACATTTTTTGATTTAGTTGTTTAGAGTTTTGGTAGTTAGCTTTTTGAGTTCTTTATATATTTTGGATAGGGTAGTGAAGATGTTTTTCCCAATCTGTAGCTTGCCGATTTGTCCTACTGACTATGTCTTTTGCCTTACAGAAGCTCTTCAGTTTCATGAGGTCCTATTTATCAATTCTTGCTCTTAGAGTTTGAGCCATTGGAGTTCTGTTTAGAAAATTTTCTCTTGTGCCCATGAATTTAAGGCTCTTTTCCACTCTCTGTTCTTTAAGATTCACTGTATCTGGTTTTATGTTGAGGTTCTTGATTCCCATATCTTTATTCTTAATATTATTCAAATCATTTTAACTTAATTAAACAATCAAGCAAGAATATAACAACTTGTTTGGCTGGCAGCACTGTGTAATTTCAAGATGCTTAGATAGAATATAGATAGAATGTGAGTCAGTCCAGGTGAATCAGCCTCCTTTAAGCAGTATATTATTATCTTTTAAAGGTCAATCATTATATTTGCAGATTCGCTTAATACTGAGAATCAGGCTCAGTGGTTATTTGTAATCTTATAAGAATATGTTTAATAAAGGAATTGTTTTGTTTCTATATTAACTAACATTACAACAACCTGATGTAAACTAAGTTTTTCCAAGAATGACAAACCGTAATACTTTATTCTTCTTGTATTCTTTTATATCATTCTTGGTTCACCTATACACGGTATCATATTATCTTAGTCATTCTAGCTTAAGTTGCTGAGTTCTTAGTAGGAGGTTAGTATGTATTGTCTTTTATCTTGTAGGCTATAATTCAAAAAATTCTACATATACTGTAAAAGGAGTTCTGTGATATAATCTATTGTCATTTTTTCTGTCCTGTTGAACTTTGTATGCTTCCTCTGAGTTGAAACTATTCTAATTGTTTTGTTTCATGAACTTCCTTAGGGGCAGATAACAATCTCCAAGGCACAGAGAAAATGCCAAGTAGGCTCTACTAAGGTTTCTTCCTTGTGAGGAGGAATAGTACATTTAGGACTTTCTTAGAGGAATTCAGAAATAATTTTGTCGGAGAAGACATGGCTGAATCATTATATTAATAGCCCCCAAGAGTGTAACATTCAGAGTCTCAAACTGGTATTAAAGGGCATCAAGTCAGCAATCACAGAATGTGGCTCAACTTTGGTAGTACCTTGTTAAAACAGCTATGCTGGCTTCATGACTTACAACTTTCACCTAGAAGATGGCTATACCACATAATTGTTGGTTCTAGAAGTTCTTGATGGGAAGTAGCCTTGCAACTGTTGGCTGTACTTAGATTTCAGTGTGTATACTATTGTAGTGAGTATAATTCTTCATTTGTAATCAACAACAACAAAACTTGCAAGTGTCCCAGTGGCTGAACCTTTGAAATCTGAGGTTTGCCCACCCACAAAGGCAGGTTTACAGCAGGACATCATTGTGTCTGTGTCTTTATGAGTTTTCTCCACTGTTCTCAATCAGTAGAGGATCCACATTATTGTGTCTTAGGGTGCCTGTGGAATTACAGATGGACATGATGGTTTGGAGAATGAGAACACAATATGGACTGGATGCCCTCTATGAAGAAGTAAGAGTGAGAACTTTACAGCAGGTTCCCAAAGTATCTGTGAGGGAAAATTCATCAGCAAGAAAGATTCCTGGGGCATCTATAGAAACTATGGGAACATAGCTCTTATTGTATACTCTGACAGATACAGCTGTTGCTTTTGTGTGCAAGTTGTTCTCATACAGTAAAGCAAGGTACAGACTCAGAGCACTTAATATTCTTCTTGCAATGCCATGTGATTTGTTTAAGTACCTTAGTATCTTCATGATGTCTTATTTCACTGCAGGGGTTTTCTATATATTCCAACTGAACAGTATTTATTCTTCTCTCTAGTTCTTGTGTAAGGGAAAGCATAACAGGTACCCTTCATCAGTTATTGTTCTGGAGGTCTCCAGGGTCTTTTTGGATGCTATCTCAAATCACTGAATATGTCTGTCTGTCTGTTTATCTGTTAGCTTATCATTCATTCTATATACATATTTACTTTACAACTATCTGTATTTCCTTTGTCTGTCTGTCTATTATCTTTTTTTCTCAATTTCTCTGTCTGTTTCTCAACATTACATATATGTATACTATTTTATTATTTCTATCTCTTAGCCTCTTCCTACTCGTGCTGACCTCTTCTCAGTTGTTCTCCCTTCTACATTCATGACTTTTCTTTCTTTCTTTCTTTTTTTTTTTTTTGGTTTTTCGAGACAGGGTTTCTCTGTGTAGCCCTGGCTCTCCTAGAACTCATTCTGTAGACCATCCTGGCCTTGAAACCAGAAATACGCCTACCTCTGCCTCCCAAGTGCTGGGACTAAAGGTGTGCGCCACCACTGCCCAGCATGACTTTTCTTATAGAGAGCCACAGATTCTTATGATCATGACTGCAATGCAAGTCTAGTCATTTTCCTTTAGGAAGTCATTTCTTAAAATAAACCTGCCGTGTCATTTATTTCAAACAGTTTCTCTGACTCTCTCCTTCATTCCTGCTCTATGTATCCCTCCCTCACCTCTTTTATCCAGCCCTCTCTCTATCCCACCCAGTCCTAACTTTCTCCTCACTATCACTGACTTGAAGAAGTAGTTCTTCTCTACAATTAAAGATTTCTGTAGAAATGTGGGTTTCTGTTCATTATTATTAGTTAACAAGAGTCAAACATTCAGATATTCAACTAATGCTTTCTTAATTGAATGAGGAAAAAATCCTCCAAAATACATTGAACATGGGTGACAAAGACTGGAACATAAGTCATGGATTTTACTGAATAGTGAGACTTATATCCAACATGGATATAACAACAGCAAGAACTTTGGAGAGTAGAAAGAGACAGTGTTTCAATTGAGGCCCTTGAATTTGTCTTCAAAATAGTGAGGAAGCAGCGAATATGTTTTATTTAATGTTACAGGAAAACAGTGAATTTAACAACTTTTGGGGGGCAATTGGATACTGTTGATGTACATATGCACACATACACCATTTTAGAAAAACAGAACACATAAAGATATCTAATATGTCAAGAAAATATTTGAGGATCTCAGTGAAGGAAAATTTTCATACAATAGAAGAAGGGTCATTAGCACTTCACTTTCATTAACTGATCATAAAAAACAAAAACAAAAAACTCCATCAGAGTGAGTGAGCCTTAATGAGCAAAAATCCCTAACAAATTTTGTTATAATATTTTACATGTTAGTGTCAGAACATATCTCATTCTTTTTAGCAGAAGGAACATAATTTAATATATAAAGTATGGTACATAACAATATAAATATTAAATTAAAAAATACAATTGTATTTTTTATCTCTTTTAACCAAAAAACAAATTAGACATTAATTGAAAAAAATGCATACATTAAGGAAATATGTAAATAATAAACTCTGATTAAGAAATAGAGTAAAATATAACTAAAGAAGAACAATTTGTTTGTAAAATATAAATTCAAATAAACATAAAATCAAGAAACATGACTCTCACATAGTTCTTGTTCTGCACATCATGGATTATCTTTGTACATACAGGTCTCCTTGGAATCTTTCCTTGACTTTAGCATGTGTGAGAGGTTAAGTCCCTGTTTGGAAAATGGTATTATAATCAGTGTCATATGCTTGCTGTTTAAATTTATATCTCAGTTTTGAGGGCTTAGATTTTGTTTTGTTTTGTCTGTTTATTTTGTTGCTTTTTTTGTCAGACTCACTTTAATTTCTTAAATAAGATATTTTTCAAAAATAAAAGACACCTTATTACTGTATATTTGATATGAGAAAAGCACATGTTCTTAATATAAGCAACTTGATGAGTGAGACACTCTCACTTCAGTCACTGCTATGGCTGTCCCTCAGCTACAGTGGTTTCATTCCATCCTATCAACTGATTCACTCTTGCTGCTGTGTGTACATTCATTTTGCATAGGCAGAAATTTCTCATTTTTTTATTTGGAATAACATCCATTTTAAGATTGTGAAAATGCACTTGTGTATTTATTGTACTCTGAAGCATTTTTGTGTTAGACAGCTTGGGTGAATGAATTCTAAAAGCAAAGATTATGCCATTTCCTCAGTCTCTGCTCCATCTTAGTCCTTGCATTTCTATTAAACAGGAAATTTTTGGGACAAAAGTTTTTTGGGTTGCTTGGTGTCCTTGTCTCTCCACCGAAGGTCTTGACTGGCAACAAGAGGATGCCTTTTCAAGTCCCATGTTCCCACTGTTAGGCATCTCAGCTAAGGTCATCGCCACTGACTCCTTGGAGTCTCCTCCTCCCAGGTTCTGGACCTTCCCTGAAATTCTTCCAAACACCTCTCCCCACCCTACACAGATTTCCTTTTTTTTCTCCTGGCCCTCTGGTACTCTCTCTTATCTCTCCCCATACCTGATTCTGTCCTCGATTCTACTCCCCATTCCCTCTCCCACCCAGTTCCCTCACTCTGCCTCCTATAACTATTTTGTTACCCCTTCTGAGATTCAAGCATCTTCGTTTGGGCATTCTTTCTTGCTTAGTTTTCTTTGGGTCTATGGGGTGTATCATGGGTATTCTGTGCTTTATGGATAATATCCACTTATCATTGAGGACATATCATGCATGTCCTTTTGGGTCTGTCTGAGTTGCCTCATACATGATGATAGTTTCTAGTTCCATCCATTTAACTACAGATCTCATGAAGTCCTTTTAAAAAATCACTGAATAGTGTTCCACTGTGTAAATGAAGCACATTTTCTGTATCAATTCTTCTGTTGAAGGACGTCTGAGTTGTTTCCAGTTTCTGGCTATTATGAATAAAGCTGCTATGAACATTGTGGAGCACAAGGCTTTGCACTATGATGGAGCACCCTTTGGGTATACCCCAGGAGTGAGATATTTGGGTCTTCAGGTAGAATAATGTCTAATTTTCTGAAAAACAACCAAATTGATTCTGAGAGTGATTATACAAGTTTGCAATTCCACCAGCAATGGAGGAGTGTTCCCCTTTCTTCACATCCTGGCCAGTTTGTGCTGTCAACTGCAGGCTTAGACTTTACAAAACCTACTTTATTCATGATTCTTAACTATGCCAACCTCTCTTCTAGCCCACTGACCATAGGTAGGAGAGAAAGAAGGTTAATAGGTAAAGGAGTTGTAGACTTCTTTAGAAGTAGTACTTTAATACATGTTGGAGCATCTTCTGGGTATATGCCCAGGAGTGATATAGCTGGGTCCTCAGGTGGTATTATGTCCATTTTTCTGAGGGTCCGTAAAACTGATTTCCAGAGTGGTTGTACCAACTTGCAATCCTACCAACAATGGAGGAGTGTTCCTCTTTCTCCACATCCTTGCCAGTATCTGCTGTCGCCTGAGTTTTTGATCTTATTCATTCTGACTGGTGTGAGGTGGAATCTCAGACTTGTTTTGATATGCATTTCCCTGATGACTAAGGATGTTGAACATTTCTTTAGGTGCTTTTCAGCCCTGTGAATTTCCTCAGTTGAGAACTCTCTGTTTAGCTCAGTTCCCCATTTTTTGATAGGGTTATTTGGTTTTCTGGAGTCTAACTTCTTGAGTTCTTTGTATATGTTGAATATTAGCCCTCTATTGGACTTAGGATTAGTAAAGATCTTTTCCTAATCTGTTGGCTGCCATTTTGTCCTATTTAGAGTGTCCTTTGCCTTATAGAAGCTTTGCAATTTCATGAGGTCCCATTTTTCGATTCTTGATCTTAGAGCATAAGCCATTGATGTTCTGCTCAGGAACTTTTCCCCTGTACCCATGTGTTCGAAGCTTTTCCCCACTTTCTCTTCTATTAGATTCAGTGTAACTGGTTTTATGTGGAGGTCCTTGATCTACTTGGACTTGAGCTTTGTACAGGGAGATAGGAATGGATCAATTTGCATTCTTCTATATGTAGACCACCAGTTGAACCAGCATCATTTGTTGAAAATGCTGTCTTTTTTCCACTGGGTGGTTTTAGCTCCTTGTCAAAGATCAAGTGACCCACTATGTTCTTATCAGCCATATTTATAATAGCCAGAAGCTGGAAACAACCCAGATGTCCCTCATCAGAGGAATGGATACAGAAAATGTGGTACATTTACACAATGGAATACTACTCAGCTGTTAAAAACAATGACTTCATGAAATTCGCAGGCAAATGGATGAAACTTGAAAATCATCCTGAGTGAGGTAACTCAGTCACAAAAGAATGAACATGGTATGTTCTCACTGATAAGTGGATATTAGTCCAAATATTCGGAATACCCAAGTTTCACTTTACAGTAACAGCTGGACTGAGAGTGAGGTCCCAGATGGAGGAGTTGGAGAAGGGACTGAAGGAGCTGAGCGAGTTTGCAGCCCCATGGAGGGAACAACAGTGTCAACTGGCCTGACTCCCCCAGTTCTCCTGGAGGTTGGACCACCAACCAAAGAATACACATCGAGGGACCCATGGTTCCGACCACATATGTGGCAGAGGAGGGCCTTATTGGCCATCAGGGGGAGGAGAGGCCCCAGTAAAGTGAAATGTCAAGGTGGGAATACGGGAGTGGGCGGGTGGGTGGGTGGGAGGTAAAATTCCCTCACAGAGAGGTGGTCTCCAAAGAGGAGACCTAGAAAGGGGAAAACATTGGAAATATAAATAAAGTATCAAAACAAAAAACAAAAAAAACCCAAAAACCAACCAACCAACCAAACAAACAAAAAGAAGTAGTTCTTTACAACAATTCCAATATTCAGGAT
Source organism: Uromys caudimaculatus (assembly GCA_028551405.1). Taxonomy (NCBI): domain Eukaryota; kingdom Metazoa; phylum Chordata; class Mammalia; order Rodentia; family Muridae; genus Uromys; species Uromys caudimaculatus. Next base: position 5,115 of record JAPYYD010000159.1, on the reverse strand, counting down.
ACCAGCAATCTAGTTCAATAAGAAACACCAAACACAAATAGCATGATTATACATTAGTTGTCAAGATACAGGCAGTCAATTTCAATAAGAAACATGAAACATGAATCAGTACCATTAGCTTGATCCTGCAGAAACAGCAAGGCTCTTCTGAATCGTCAAGAGCCAGTGGAAGTGACCAGAATCAGCAAGAATACCATGAGAAGTACTTTGATGCTTTTCTTTCTTAACTATTGAAGACCAGAGAAGACAAGTAAGACCAGCAATGTACTTTATGTAGCAATGCATTAGGGTTTCCTTACTGTTTTGGGGATTCTATTTATATTCATTCTAAACATGTGCCCTCTCAAGTGTCTTTTCCACATGACCTCTCACAAGGCAGCATCCAAAAAAATATCATGTGACACAACTGAAGTGTTAAAGAAACCAGAAATTTCCACTTCAGTCACTTCAGTTTTTGATTTTACCCATTCTTACTGGTATAAGGTGGAATCTCAGAGTCATTTTGAGTTACATTTCCCTGATGATGAAGGATGTTAAAACATCCTTCTCTAAGTGCTTCTTTTTTTTTTAAATTTTGATACTTTATTTACATTTCAAATGTTTTCCCCTTACCAGGTCTGCCCTTTGGAAACCCCCTATTCCATTCCCCCTCCCCCTGCCTCTATGAGGATATTCCCCACTCACACCTTCCCTCACTGTCATTCCTCTATACTGGGGATTCTAACACTCTCAGACCCAAGGGCCTCTCCTCCCACTGATGGCCAATAAGGCCATCCTCTGCCACATATGTGGCCAGCACCATTTGCCCCTCCATATGCATTCTTTGGTTGGTGGTCCACTCTCTGGGAGCACCGGGGGTTTGACCAGTTGACACTGTCCCCATGGGGCTGAAAACTCCCTCAGTGCCTTCAGTCCCTTCTCCAACTCCTCCATCTGGGACCCCACACTCAGTCCAACAGTTGCTGTGAATTGAATCATGGGTGTTCTTATCTTTTGGACTAATATCCAATTATCAGTGAATACACAACATGTGTGTTCTTTTGTGACTGAGCTACCTCACTCAGGATAATATTTTCAAGTTCCATCCATTTGCCTGTGAATTTAATGAAGTCATTTTTTTTTAATAGCTGAGTAGTATTCCATCGTGTAAATGTACCACATTTTCTGTATCCATTCCTCTGTTGAGGGACATCTAGGCTGTTTCCAGCTTCTGGCTATTATAAATATGGCTGCTATGAACATAGTGGAGTATGTGTCCTTATTAGATGTTGGAGCATCTGAGAAGCACCTAAAGAAATGTTCAACATCCTTAGTCATCAGAGAAATGCAAATCAAACAACCCTGAGATTCCACCTCAAACCAGTCAGAATGACTAAAATCAAAAACTCAGGTAATAGTAGATGCTGGCGAGGATGTGGAAAAAGAGAAACAGTCTTCCATTGCTAGTGGGATCTCAAGTTGGTACAACTACTCTGGAAATCAGTTTAGTGGACCCTCAGAAAACTGAACATCATACTTCCTGAGGACCCAGCCATACCACTCCTGGGCATATACCCAGAAGATGCTCTCTAGTGCATCTTAGGCATTCAAGATCCCTTTGTTGAAAATTCTCTGTTTTCTTCTGTACTACATTTTAAAAATTGGGTTATTTGGTTTGTTGGAGTCTACCTTCTTCATTTCTTTATATATTTTAGATATTGCCCCTCTGTTTGATAAAAGGTTTTATAAGAGTTTTTTTTTTTCAATCTGTAAGCTACTGTTTTGTCCTTTGACAGTGTCCTTTGACTTACAGAAGCTTTCAGTTTCATGAGGTCCTATTTATTAATTGTTGGTCTTAGGGCCTGAGACATTGGACACCAAGCTTTCTACATGTGGAAAAATGTAAATTTCTCAAGAAGCAGAATTCCAATTGAGGAGGATAGGTGACTAATGAAAAATAGTGGATATGTGGGAATAAATGGAGAACTGTTACCTATACACACTCCTGTGTCCAATATTCAAATTTTATCCCATTCAGCAAATTATTTTATTTAAAGACACAAGCATAATTGTGTTTGACTTTTGATGGGGATTTCATTGAATCTGTAGATTAGTTTTACTAATCAATACAATTCTCACAAACTGAATCCAAGAACACATGAAAACCATCATTCTTACTATGTTAATTCTGCTGATCCATGAGCATGGGAGATCTTTCCATCTTCTGAGATCTCCTATTTCTTTCTCCAGAGACTTGAAGTTCTTGTCATACAGACCTTTCTCTTGTTTGGTTAGAGTTACACCTAGATATTTTATATTATTTGTGACTATTGTGAAGGGTGTTATTTCTCTATTTTCTTTCCCAGCCCATTTATCATTTGTATAAAGGAAGGCTACTGATTTGTTTCAGTTAATATTCAGTCACTTTATTGAAGTTGTTTTTCAGTTGTAGCGGTTCTCTAGTAGAATTTTTGTGATCTATTATGTATAATATTATATCATATGCAAATAATGATACTTGAGTTTTTCCCTTCCAATTTGTATCCCCTCATCTCCTTTTGTTGTATTATTGCTCTTGGTAAAATTTTGATTATAATATTGAATAGATAGGGAGCATGTGGGCAGCCTTGTCTTGGCTCTGATTTTAGTGGAATTGCTTCAAGTATAACTCCATTTCCTTTGATATTGGCTATTGGTTTAATGTATATTGCTTTTATTATGTTTATATATGGGCCTTGGATTCCTGATCTCTCTGAGACTTTTAACATTAAATGGTGTTGATTTTTGTCAAAGGCTTTTTCAGCATCTAATCTGATGATCAGGTGATAATTTTCTTAAGTTTGTTTATCTAGTGGTTTATGTTGATGGAATTTTGTATATTGAACCATTCCTGCATCACTGGGATGAAGCATATTTTATTGTCTTGAATGATGGTTTTGATGTGTTCTTGGATTTGGTTTGTGAGAATTTTATTGAGTATTGTTGCATCGATACTAATAAGTGAAAATGTTGTGATGTTGCCTTTCTTTGTTGGGTCTCTGTGTGGTTTAGGTATCAGAGTAAGTGTGGTTTCATAGAGCCACTTAGATAGTGTTCCTTTTCTTTCTATTTTGTGAAATTGTTTAAGGAGTATTGGTACTGAAGGTCTGGTAGAATTCTGTACTAAAACCCTCTGGTCCTGGAAATTCCCCCCCCCCCCCCATTTGGAGATTTTGAATGACTGTTTCTATTTACTTAGTGGTTATGGGACTATTTAGAATGTTTACTAGCTCTTGATTTAAGTGTGGCATTGGTATCTGTCTAGAAAATCATACATTTTATTGAGATATTTCCAGTTTAGTTGAGTGTATACTTTTGTAGTAAGATCTGATGATTTTTTGAATTTCCTCACTCGTATTATGAAATTAGTGTTAGTCTAATAAGATTACGTAGATGTAACTTACTGCTTCCCCCTCTCTCTCACTTTCTCTCTCTTTCTCTTTTCTTTTTGAGATTTTATCTCCTGGACAGTGTTTTGCATTGAATATATTTGAGAGAGTTTGAGTTTCCATGAACTGGATGCACAGCTAGAACTTCAGTATTTAAAGCTGTTTAATGGCAGTGGCATTTCATTTAATGTAATGTTACCTTCCATTCTTAAGTAGTAGACGGCAGTAAAGAGTCAAATTCAGGGCTGAAGTCAACCAAGTAGAAACAAAAGAATGATACAAAGTTTCAAAAAACCAAAAGCTGGTTCTTTGAGAAAATGAACAAGATAGATAAAACCCTAGCCAAACTAACTAAAAGGCACAGAGACACTATCTAAATTAACAAAAGCAGAAATGAAAAGGGAGACATAACAACAAAAACTGGGGAAATTCAAAAAGTCATCAGATCATACTACAAAAGCTGTACTCAACAAAATTTGAAAATGTAGATAAAATGAATGATTTTCTAGACAGTTACCACATACCGATGTTAAATTAAGAGCAGTTAAACTATATAAAGAGACCCATATTCCCTAAGAAAATAGAAGTCATTAACACCCCTCTCCCCAACCAAAAATAAAAAAATAAAAAACCCAGGGTCAGATTACTTTTGTGTGAAATTCTACAAGACCTTCAAAAAAGAGCTAATACCCACATATACCCAAACTTATGGGACACATTGAAAGCAGTGTTAAGTAGAAAACTCATAGCTTTGAGTGACTCCAAAAAGAAACTGGAGAGAGCATACACTAGCAGCTTAACAACACACCTGAAAGACCTAGAGCAAAAAGAAGCTAATACACCCAAGAGGAGTAGAAGGCAGGAAATAATCAAACTCAGGGCTGAAATCAACCAAGTAGAAACAAAAAGAACTATAAAAAGAATCAACAAAACCAGGAGTTGGTTCTTTGAAAAAATCAACAAGATAGATAATCCCCTAGCCAGACTACCCAGAGGGCACAGAGACAGAATACAAATCAACAAAATTAGAAAAGAAAAGGGAGACAAAGCAACAGATTCTGAGGAAATTCAAAAAATCATCAGATCCAACTACAAAAGTCTACACTCAACAAAACTGCAAAATTTGGATGAAATGGACAATTTTATAGACAGATATCAAATACCAATGCTAAGTCAGGATCAGATAAACCATCTAAACAGTCCCATAATGCTTAAAGAAATAGAGGCAGTCATTAAATGTCCCAACCAAAAAAAGCCCATTTCCAGATGGGTTCACTGCAGAATTCTATCAGACCTTCAAAGAAGACCTAATACCAATACTCTTCAATCTATTCCACAAAATAGAAACAGAAGGAACACTACCCAATTCCTTCTATGAGGTCACAGTTACACTGATACCAAAACTTCAGAAAGACCCAACAAAGAAAGAAAACTTCAGATCAATTTCCCTTATGAATATCGATGCAAAAATAATCAATAAAATTCTCGCAAACCGAATCCAAGAACACATCAACATGATCATTCATCATGATCAAGTAGGCTTCATCCCAGGGATGCAGGGATGGTTCAATACCCGGAAATCTATCAATGTAATCCACTATATAAACAAACTCAAAGAAAAAAACCACATGGTCATTTCCTTAGATGCTGAAAAAGCATTTGACAAAATTCAACAACCTGTCATGATAAAAGTCTTGGAAAGATCAGG
>JAPYYD010000158.1:0-17968 GCA_028551405.1 Uromys caudimaculatus | reverse complement strand
TGGCCCTCCGCTGGGTCCTGCGATCTCCGGCGAGGGATCTTTGTCCCAGCGCTGATCAGCTGTGGGGCCCTGTGGCCCAAGCTGAGGTCTCCCATATGGCAGCTTATAACCACTTGTAATGTAAAGCTAGTTCGATGGATCCAACACCCTTTTCTGACCTTCCCCGGCACTGTGTGCAACTGGTACACAGACATTTGTGTAGGTAAAACACTGTACATATAAAATAAAAAAAGAAAATCTTAATTTAGAGAGGCCAGGATGCAGTCCATCCACCACAGGCTGCATGGGCAGGTGGAAGGCACTCAGAGGCCACATGTCCCGCCTGCGTTGGGTGCCACTATGATATGCAAATGTGGCAGAGAGATGGGAGAGAATCGGGATGGTATGAGCACAGTGAAGAGATGTGCACTGGAGCTCAGAGGGTGGATGGGAGTGGCCTGATGTGAGGAGCCTGTACTGCCACCTGAGATCATGGCGACAACCCACCTGTGCTGCCAGTAAGGGACATGTCTGGGTCCACAGCCTTGCTGAAGCAAGTGGAGATGTCCATGGCTCATATACCACCCAAGGCCATCTGGACTTCCCTAGTCTGGACTGCTACCTGGGAACATGTTGATCTGAGGGCTGTGCAGGGATGGCCCCACCACGCCTTGGCTGTATGGCTCTCAGGAGAGGAGAGCAGACCCTGCACCTCACCTGGGAAGCATAGTAAAGCTGGTCCTGGTGGCGGGGTGCAGGTAAGCTGGCCCTAAGGGTGTGAGTGTAGGAGAGTTGGCCCCACCACTCACCTGCCATGAGGGGGTGTAGGCGAGGGAGAACCCCCACCCCTGCTTGCCACCTGTAGCAGGCAGGAGAGCTAGCCCAACGGTCATGGAGTAGGAGAGCTGTCCCTGCTCCTCATCAGCTGCAGTACTAGGGAGAACTGGCCCAGCATCTCACTAGGACAGTACAGCAGAGCTCTCAGGGCATGAGAGCAGGATAGCTGGCACTGGGTGAGCTAGCTGGGGCAGTGCTGTGGAGCTTGTGAGCTGACCAACTCAGTTACCATTCAGGCCCAGATTCAAGGCTATGAGTTGGCCCATCCCAACGTTTACCCCATCTATGAACTGCTAAAGCACATGAAAGGGGTGGTCCTGCAGATCCAAAGCTGCACGATCTCCATGACACCGGGCAATATTATGATATTGAGAGGAGTCCCGGGAGGACCCAGTACTGACAGTGTAGCAGAAGCCAGAGGCCTCGAACCACACCAGTCACTCAGCGCAATGAAGCTTCGCAAGTAAAGATGTGGGACACACTGCGACACCACAGCTTCCATGCTGAGATGGTTTTGTTTTTGTTTTTTGTTTTTTAATTTTTAAATGTTTATTTATCGCAGTGGAGGTGGCAAGGGCAGAGGGTGGATATGTAGGTAAGGGGAGAGGAGTGGAACTGGGAGGCACAATCCGAAATCCAGAAAGAATCAATAAAATAAAAGTCAGGTATCTCCCTACTTCTGCCTGCCCCCTCCACCCCCATCCCCCCAAGTCAGGATGCTAAAACAAGAGAGAAAGAGTATTTGAAAAATGTCTGATGACGTTTACCCAATTGTTCTCAGATGAAGAACTGAGGCAGAGGAAACTGTTGGCAGGGGAATTTGCCAGTGTTTTTAAGAGATAGTAAAATTTATCAACCTTTAGAAGCCCTGGAAATTCAACTCTAAATACTTTTTGTGTAATACTGACTTACAAAACACTGTCCAGTGAAAAAATCCTGGGGCAAAGATCTATGCAAAATTTTTTCTTCAAGTAGCTGCTCTCCTGTTAAGAAATTGGCCAAAGGCTGCTGGCTTCTCAAAAACAGTCACAATAAATTTGATCTGATTTTCCTAGTCAGACATTAATACATGCCTGCCCCATCTATGAAGATCAACACCACCAACATTGCAGCCACTAACACCACACACTGTACGCAGTGTAGGGATATCACAAAGCAGGCCCCAGCCAAGCCTGGAAGGTATGCTTGTTCCTTTGCTTACTTATTTATGTTACAAACAAATGATGTGCCAAACACTATTTTGCATCCTACAATCTGCTGTTGATCTTGGAACTGTAACATATTAGCATCTAGATATGGAGCCATGCCCAACCATTAGAACAGAGGACTGTTTGAGTTGAAAAATATATGAATGCCACACAAAATCAGAATCAGAATGAAAGCAGTAAATGGTGAGTTCACCATCATAGTGTATAATGCTGGGAGCATGGACTCCCCAGATGGCAGCTCTGGCTTACCACCTCAGTTCCGTTCCATCTTCAGTTTTCTGAACTACAAAATGGAGATAATAACCTGCCCTTGCTGAGAGCAATAAAGAGGGGTGTAAGGTAGTGTGCATATTTATAATGGCATAAAAGTACTTAATAACCAGATGCTGGCATCACCACTATTGCTAACACAGAAAACTTATCATGATGCTATCTATAGTTTGGGCCCTTCTGTGAAGTTGATTAAATGGTATAGGCTATAAAACACACAAACACAAATTTAGATTTTCTGAACCAACTGAAGAAGCCCTGGGTGGCCAGTGAAGCACATGAATGGTGCTTTCTTTGGACCCTAAGTTATGACCATGGCTCCAGACTCTACGCACCTGCCAACAGGGATGAGTTTAGAAAGCAAAATTTCATGTTTTGGGCACTAAGAAAATCCCCAAAAAGTCAACTCTTAAAAACAAAACTGAAATTTCATGATGGATGTTAAAGAGCAGAAATACCCTTTTCTTTCCTTCGAGAATCTCTGATTTTATGCAAGTAACATTAAAAAAAAAATATTATTCTCTTGCTCACTTCTGTCATAAAATTTAACTTGTATAATGGAAGTTCCATACTCAAAAAGGTGATAATTTATAGCCTCACCGCCCAGAGGATTCTGAATAGACAGTAAAAATCTCAAATGTGTTCAATTTATTCCAGAATGGGAAATGACTCTTCCTGTCCAGCAGTCATTACTTATGTAATGCTACCTCAGAAGTATGTTAGTGCTGGAGTGGTAAAGTACTCCTTCTGAGACAAGGCAGCACCACAGGTTTATTCAGTTCGCTCCCTATTCAGAAAGACAGCATTTGCACACACGAGGTAGCAAGCTTTACTATCCCATCTCTTAATAAATGGATCAGGTTTCAGAAAGGGTGTGCGGATGCATTAAACACCTGCCAAACAGTAGACGGAAAACACCAGTTCAAATCATAGTGGATCTGTTGCTCCCAAAAGAAGCAAAGTGACCAGGACATTTCACTACCAACCAAGTGTCAACAGAGAGCAGCATGCCTACTGAAGGAAGGGGAACTTCAACTCCAACCCACGCCCTCAGATAGACTCACAAGGCTGCAATTATTACCTAATTAATCCAGTTATCTTGGTACATAATTTGGTTATGTCTCCAACTACATCTAAATAGTTCCTTTATACTAGGCAACTTGAAAAGTCCAACTAGGTCTGCCACAGCTAAGTGCATATAAAGTAAGAATTATTAAATAGTATAGAATAATATAATGATCTTCACCTGCACATGCTTTGCTGTAACAGTAGCACTACCAGTTTGAACAGGTAGCTACAAATTTGTCTCCAAATCCAGAGGATGACAGCATTAGATCAGATACTTGTTAGTGGCAAGATACAAGACACCATTTGGTGTGTGTGTGTGTGTGTGTGTGTGTGTGTGTGTGTGTGTGTGGTGTATGTGTATGTCTGTGTGCTTTCTTTGTAAAGGACTTATTTATATATTTATTTGTGTTTGCTTGTCTGGGGTTTTGTGGGGGGTGTGTGTGTGTGTGTGTGTGTGTGTGTGTGTGTGTGTGTGTGTGTGTGTGGTGTATGTATATGTCTGTGAGCATGCTCAGAAGAGGACATCAGATCTCCTGGAACTGGAGTTGTAGGTGGATGTGAGCTGGAATGTGGGTGCTGGGTACTGAACCTGTATCCTCTGCAAGAACAGTAAACATGTTTAACCACTGGTCTGCCTCTCTCCCTCTGGTCACTATTTTAATGGAACTTTGGTATTTGTACTTTTTACTTCACTGACCAGAAAACATTTTTCTTAGTTTCCCTTAGCAATGGTCTATTGTCTAATTAATCAGCAGAGTTATAAATATTTTTTAAGCAGCAAAATAACTCAATTGCTTCAAATATATGAAAGCATACTGCAACCATCAGAGTCTTAGGTCAGAACAACTTTATGCATTGAACGGGGTTTAAGGTGTTTTCTAGATTCACAGGGAAGCCAACATACAAAGTGGAAAGGTGAGAAGTATCTCACCCAGGGAAAGGAGCCAAGCTTCTGGACCCTGGATCCTGAAACCCTTATCAGGGACTCACTAACAGAGGAGGCACATGCATGAAGGTAGATGTGTTTTCAACTAAGGGAAAATCTGCAGCTATCTACTGTTCTATAGACCCCAAGGAGTTTCTTGGTGAAACACCTGATTCATTCTCTCTTTCTCTCTCTCCATCTGTGTCTATGCCTTTCTGGCATCTAGGAGACTTTCTTTTTGGGAGGTAATATTATACCTTGCCTAATCCTGACACTACCAAACCTGGCCAGATTAACATACACTCAAAATTTGTCAAGCCTAGGCTGGTCTGGAGAGTCTGTGGAAGTTTAGTTTGACATTTTTATTTGCAAACATATTTGCTCGTCTGATTTATTGATGTCTGTTTGATTGTTCCGCCAACCCCCCACCCAACCATTCACAATTCAGATTCTTCCGTGCATCTTATGTGTAGCACACAGAACGATTTTTGTATAGTTGTTTGCCTTGGTTTCTTGACTCCTGAACAAAGCTCCACCCACCTATCATGTTTATGATGGGAAAAGGTGCAAGTGATGAATGACCTCTAAGATGATAGCATTGCTGAGTTCTCAGTAGGAAGGCGCAGCTATTTATTAAAAATAAAAAGTTCTGTCTTATGAAAGGAAAGATTACAAACCAGTTACAAAACAGTCCTTGCGTGCCAGGCTGGTGACAGCTCGAGGTTGAGCTCTGCCCTGTGGAGAAGTGGCTGAGAACAGTAGTTAGGATGGCCTTCCGGAAACTGATCTTCTGAGGCACCTCCTGGGATCCAGTGCCCTTGACCCAGAGGTTGTTTCTCCTTTCTACTTTCAGAACTACCTTTGTGCACGGGATTAATGGCCCTCCTTCAGCCCATTAACTCAGGCTGCCATTAATCTCCAGGGAATGCCTTGTCAGTGCTGCTTAAGGGGTACATGAGAAATGCTCTGCTTTAGGTTAAACCTGGTTAATCTCACAGCCCTGCAACCCCCGCCCCCATTATAGTATTATTAAGCCTAAAAGTCCGTTTGCCCTAGAATTAGTCAACATTCTAGCCATAATCTTTCTTGGAAACTATAAAATTGCTAGATATGAAATATATTTAAATCCAAAAGAGAACAGATTTCAGGGAACACTTTTCAAAAATACGTGTTGAAAGATATTAGTTTAAATTCCTTAACTCGTGCGTGTTTCATGTGATCAGGGACTGGATGTATCACTTTACAGATAATTTCAACTTCACTCCCTAGAAGAATCATATCATCTACCAAATAACCCTTGTAAACCATATGGAAAAGCTGACGAAGGCATAAATATCAGCATGCATTTATGGGAATGCTTAGGAAATGTTTTTAAGACATAAATAAGAGGGCAATGCCACAGCTAACTACTGTAAGGAAAACAAGTTGCAAGCAGAGAGCTGTGTAAACGTAAATTGAGTTTGGGGAGGAAGCCAAGCGAAGGCCGACATGTTAGGTGAGGTTTTCCAGTTACAGAGAGAAGAGACAACAGAGGTAGAAACACTGGTGCAAAGCATGACTGCAACAGTGCCAAATTCACCAGCACTCCTGCACACGGGAAGAGGCCCTCACACGGACGCGGGATTCTTGGCGATGCAAAGCAAGCTTTGGCTGTTGACTCTGCCCAGGATTCTTCTATGCCTTGGTCACTGTCTTTCAGGTCTTGAGAACACAGGTCTGTGTTCCAAGTCCTTGTTCTTTAAACAAAGATGTGAGCTGCGAACAGTTTCATTTAAAAGTTTATAAAATGGGAATCACATTGCTACAGCTCTCCGGACTATCTCAAACAAAATGTGGTTTGAATTTCTGTTAAGAAAAGCTGCCCAGAGTTCTTGAGTAAACAAATAGAGACTATCGATGCAGTTAACAGGCTATATGTGACCACAGCTATGTCATCCAGGTCTTTCTTGCTTCAGGCAGAGGTCAGTGACAGCCAATCAGCAAAGGAGCCTCCAGCCAGGCATCTCAGTGCTTTGCCTGAGGGAGATGCTCTGTAGTCCCAGCTGTATCATGACTGTGGCAGGAACCCCGGAGAAAGAGCTGCTTTTACTGCAGAGAAATGAGAAGCTGCCTCTTCAAAAATGGCTAGACACCCCAATTTGGTGATATAGGGAAATTAGGGACATAAAAAGATGCTTCGACTAATTGAAAATCTCTTTATTAGGGGTGGCTGTGAGCTGTTGGTCAGCTTGGCAGAACCAGGCTTGCCTGTCTCATGAAGGTCCACTGGTTCACTCATAATGCTGCCAACAGGTATAGGCTTTCCTGTGGGATCATCTTAATGCAGCAAGTATGGCAAGTATTCTTACTGCAGGAGGCTCGTCATGATAAATCCAAGTGTTTTCTTGTTTGAACTTCCCCAGGGCTGGTTTGTTCTGACTCAAAGCTAAGATTAATTGGAGTTATCTATAAAATCATTACATCCCAACTTCCATAGGGAAAAAAATCTGATTATCTCACAAATACACTCACACACACAAGCATGCACACAAAGAATAAAGCTCTCAAGAACCCAGCTCTTTAGCCATGCATTCAGCCTTATGCTTAGAACTGGAACAGCTGCCACGGGTTTATGTGCACGGCAGTCTTCAGAGGAGCAGCAGTCGTCAGAATGGAGTGGCTTTGCCAAGATCACTGCTCTGCCCCCAACTCAGGGATCCAAATTCTGACTCTCCTTAGCCCTGCTGCTGTGCTGAGCGGCTGCCCTCCCCATGGTCAAAGCGGACCTACAGAAGGGCTCGATTCCTTTGTTTATGTGGTGAAACTTCAGATCAACAGCTTTAAAGACACCTGGCCTGGATTACAGGGTGCACAGGAATATATAAACTCTGAGGTGTTCCATGGAGTCTGTGCCCATGTCAGCTGCCCCCCCCCCCCCTTTAAACAGCACTCAGCATCGAGAGCCTCCACCACACACACACTCTTTCTTCCTTCACTAGCACCCGTAGGCCAGTACAGAGGGTATGACATTGCTTTGTCCTCTGAACTGCTCTTGTCAAACGGCTCTGCCCTGGCACAGCTTGGCAGGAGATAGAAAGACGATTTTTCATAAGAAGAATAAGCAACGGAAGAATCCTCACCTCCACCAGATACACACTTGAAACATTACAAAGCACTTAAACATAATAGACTCTAGAGGCCAGGAAAAGGGCTCGGGTAATGGCTCCTGTCACCAAACCTGATGACTTGAGTTGGATCCTTGGGAAACACACGGTAGAAGGAGAGAACCAACTCCCATGAGTTGTCTTCTGACAGTCAGATAATCACTGTGGTGTGCATCCATTCATTACCTTCTTGCCCCACATAAATGTAATAAAATAAAGATATACTTAAAAAGTAATAGACTGTGATATTCCCTAAAGGAGAAAACTGGATTTGCAAATTGCTATCTTTCATAGCTAGGACAAAAGCTGAAGAATCTAGGAGAATGTGTCCACGGTGAGGATGTGCACGCAAGTATTGAGTAGTGACGGAATGCAAACCAAGATGTACAATTTTTTTCTCATTAAAAGGATAAAATAGCCGGGCAGTGGTGGCACACGCCTTTAATCCCAGCACTTGGGAGGCAGAGGCAGGTCTGCTTCTGAGTTCGAGGCCAGCCTGGTCTACAGAGTGAGTTCCAGGACAGCCAGGGCTACACAGAGAAACCCTGTCTCAAAAAACCAAAAAAAAAAAGGATAAAATAATATGGAATATTAACCAGGTCACAGGAGAGGTATGGAAAAATTCTGGGTTGATTTGAGGGAGACAGATGCTAGGCCTGGGAGCACAGCCCTGCAATGCCAGACACTTCTGGAAGCAGAGGATTGAAAGTCTGAGTTCTGTCGGAGTAACAGTGAGACTTCTCAAAATATAGTATAAAGTATTTGGGGCAGACCTAAGAGGGAGAATGTTTGTACGAAAGATCCTTAATTCAATAAGCAGTATTAGTTCTCCTGCCTCTCCACTCTCTCTTCATACTCTCTCTATTCTCTCTCTGTCTCTGTCTCTCTCACACATACACAGATTTCTTCTATGAGCCCTTTATGCAAATGAAGGATTCCTCCCTCCTTGAGAAGATCTCAACATGTAGCTCAGGCTGGCTTTGAACTCACTACTGTCCTGGTCTAGTATCATGACTGTTGGGATTGCAGGCATAAGACACCACACTCAGCTGCAAATAAAGACATACCACTACCCAGTCCTCCAGCTGGGCATACTGGGAGGGCTCTACCTTTGTGCTCTTAATACAGTCCACTGTATTTAAGGAAGTAGTTCACATGTCTATCTCATCTTGGTAAACGATGTATCCATAGATAAAAACAATTTTATTTGTTTTTTTATCCTTTTTTTGCTAGGACAGAGTCTAGCAATGTGGTACAATGTGGACACTTATAAAGGGATTTTTGGAATGAAAACCATGGCAAGTGTTCTGAGCTTAAATTTTCTTCCCTACTCACTATTTTATTGTAATATGAGAGAAGTTGAATGGCTTCCGGAAGGTGGCTCAGTTGGACCACCTTAAGAAGTCTTTTTCCCAAATGACTGAAAGGCTCGTTGGGATTTTTCTATTACTTTAGGGGAGACGTGACTCCCACATCCTCTGATGTCCACATGTGTTCAGTAGCATGCATGTTCCCTCTCCCAAATAAATACCTGAAAAATTTAGAAACAAAATCATACACCTGTAAATAATTCAATCTTGGGTTGATACAATTCACAGAAGGACATCTGAAAACTTCCATTTACCATATAATGGATCTTTTAACTCCTGACGGAGAACTGCTTCCTGAATGGCTGATTCTGCATTCTCTTGCAATTGATCCAGCACAGCCTTAAGCAAAATTTGATTTACAACCCATCTAATTGCAGGCAACATACAGTCTTTCTTATCATCTGTGATCTTTACAGTGTTTTCCTAGTATAAGCCATTTCTAAAAGAGACTCTAGCCAATGATTTGTTTTCTTGGTAAGATTCCAACACTATATATGCGGAAGCCTTCTAGGAAATTATGATTTTTTAAGTTATTTTAAAAGTTGAACTCACTTGTTCACTTTGGCGGGGGTGGGAGGGGTGGGGAACTATGATACAACTATAATTGGAAAACAAAAGCTTTGTAACATTGTAACCTCTTTTCTAACTGTGTTCATCTACATTTTGTTGTTCCTTATCACCTAGTCTCCTTTCTTGGTCTTCTTCCCTTTCTAATGCTACACTATACTATACCCAAACACATACCTATTTTCCTTATACACTGAAAGCTAAAGTCCATAGATTAAGCAGACCATGCCATTGTTTTCTTTCTGAGCCTGGGTCATTTCATTTAACATATCCATCTGTTTCCCCACATTTCTGTATAGCTGAAAGACATTCTGCTTTGCATATGCTAATTTATCTGTCGATGGGCATCTTTTTTGGTTCTAGTTCCTTGCTGTCATAAGTAGAACATCAATAAACATGGGTGTGCAAAAACAGAGGAGAGTCTTAGCAGTTATATCTGGAGTTCTTCTGTCCCATGATGAAACCATTGGGTTTTCTATAGAGCTAACACATTTTCCTGATCCTTCACTGATTCTGAAGGATAGCAAATGCAGATAGGTAGTAGGGACAAGATAGGAACCCAAAATGTGTGTATAATTATGTTTGAATTGCAGAGCTACAATAATAAATACTAAAACATATTTTTTGCTCAGTGCTTACTGTATCTTAGGCATTGTCCTAAAGGATTAACATATCTTGACACAAAATTTCCTGCCTGTGACCTTCAAACTAGGGGATGCACATCAGCATGCCAATGTTTGCAAGAAGTGCACGTAAAAGATGTCTGCAAAGTCAACCATCAGACCTTAATTTCTATCTGTATCTTATTTTTTAACTGCCCAAGAATCTATCAAAATTCATATTGCTTTCTCATTTTACTAGAAGGCAAATTCTAATCTACTGAAACATTAAATTATTTTGTTTTATAAAATAAACATATTAAAATGCAAATCTTAATATGTCTTGTACATTTCTGTCTTGGGGCATGCAAATTTCCTGGAATTTAAACGTTACCAGTAGAAATGCTATTGGTTTCAGGATATGTGGAGATGAATCCTAAGATTTTTAAGCAAACAAGGGTTATTATACGAAGTGCTTTTAAAGCAAGCTGTCCTTTCCTTCTTGAACTTTATTCTTTCATTTTCCATCCCATGTTTCATTAGGAATATCTTCTGCCAGAACAGAAGCTATTTCAGCCACCAATTTTACCTAGCCATGTTAGAGAATACTTACTGTGTTCTACTTCCTATTAATGAAAATATATTTTGAAACCAATGATGAAAAGTTTTTGATCCAACTTAAAATGTTCAAGAAAGCAGTCAGTAGTTTTCCCACGAGCCTTTGGGAGTATATTTGTTTGAAGATCACTAATCATTATGAGCATGAGGAAGATGTTAATATCTTCATACTCATTTTTCAGATGTGGAAAACAAAATAAGATCCAGAAATTAAGCAACATAGTCTAGCACACAGAGTTAGAAAGAGTCATGACTAAGATTCTAACCTGGAGATCTGGACTCACAATCAGAGCTCTTAATCTCCATGCCACACTGCCTTAGCTCAAGTTTGACATGGAAGGAGAACAGCAGAACCAAGTGAGGAACCTCTGAAGACAAGTGTCTAGAACAAGTTACTTATGCCTCAGGTACTGTAGGAAACAATTAGTGTTCCAGTATTGTTTTCATTCCCTTCCAGAGGACAGCAGAAACAGGAATTTCAGATGTCTTAAGTTCAAATGCAAGCTTCTGAAACTCGGAGGAGTTGGTATGTTTTCAATGTACGTCAGGCATTTCTTAGACCACGGCTATAATCTTACCGACAGAATAACGTCCAGTGTTTACTGTTTGGGAGATAAATAATATCTCTAAAGCCAGATGCTCTTTCCTTGCTACATCTCTCTCCACACTGCTTCTCCCTTTACAGAGAACCTTAGAGTCTCTCCAAAGAGTTTTCACTGAAGCATTTGGCTTTGGAAGATGCGTGGTTGATCTTGTCAACTTCACGGGATTCAGAATCACTATGGAAACAATTTCTGTTGTGTCTATGAGAGAGATCTTCTAGACTAGGATAACTGAGACCCATCCTAAATGTGGGTGGTACATTTAGTTGGGGGTTTGAACTGCATAAAATGGCTAGCTCAGTACAAGCATTCATTGCTCTCTGTTTTCTGACCAATGGCGCTGCCTTTATTTCTTGGTCCCATGACTTTCCTACTAAGATTGGCTGCGCCTTCAACTCTGACCCAAATATGCCCATCCATAAGTTGCCCTTGTTAGATATTGTGTCACAGTGATGACACACGTGACTAATACATAGGAGAGGGCAGACATATACACACATACACATATGCTCCTTAAAGAGAGGTTCTAAAAATAATATTTTGCAAATGATCGTGAGTTAAAAAATCAATTGTAAGTCTAAAGCCACTTCATAAATGTTTAATTTTGGTACTAAGTTCAAGTTCTTCCTAAATAAATAAGCATAGCTTATGTGGGATGGAAGGAAGCAAGGGAGGTCTGGTGCATTTAGAGACAGCATGTCTCTTGCGTGCTCTGCCTGTCACCACTGGCATACCTGTAAAGACCTCCTAGGAGTGTAGCAGAGCATAAACTCCTGCAGTCCCACTGAATAGGTTCCCTTAGTGTTTGAGTAGGCTCTCTCACACAGTATGCTTTTCCCTTTGACACATCTAATGCTAGGACTGACTTAAGGTCAAAGGGAAGTACCTGAGAGAAGACCTAACAGGATGCTCTGTAGGGCCTTGTAAAGCCAGAGGCTAGTGCAGCAAAGAAAGAGCTCAGGGTGTGTGTGTGTGTGTTGTGTGTGTGGGTGTGTGTGTGTGTGTGTGTGTGTGTGAGAGAGAGAGAGAGAGAGAGAGAGAGAGAGGGGTCTATCTCGTGTGTGTGTGTGTGTGTGTGTGTGTGTGTGTTAGAGGTGGGGGCTGGGAGTGGGGAAATCATCACCAGGGCCTAGGTAAGTCACACTTGTCCATGGCCCTGTCATGCTTCCAAACTCTATGCCTCCAGAATTGCTTTGTGTAACTTTATTGGAAAACGTTACAAGGTAGATGAACAACTTCTTCCCTCACCCTGATCAGCCTGACTGAATCCCGTGCTCGCATCCCCAGCTGCCCTATTCCACAAGGTGTTTTCAATTACTTTTAGTGAGCTAATGTTCCCTAGACTACCTTTTTTTTTTTTTGATTGTTCGAGACAGGGTTTCTCTGTGTAGCCCTGGCTGTCCTGGAACTCACTCTGTAGACCAGGCTGGCCTCGAACTCAGAAATCCACCTGTCTCTGCCTCCCAAGTGCTGGGATTAAAGGCGTGCGCCACCACTGCCTGGCGCCCCTGAACTATCTTAAAGACTTAGAAGAGCTGAACAATTAAATGTGGCTCGCTCTTAGGGGAGGGGAGAACCAATAGCAAACAGCTGCACGTGGGCCCATGTGGATGAAGGGGCCCGGGCCTTATCACAAATGGCACTCATGGAGTATTTCATAGTCCAGGCACAACTGCCTTAGAGCACGTATTGCACAGAAAGATGGGGCTCAAGCAGGCAGCCACGAAGAGCGAGCAGCAAACACTGAGAACTTGTAGGGGTGACTGTGGCTGCATGCAGCCAGACCAAGGGAGAAGATGGCTGGAGAAGGCAAAGTGTAATTTCTCCTCCTCTCAATGTTTGTTCAGAGCTGGGTGATGCTTTAAGGATCACTTAATAGAGCTCCTACATTCCACAGCCCAGGAAACAAAGTGAAGGACAAGATGACTTGTTCCTGTGGTCTGCTAACTAGTAATAAGTGCCAGAAGAAAGACTAGAATCCAGTTGTTTCTGTTAAAACATGCTACCTAAAAGGCTTGTGCTTGGGGGCTGGAGAGATGGCTCAGCGGTTAAGAGCACTGACTGCTCTTCCAGAGTTTGTGAATTCAATTCCCAGCAATGATATGGTGGCTCACAACCATCTGTAATGGGGAACTGATGCCCTCTTCTGGTGTGTCTGAGGACAGTGACAGTGTACTCACATACATGAAATAAATAAATAAATCTTAAAAAAAAAAAAAAGGCTTGTCCTTTGGCCTGAGGTTGTGTTTAGTGTGGCTGTCCAGAATGTGTAAGGCCCTGGGTTCCATTCCCAGCTGATAGAACAATGTGTCTAAATTGTTCTGACAGTCACAGGATGTCTTCTCTTCCAGATCATTTTGGAATGATGAATTCATACACTACATATGTACATAAGGGAATTCACACACACTGTGTCCCTATATAAGCACCTTCCTCTCAAATGCTACATATCGATAGTATTATCCAGGCATCACATACCAAATAAGGAACTATAGTGAGGAACACTTGGTTCCACATTGCTAAGCCTAAGCAAGAGGGATTATTTAAGAAATGTTTCTCTTCCCTATTCTTTTTGCTTGACTTCATTTGAGGGTAATAAAAAAAGAGCTTATTGTCTTCTTCTCACATGGATTCTTTTAAGGTTTATTATTAAGTCAATCACCACTTGTATAAAGTTGGAAAATTCAAAATATTACCAAGTATTAAGTGAGGAAAAATGGGAAATTATTGTTCAATATCGTATTTGATACTTTGTATGGGAAAAACAACTGAATTTCCTTGGGTTGTTTGGTTTGTAGATATACAAGTTGTAGTATTGGGAGAGTGCAGCTGAACTCTACTTAATAAAATCAGTCCTGCAGAGCAAATGACATTGGAAAGCTAGCAGGCAAATCTATAAGCCATCCTTTAAGACAAAGGAGGCAAAGACCACTGGAACGTACTAAAAGTATCTATTCCTAGATGTCTAGACATCTAATGTAAGCTATAACGGTGCTTTAAGCAGGGTGCTTTACTCCCATGGACACAGATAACAGGATCCTCAGTGATGCTGCTCCTTCTTGCTGTATGAATCAGAAACTTCTTTATCTATTGAAGGCTACTCTCCTGGAGGTTATATAAATCGTGGTTGATTAATGCATGATAACAGTGACTTGGTTGGTTCTTTTAACTAAATGTATAAATCAAAGGGCCCAAAAAGTTAACATTTACATCAGCAAAGGAAAACAAAAGACTTCACCTAGTAAATACAGTCTAGAGCAGTGGTTCTCAGCTTTCCTAATGTGCGGTCCTTTAATACAGTTCTTCATGTTGTGGTGACGCCAACCATAAAATTATTTCATTGCTACTTCCTAACTGTAACTTTGCTTTTATAAATTGTAATGTAATATCTAATGATATGCAGAATATCTGATATGTGGCCCCCGAATAGGTTGCAACCCACACATTAGTTATGTCTCAAGTTCTGCAATTACTATACATAATATTTGTCTTCCACGAAAACATGGATACCTATAAGGGCAAGATTTATGTTTCAGAAATGCATTTTATAAGCAGAAATGTGAGGTTTGAAAGATGGCTTGGTGGTTAAGAGCACAGGCTGCTCTTCCAAAGGACCCAGGTTCTATCCTCAGTACCCACATGGCAGTTCAAAACAACCTATAACTCTGGTCCCAGGAGAACTAATGTCCACTTCTAGATTCTGGGTTCCTTACAAGACAGTCTCATGGGATACAGATGTCCGTTGAGGCAAAACATCCACACACATAAAATAAATCTTTTAAACAGGTGTCTTCCCATGTATTAACTATGCTTATCATGTGCATTTTTGGAAATAAGATACTACTTGCATGATTTTTAACTTTGGAAGGATCAAGGTGTCCTTATTCAATAATGTCTAAGGGTTACATGGGCAATTTATAATTTCTATTAATTTCTGTCATGAAACTGCTTTTGCATGTCAACTCAAGCTTTTACCTTATTAAGTGATGGCCAGGGAACATGCACAGTGAGAAACCCTCCTTAACCTCTTCCATTAACAAGCTTCCAAATTTCACTTTAAAAGGCCACACCAATACTAAAGTTAAACAAAACAAAACTTCTAGGTGAAAACACAAGATAAAATCATGGTGACTTTGGAGGGTGAGCAACAATTTCTTAGAATGATGCCAAAGTACATTTCATACAATCTCTTAAAAAATTAACTGGATTCACAAAAACAAAACAACTCCTATTAAATCCATGAGATACCAGTACTAAAAAGGTTTAACAGTAAGTCACAATTCAGCCAACCAATAGCACCAAACAAGACACCTTCCTCCCCAGCCCAGTGCCAGGGACTCTGTGTTAGTGAGGGTGAGAGCAACTGGAATTCTCACACACTGCTGACAGGAATGCAGCATAGTGCAGATTAGAAAACAGAGTTCCTCACAAAATGTTAAACATCCATTTACAACAGACTGCAGTAATTCCGCTCACAGAGGAACACTCAGAAAGTTCTCTGAAAACCGGACTTGAACATCCGCATGCCTTTGTTCCTAATGCCCTTAATAGGCAGCAGCCTAATGTTAATCAACTGACAAGTGGAGAAGCGGAATACAGTAACGTATATGATGGAACATACAGTCCCTTTAAGGAACCAACTACTGGTAAACAAAACTATTTGGATGCATCTCCAGTACATTCTGGTAAGGGAGTTGAATGAGATTGAAATATGAGGAATCTCTTCATATGAAAACCAGGGAAGGTGACACAAAAAGAAGGGGAACTAGCTTAGTGGTTGCCAAGATTTGAAAATGGAGAGAAAAGTTGAATAAAACAGGCGATATCAAGGACTTCTGTGGGGCCATGAAAGAAGTCTCTATTTTGGTTATTGCAGTAATTATACCAAAGTTCTACTGCATCTAAAGTTTTAAAAAAGCAAAGAAATGGGTCACTCTGGCTTCCAGCTCTCCAGAGAGACTTGTTAACCATGCTAAAAGGCTCCTCACTAAATAGCTGCAATGATCCACGGAAGTAGGCATGTATCATGGTCGATATCCTTTGACCCTAAGAAGTAATGATTGTCTATCTCAATAGGGGCTATGCACTGTTGAAAGTACAGGTGTGATGGGGATCTGTTTCTTGCCGTAGGCTGAATGCGAACAGGTATACAAAGAGGGAAGCCGAGTATGTCACAAGAACATCACGGTAGCAATACTTCAAACACTATAACCAAGATGGTTAACAAGTGGAATTGACTTCAAGGCTCTTCTGCCCCTTTCATGTGTGCCACTGGTAAGGCATGGGTTCTTCTTCTCATCAGGTTGATTAACAGTTGATAACTATCCAAGAAAAATTAAAAAGGAGCAGACTGGGGTAGGTCAAAAGTTCCCTACCATTGCCTGGAAAAAAAAAATGTAACTATGTGGTGTCCTTCATGCATGCTTGCTGGGGAAAGGCACACGTTTATTTCATTAAGAGCCATTTTATTACCTGGGGGGAAACATGTCAAGTTTAGCTCTCTAACACGAATCATATTTTATTCAAATGCAGATGTACGTTTGAACTATAGCAGCTATTTGATTAACTCTCCCAGTGACCAAACTGGTGACCTGCTATATTAAAAATGGTGACCTTTCCCCCCCCCCCAAAGAATCTAACCTGGAGCTAAGTTATCCATTAAAATCCAACTAGGGAATGCATTACTCTTCATGACAACATAACCACCTTCTTTCCTCTTGTGGAAGTCTCCAGAGAAATAGTGGCGAATAGAATGCATATGTAACTTCCTTTTGGTCACTAGGAAGGGGTCATCAACATGCATAGCTCTGATTCCCAGGAGGCAGACAAACATGGCAGAATACCAAGGTGGTTCAGAAACATTGGCAGAAAGGCGCTCAGTTTAGCTCAAGAGAGTCAGAAAGCCTACACTTGATGCTTGCCCTAATCTTAGGGTTGTGTTCAGAGGACACATGAAAGGGGACCACTGTGCAGCCCTGGTGACAAGAGAAGAAGGAATGAGAACAATTTTGTTCTTTGACAAGAGAGAAAAGAAATTAAAGGTTGACATCTAGTTTGGGAAAATTACAAGTACATATAAAAAGTATATTTCCCAAATGGGTAACATGAATTACAAGACTATGATCATAATGAACTATTCTCCTCTGAATGAGAAGGCAGTAGAAATGAATTCCTTCAGGAGGAGGTAGGATGCCCAGAATATCAGCCATCATTACTCTGTAGTCAATCTATGTAGCACAATAAGCTGCTATGCACTGGTGATGCTTTTTCCAGGCAAGCTGCAGGTAATCTGCTCTGGCTGAGAGGTGAATTAGCTTAATCACCTCCAAGATGATTCCATTACAGATGACTCTTTTTCACCTGATGTGTGGTTCCTCCCTGTGAGGCTATGGAGAAGCCGGGGCTATGAAACACTGCTTGAGAGACTATGGCTTAGTTCAAGATCTTTAAATATCTTTTTTTTAATTTATTTTATTTTGGATACTTTATTTACATTTCCAATGTTTCCCCTTTTCTGGGTCTCCTCTTTGGAAGCCCCCTATCCCCTCCCCATCCCTACCTCTATGAGGGAATTCCACCTCCTACCCACCCACCCACCCATGCTCCTATTCCCACCTTGACATTCCCCTTTACTGGGCCCTCTAACACCCTCAGGCCCAAGGACCTCTCCTCTCTCCCTGATGACCAGCGAGGTTGTCCTCTGCCTCATATGTGGTCCTAACCATGGGTCCATAGATGTGTATTCTTTGGTTGGTGGTCCAAACTTCAGGATGACCGGGGAG
>JAPYYD010000156.1:0-18000 GCA_028551405.1 Uromys caudimaculatus | reverse complement strand
CAGGTACCAGGGGTTTTAAGATATATGGGAATTTATTTTTATAGAGAAGAGGATGGAAGCAGAGTTTACATTTTAATTGTACTTCATTAAAACCTCTAGATTGGGCCTGGCAGTGGTGGTGCACACCTTTAATCCTAGCACTTGGGAGGCAGAGGCAGGTGGATTTCTGAGTTCGAGGCCAGCCTGGTCTACAGAGTGAGTTCCAGGACAGCCAGGGCTACACAGAGAAACCTTGTCTTGAAAAACCAAAAAAAAAAAAAAAACCAAAACAAAAAACCCCTCTAGATCGATTTTTATAGAATACTAAGAGAGTTCAGCAACAACACTTTTAACCTCCAAGGCAGAGGTTATTCTACAGCCACATTACTGAACCTGTTTCTTGTTTTTTGTTTTTGTTTTGCTTTGTTTTTCCCTTCAGTGGACATTAGGGATTTTGAGTCAGGCTCTCATTGCTTTTTCTTACCACTAGAACCAAGCTAGTTGTTCAAGGAGATTACAGATGCACGTAAGAACTCCTTCACACAAGTCTCTGTTTGAAGGTTCTATGCTAGCATGACTGCAAATCAGTCCCTGCCTGGGGGCAACCATCTTTAGCCGTGAAATGATGATTTGCCGTGTAGAATTACTGGTCTTTTAAAGACATGTCCTGTCTTTAAATTATAGGTGAAAGTTGTGTGCCTTACTAGAAATAAGTGTAAATGTTGACTGTGCTCCTGTGAGGGTACATAACCCCTTCAGAGCTATGTAGAATGAAAGGATGCGCTGCAGATGCTGTGACTTGCATTTCTGTCCCCTTGTGGACAGAGGCAGGCTTGGGACCGAGGTAAGTGTAAATGCTCACACATACCTCTAAAGAACTCTGAGGCTACTTGCAATCAACTCAACAAAACATTGTTACTCTGAACTGGAGGAAATGGATGCAGAACAGATGTGGGAAAAGGTCGAACTTGGCTATCATGTCTCTGTTGCAACTATTCAGCTCCATCATAATGAAGCAACAATCAACCCTGGTTAACCCTGGAATGAGCAAGTCTGTGTGTCCCGATCAAACTCTGCTGATAGACAACGGTTTGAGTTTCATACCATCATGAAACCTAATTGTTGCCATAATTCTTTAAAGCACTAAATCAGTAAAGAAAACAAATCTAGGTTGTAAGCCATGAAGGGGGCGGGGCATTTAGCCTGTAGGTCATAATTCACTGAGCCCTGATTTTGAGGGATGTGTTTGGTAGACATTAGCAGAATAAAGATAACGTAAAGTTTACCTTCTCACAACCCTTAATCCTGGCAGCTAGACAAGATCCTTAACCTCAGCCGGCCTCTCTTTCTCCCCTCCCCACTTCACAGAGCCCATGCCAAGACACTCTGGAAGAATCCAGATTGACTGACTTTAGGAAAACTTCAAGAGCTCCATCAACACCATCTTTCTTTTCCTTCCTTTCCAGTTGCCTTTACCTCTTAGAGGTTGGTTGGTTTGTTTGTCTTTGCTTATTTCTCTTTCTTATTTAGTTACTCTTTCCAGGTTGCAACTGACAATGAAGCATGAAAGGGACCTACTCCAGACAGAAGAAAAACCAGATCCCCTCGCCATTCCCTTGTGGAGCAAACCCTCCCAGTCTGACCCTTCTCCTCCAGTGCATCCGGCTGAAGTGGCTTCTGGAGGTCTTGGGAGTCAGAAATTATATCAAGGAAAAACAAATGAAGCCTCAATTGGTTGTCCGAGATGGAAGCCATCTCCCTGCAAAGGTGTCCCCCCCCTTTTTTTTTTTCGAGACAGGGTTTCTCTGGCTGTCCTGGAACTCACTCTGTAGACCAGGCTGGCCTCGAACTCAGAAATCCACCTGCCTCTGCCTCCCAAGTGCTGGGATTAAAGGCGTGCGCCATCACTGCCTGGCCGGTGTCCCCTCTTGAGACAAGGATCTCTTGAGGGGATTTAGAGTGACAGCAAATGTCAGTGGCAATTATATTCATTGCATCTCTCTAAGTAAAACTGTTACCTACTCTTCTCTTCCCATGAGCACCCCAGGGTTTATCAGCCACAAACTTTCTGGATCATTGCACCTCCAACCAAGCTCATGGTCCCACTGGGGACAGGCTGAATACCTTCCCATCGTGGGAAGAGAAGTGAGTGATGGGACCCAGGAAGAAGTGAGGAGATCTGGGCTTCCTGGGAACTGAGAAGTCAGCATTTGGTGGGTCTTCATATCTCCCCAGATGAATTCTCTCCAACTCTGAAAATATCCAGAAGTTACTGAAAAGAATCTTTTCCCCAAACTTTAAGGGTGATGTGTACTGAAACTGCATCCTGAGGAACAGGACCTGGACTTCTCATAGTAAAAACTTGAAGTCAGAGCTTTAGAAGGTCCAAAGAAGTTTGTTCTCATTGGCTAAATACGCCAAGGCTGTCGGATGCCATCAGAAGGAGCTGACACACTGTGCAGAGACAATGGAGAATTGCATTCAGGAACCATTGTCCAATTCCCTGCTTTCTACTGTGAAATCTTGCCTCCCCGGGCTTCATCACCCATGTCTCTAAAACTGGAGAAGATGTGGTGGGGACCAGTGAGATGCGCTATGAGACAGTCCCTGCGCAGCTGCTGTGTTTCTCACAAGTCAGGAGTTCTGGTTTTTGCAGTGCTGAGGGCTCAATCTAGGGCTCTGCACATACTAGGCAAGCCCTCCACCACTGAGCTGCAAACCCAGTCCAATTCTGACCATATGTAGATCTCAATAAGTGTTTCTAACACTCATACATATATGTTTAGAACCTACGTAAGGAAGAATATAATGACCACTCTGTGTAGTTTGCTAGGGCTATCTCTATACAATACCAGACTGAGCGGCTTAACTTTTTTTCTTTTTTCTCACAGTGCTGGATGGTGGAAGTCAATCAAGGTGATGGCAGAATTGGTTTCTTCCAAGGTCTCCCTTCATGGCCGTGTCTCATAAGATCATCTCATGTGTGTCTGTGACCAGATCTCTTCTTATATAGTACCAGTCATTAGCGCCCACACACATGATCTCATTTAATTATCTTTTTAAAGACCTGATCTCCAAACCTATTCATGTCCCAGGGTTCTAGGGATTAAGATTTTGCCCCTCTCTTTTCCTTCAGTCCAGTGCTGGACTCCTTCCACTCGATGGGAAGAGAGTCCAGAATAAACAGAGAGTAGGGGAAAATTTTATAAGTCAGGTCTGACCACACACGTAAGAGCCTTTTCTGAGCTCCTCTCAGTCTCTCAGATTCATCGTGGATCGACTGTGTCCCACCCTCTAGTTTATATACTGAAGTCCCAACCCCCAGTGTGGTAGTATTAAGAGAGGAGGTCCCTGAGAGCATTGTGGGTGGAGCTATCACAAATGAAATGTAGTGTCCTTAAAGATGAGGGGTATGTGGGGACTGTCGCTCAGTGGTAGGGTGCTTGCCTAACATGCCCGAGACTCTGGGTTTAATCTCTAGCACAACACATTTTTTTTTCTTTTATTGAAAATGGATTCTTACACAATGTATCCTGATTATAGTCCCCCCTTCCACTCCTCCCAATCCCTCCCCACCTCCACTCCCCTCTGGACCCACTCCCTTTCTTTCTTTCACTTAAAAAAAAAACAGGTTTCTAAGAAAAAGCAACCAAACATGGCAAATAAAATATAATGAGAAGAAGCAAAAACTTTCCTTTTGAAGTTGGACAAGGCAGGCCAACAGGAGGAAAAGAGTCCGAAGAGCAGGCACAAGAGTCAGAGACCTATTCATTCTCAAGAGCAGGAGTCCCATAAAAACTCTAAGCTGTACACAGAGGACTAGATGTAGACCCATTTAGGCCCTGTGATTGCTGCTTCAGTCTCTGTGAGCACATATGGTCCCTGCTTCGTTGTTTCAGACAACTATGTTCTTCTGGAGTCTTCCATCCCCTTTGGCTCTTACAATCTTTCTGCCTCCTCTTCTGAAGGATTCTGTGAGCTCTGAGGGGAAGGATTTGATGGAGACCCCCAATTTAGACTCTCTCTCCATGTAATGTCTGGCTGTGGGTCTCTGCATCTGTTGCCAGAGGAAGCCTCTCTGATGATGACCAAAGAAGGCACTGATCTATGAGTGTAGCAGAATGTCCTTAGGGTCATTCTATTGATTTTTTTTAGGCCAGTAGTGTTTGGTTTCTCCCTAGGTCTCTGGGCTATCTAGTCTCTGGTTCTTGGTTATCCAAGCAGTGTCAGGTATGGGTTCCTTCCACTGAAGTGTGCTTTAAGTCAAATCAGACATTGATTGGCTACTCCCACAAGTTCTGGACCACTTTTTCCCTGGCATATTTTGCAGGCAGGACAGATTGTAGGTGGAAGGTTTTGTGGCTGGATTGGTGTCCATGGTTCTCTTTTGCTAGCCTGCAGAGTACCTTCCCACACCAAAGAGACTTGAACATAGGGGTGAGGGCTCCATGTAAGGGCCAGCTCGATTTCTCTGTGTTCAGTGAGTTATGTGGATATTGTCTTCAGCCATGGGGCTCCACTGTCAGTTTTCAGAGAGCAATCCTTTGTCTTAGCATCAGCCTGGGTTGTTTCATGGGACCCCCTTGGCCAACAACTCAACTGAATGCAACCCAGACTCTCCAATGAAAGCCTTGCCTGGCTACGAGAGATGCCAGTTGAGACTCCATATCTGCCATTCCTAGGAGACTTCATTAGAATCACTTTCATAGATTCCACGAAGTTTCCACTATGCTATGTTTCCACACCACCCCCCAAATGCCCGCCAGTTCCAGCAATCTCTCCCAACACTCACTCCATCCCGTCCCCCCAAGCCTTGTCCCTCCCTGTCTAGTCCCACCTTCTCCAAGTCCACCCGTAAAGTATATTCTATTTCCCCTTCCCAGGGAGATCCATGCTTCCCCCATAGACTCCTTCTCTTTACCTAACCTCTCTGTGTCTACGGATGTAGCTTGCTTATCATTTACTTAACAGCTAATATCCACTTATTAGTGAATACATACCATGTTTGCCTTTCTGGGTCTGGGTTACCTCACTCATGATTTTTTTAAAGGGAGATATTTAATCCCAATGCTCAGGGGGCTGAAACTAAAGAACTGCATCAAAGATAACACCTGAGCTACAGAGGAAATCTCTCTCCTTCCCTCCCTTTCTCTCTCTCTCTCTCTCTCTCTCTCTCTCTCTCTCTCTCTCTCATTGTGCTTTTTTTGTTTTTGTTTTGTTTGTTGGTTTTTGAGACAGGGTTTCACTGTATAGCCTAGGCTATCCAGGAACTCTTCTGTAGACCAGGCTGGCCTCAAACTCACAGAGATCCACCTGCCTCTGCCTCCCGAGTGCTGGGATTAAAGTCATATGCCACCAGCACCTAGCTAGAACTGCTTCTCTACCTTAGGTTTCTCTCCTTCCTCTGGCTCCCACCCTCCAGTAAAGGATGATTGTGAAAGGCCTTCCCACCTCCAGCTTCCCCGGGGTTGGCTGAGATTTTCTTTTTTTTCTTTCTTTCTTTCTTTTTTTTTTTTTTTTGGTTTTTTGAGACAGGGTTTCTCTGTGTAGCCCTGGCTGTCCTGGAACTCACTCTGTAGACCAGGCTGGCCTCAAACTCAGAAATCCACCTGCCTCTGCCTCCCAAGTGCTGGGATTAAAGGTGTGCGCCACCACTGCCCGGTTGAGATTTTCATTAGGCTCCATCAGTTAGTTCCTTCCACAGGTGCAGACCTGCGTGCTGATTTCCATCCCAGAGCCTGCTTTCAGGAACTCTTAAGATACAGATTGCTGGGAACACACATTTGGACATCCTTAACACCCCATAGTATGGGTCCTAACGTTGCTACTTACTACTACTGTGACCTAGACAAAATCCATTCAGTTCCTCAGCAGCCTCATCTGCAGTCATACCTTGCTCACTGTGCTGTGGGAGAGAAAGGAAATACCACTGGAAACATAGTACCGTACCTAGCACATTCATTAATAAGTGCTCAATAAAAGTCTGCTTATACAATCAACAGCTATACATGGCCCAAAGATTATGGAAAGACCCCAGGGTGCAATAAGGCCTTTAAATAGACTCCCTGGCCCCAAGAGAGGCGAGTAGGTGTCTATGGCATGCAGGCAAGCCCCCTACCCAAGTGGGAATAGGTCAATGTAAATATAGTGGAGATATGCAAAGTATACATGCAGAAACGACTGTGTGGTAGGTCTTTGCAGTTGGTGAAGTTTCAAGAGGAAATTTCGGAGCTAGGTTCTTCTCCAGACCTCAGGGACATTCCAGGCACTAAAGAGGGACTTGAATTTAATCCTCAATTATAGGAAAGAGCATATTTTCCCAATGGTACAATGATGTTGTCCTAGAGGGGTTAAAGTCTGCTGCTGTCTGGGCTGGGGAGGGAAGCACTGCTGCTCTGCCTGGAATACTGGGAACCCAGGCATGTACACGGGGAGAGGCTCTGAGGACATTTAACTTGGTTCAGTCTCACCTCAGTCTTAGAAGCTGTAACCGCAAGATGACTTTTTGTTTTTAAACATCAAGAAACATAGAAAGGATGGTCCCTTGTTAAAGGTGTGCTGGCCTTTGCCAGTACCAGGCTCATATGTGAGTCTATGGAAAGGGCTTCTAGAATTTGGCCCCACCCTGGAGAGGAACAATGTATCAGAGTTACATTCATGCAACAAAATGATACCTGTTTGAAACCAAGCTGAGACACACTCTTATAGCTACAAAACCTAAAAGCATAAAAATCAAAATTAGAAAAATTCTGGGGGACTGAAGAGATGGCTCAGCGGTTAAGAGCACCGACTGCTCTTCCAGAGGTCCTGAGTTCAATTCCCAGCAACCACATGGTGGCTCACAACCATCTGTAATGGGATCTGATGCCCTCTTCTGGGGTGTGTCTGAAGATAGCTGCAGTGTACTCATATACATAAAATAAATAAATCTTTTTTAAAAAGAAAAAGGAAAACTCTGAAGTGAGGGGACAGAACCTAGAAAAGAAGAAAATATTTCGGAAATGAGAACTGAGCCAGGAAAAAGTTTAAATATCTTCCTTGGGAGAAATGAAAGGTAAAAATCAGGGTGGGGGACAAGCAAAAAGAAATGTAGTGAGAGGTCAAAAGGTTTGATGGAAACTGACAAATAGTGAAGTTAAAGAAGACAGTGTACACTGCTAATGGAATCCCTCAAGAAAGCAGGACTGGGGCTGTGACTCAGTGGGCATGTCTGCCTGGCCCAGGCAAGGACCTTGATGCCAGCTTTAGCACCACAGAGAAACCAAAGCAATGAAACAGAATAGTAGCAATTCAAGAAAATTCCCCTGCCTTAAGACTTGTGCCAAAAAGGAGAAGGAGGAGGAGGAGGAAGAGGAGGAGGAGGAGGAGGAGGAGGAGGAAGAACAAGAAGAGGAGGAGGAGGAAGAACAAGAAGAGGAGGAGGAGGAAGAGCAAGAAGAGGAGGAGGAAGAGCAAGAAGAGGAGGAGAAGGAAGAGGAGGAGGAGGAAGAGGAGGAGAAAGAGGAGGAAGAGGAGGAGAAAGAAGAGGAAGAAGATGAGGAGGAAGAGGAGGAAGGGTAGGAGGAAGAGGAAAAGGAGGAAGAGGAGAAGGAAGAGTAGCAGGAGGAAGAGGAGGTAGAGGAGGAGGAAGAGGAGGAGAAAAGAATGGAGATAGGAGTAGATGAGAAATTTCCGGGAGGAAGGGAGTCAGCCAAGCAGGAGGGTTATGAGAGCGTAACAGAGGTGAGCAAGAGCAAACACATGCTATACATGTATGATGAAATAGTAAAAACAATTCCCTGAAATTAAAAAGAGAAGAAAAATTTGAAACTTCCATACTGAAAGCAGAGATGTATATCAAGACAATTGATCCACAATGGCCAAGAGATAAACGCTGACATATTCCTGTGGTCCCAGCACTCTGGAGGTGGAGGCAAATGAACCAGAAGTTCAAGGTCACCAGTTGCTATATAGTGAGTTTGAGGCTAGCCTATTGTATTTAGAGTCACAGAACTTATAGGTAGTCTCTATATAGTAAGGGAATTTGTTAATGACTTACACTCTGTAGTCAAACTCCCCAACAATGGTCAGCAGTAGCTGTGAATGAAAACACAAGGATCTAGCAGTCGCTTAGTCCCACAAGGCTTGCAGGCAAAGAAGATTGAATCTTCTTCCTTCCAATGTCCTTATGTAGAGCTCCAGCAGCAGGTGTGGCCCAGATTAGAGGTGTGCGCACCACCACAGCTGAAACTTGTGTCTTCCAGACTCATGATCTAGATCACAGGTGAGCCTTCTAATTCTGGATTGTAGTTCACTCCAGATATAGTCAAGTTGACAATCAGAAATAGCCACTACACCTATGCCACATGAGACCCAGTCTGAAAAAACAAAGATACGTCTTCCTTTTCAAATGGATAAGAGTAAACTATAGGAGCTTGGGATACCCGTTTGGATTTTTTAAAAACCTGATTTTTGTTTAGTCAATTAGTTGGGTGGATGGGTGAGCGGTTTTTGGTTGGTTGGTTTGGTTTAGTTGTTTGTTTTTTTAGAAAGTCTCACATATAGTCCAGGTTGGTCTTGAGCCTGCCTCAGCCTCCCAATCGCTGGGATTATAAGCATGAGCCACCACACCTGCTTTTAGAAACTCAGAAGATCAAAAAGAGAACAGAGTAAGTCAGGAGAGTGATTGCTTATAGGAAAAGAAAAGGCTTTGTACTATACTCAGTGCGCAATATATATTTGTCTGAAACTGTCCTTATGTAACGTGGTACCATGTACAATAAATATATCCACTGGACTGAGACAGAGCGTGTGGCCAGTTTTGAGGGTAAGTGACAAAGTCAGTCCCTCAGTTTGGGTTCTCATCTTAGGACATTCCAGTAACTTATATACATGCCATGTGTGGGGTTTTATATCTGTTTCGTTTTTTGTTTTTTTAAATTTACAAATGGTAAGGTGTGCTTAGATTGGAGCACTTTGGAGCACTTCACATAGAGTAGATGTGAACAGAAACTGATAAGACTTTTTGTCAGCCAATTTATCCATATCTGTCTACAGTTCAAGTTACACCAGGTCCATATGTCACATAGATTAAAGAGCAGATAAAATAAGAAATACGATGAAGGTTGAATGAGCATGTTGATGGTTGGATCGAAACATGGTATTTAAAGACATTTTTTCCAAGGGCTAGCAATTCTTGCTTAGCATTTGCAAGGCCCAAGCTTCAACCCCCAGCACTTCAAAAGAAATGCATAAAGTCAGACTGGCAAAGCATTTACCAAAGGTCGGAGGACCATATTATGCAAGGACCTTCACATCTCAGTGAGCTCCTTCTACATGAGATAATTATCACCATATCAGATGTAGTGATGGAGACTCAGAAGTGTACCCAGAGTCACCCAGCCAAACAGACAAAAGATCCCTTCACTTACGAAATTAATATTCCAGAGAAAAGATAATAAGAAACTAGCAACTACCTGCCATCCATTAGACAGCAAAGAGAATGAATCTTGGTGTTTTTGTTGAACAAAATGGGCTGTTCTTGGTAACATATAAAAGCAAGAAACCCAGGGGCCGTGCATGAGGAGTTATCTTTTGTATTGGGTTCAACAGTGCAAAACCTCATTAATATCTTTTCAATAGTATTATATACATTATAATGCCTTGTATAAAATTAAATCATTCTTCAGTTTTCAAATGCATAAACATATAACTGGTTTTAGTTCAAGTTGAAGGGATTCAAAGTTAATTCCGCTCAATAGACAATGAAGTTAACTCCCAATGGACAGAACAGCACAGCATGAATGGAGCCCACCAAGCTAACAATGGCTGAGTGGCCCTCCTGAGCCTGGCTAGCAGACCTGTTCATGTTCTGGCCTCACAGCACAGGGAGAGGGTTCCTATAGACTAAGACCAGGCAGAATTCTCACAAAAGGAGCTGCAGCTAAAAGAACGAGCTCACAAACATGAAAGGCAGGCAGGCAGGTTCCCAAGGGAAATATCATTCATTTCAGAGACTGCACAGAGAGAGAGAGAGAGAGAGAGAGAGAGAGAGAGAGAGAGAGAGAGAGAGAGGATCACTGGGAAAGGCCACCTGGGGTCCTGACTGCCATTTGCTGACTTTGTGACCTCAGATCAAGTCATTTAACATTTCTGAAATCCGAACCTCCCAGGGGTATAAAAGGGTTAATAGCATCCACTCCCTCTCGCTCCCAAGGCTGCAGTAAGTATTAGAGGACCAAATAATAATAGCTGACAGTCACCAAAGGCTTGCATTGTGCCACTCAGTGAGCTGTGTGCTTTACACAATGCCTGTTGTTCTCCCATTCTCCAGGGGGAGAAACTGGGCTTACAGAGATTAAATGTTTTTCCCAAATTGAGACTGATATGAAACCCAAATCAACTGTTTCCAGATTCCGTGTCCTCAGCTCTGGTATGCCTCCTATACCTCATCTGTAGAATCACCCTATCTATGTACTAAAAATTACACGTGCAATAAGTACCAACTGACACCTAGAGGACAATTCTCCCATGTGCAAAGCAAATGAGATGCTTCAAGAACACCTCCAAAGACTGAGAGATGAAGACCCAAGTATATAAGGTCAATATTAGTCAGGGTTCCTTAAAAGACAGAATGTGTGAGTGTGTGTGTGTGTGTGTGTGTGTGTGTGTGTGTGTGTGTGTGTGTGTGTGTGTTTATAGAAAAAGTGTATGTGTGTCTCATAGTCTAACAATGGATATCTCATTCTAGAGAGGGCAATCTGGTAGTTGCTCAGTCTGCAAGGCTAGATGTCTCAATGATCTCACTCTGGTGCTGAAGGTCTGGAGGATTCCTGGAGGCTGCTGGTCTTCAGGTGATGTTGGAAGCCTGGAGAAGCTGCTTCTAATATCAGTGAAAGAATACCATAACAACAGGATAAATGACCTTGTGAGCAAGAGTTAAGGCAAACATGCAAAAGCAGTTTCTCCCATGTCCTTTTATCTAGACTGACAACGGAAGAGGCCATCCACATTTAGGGTGGGTCTTCCTGCTTCAAATAACCCAATAGAGTAAATCCCTCAATGTCCAAGATGACCCCCCACCTGATGCCACACAGCATGGGTGCGGCAGAAGACACCCAGAGACCTGGCTGCCACTCAGATGAGCAAGTGCGTGGTGGAGAGATGGTAGAGAAAGAATCTGAATGGTGTGTGCACAGTGAAGGGAGGTAGAACTGGAGACACGAGGGTAGTGAGGAACAGCCTGAAGTGAGTAGCCTGTGGTACTACCTGAGCACATGGTCCCACCAAGAGCCGTGTCTGGGTCCATGGCCAGGTGAGTGGCCCTGCAGCAGTGAGGACTCTTGTCAATATCTGTGGCCCATGTTACCACTAAAGGCCAAGCAGATGTCCCTAGTCTGGGCTGCCACCTGGGGCCATGTTGATGTCCAAAGGCTGTGCAGAGTTGGCCCCACCCCTTACCTGGGCAGCATTGGAGAGTGGCAGGGACTGTGAGAGTGGGAGAGCTGGCACTGGTGGCACTGCCACAGGAGAGCTCATGGACTGACCAACTCAGCTACCACTCAGGCCTAGATCTAAGGCTTTGAGTTGGCCCATCCCATCATTTACCCCATCTATAAACTGCTGGAGCGCAGAAAGGGGCCAGTCCTGTAGATCCAAAGCTGCAGGGTCTCCATGACACAGGCAACAACAGGATATCAAGAGAAGTCCCAGTGAGGATCCAGGATTGATGGTGTAGTGTCAGAGACAAAAGCCTTGGCCTTTGGCCTTGGCATATTCTGCTAAATTAAGAATCCCTTGATCTCTTTCTGCCAGATCAGATTATCTTGTTTTGTATCTAGGGCCCTGACTCTTAGGCTTGGCTTGATTAGCAACACAAAGAGTTCCGGCTTCACAGCAGGCATTCCTTTTACTTCTCCCCAGCCTACTGCCCCCAGCTAGGGATTAGACTTCCTGTTCTGAACTGCCTACAGTCCCGGGACAACAATGACATATAATTATGTGTGTGACGTCTGGTTACATTATGAATTCCCCTCCCTCTGCCATTTCCCGCCCTAAAGTGTTTAAAAATATGTAACATTAAAGATTAAATGGAGCTTGATCGGGTCTCGTCTTGCTCCCACTCGTGTTTTGTCCCCTGCTTCTTTCCCGCCGACAGTTTCTCTCTACAGCATGGAGCACCCGATGGCAGGGACTTGGAACCTAGAGCTCTCCGGGACATGGCGGGTAGCAAGCTCTTTGCAGTGTAGCAGAAGCTAGAGGCTTCAAACCACACCAGTGACTCAACACAATGAACATCTGAAAGTAAAACTGTTTGGGCAAAAGGGTCCACTGTGGGACACACTGTAACACACTACAGTGTCCATGGTGAGATGTTTGTTTGTTTGTTTGTTTAGGGGGGATTGTTAGGTTTTTGTTGTTGTTTTGGTTTTCCTGTTTGTTTGGTACCTTTGGGGAGGAGGTTGCAAGGGCAGAAGGCAGATATGGGGACAAGAGATGAATGGAATGAGGGTACATGATGTGAAATTCACAAAGAATCAATAAAAAGTTTTAAAAAAGGAAGAAATTGAGAAGAGCATTTACCAACAATATGATCCTCCATAGGTGTCCAATTTTCCTAACCAAAACCATACTATTGCTAGTGTAATAATTAAGTAGTAAGTGTAACTTCATGCACATTATAAACAATTTCTGCTTATGGGATGTAAGGTTACAAAAAAATCTACATAGGTCTGTATACTTTGTAAGCATTCTGGAACTTTTTCTGTCTTTAATTTTATGTGTTATACATTCGACAAATATTTTTAATGAGAAGCTTACTGTTTTTCTTCTTTCTTTACTGACTGAGAGGAGCTAGAATATAACATGATGGGAATTTTATTTGGGAAGAAGTAAAAATTAATTTGACATATATGGTTTAATTCCCCTGAAGAGTGATTATTATATTGGAGAAACTTTGGTTTTAATTTCTATATCCTTACAAAGTAAGGATCAATTTCAGAAATAGTGTCTGTCATATATATATATATATATATTAAATTCCACAGGAGTGCCCAGTGGCCTGTGTTTTAGTTGACTCTAGAAATAAACAACTTGACAACCAAGATTAGCCATCACATAGTCCAAACCCTCAGGACAGGACAGACTCTGGGAAAGACCAGAAGCATGGTGTTCTGCCCAGCCCCCTTGCTAAGAGACAACCAGCAATAGGACTTTACAAGAGAGTGCTGGGACCTCCTAAGATTGAGGGGGACAGTATACTTTTGCAGGGAAAAGAAGAGGAACTGTTTCAGTGCTGAGTTCCAAGGCACTTGTTGCCTGCTAGTGATGAAAACAGTGAGCCTCACAGAGGGTCCCCACAAAGAGAATGGAGAGAGCACTGGATACTATAATAAAGGATCTACACGCAACTTATGACACCTAAGTTTGAATAGCAAAACCTGGATTCCAAGTGTAGTTCTGTTGCTCAAAAGCCATGTAACCTTGACGAATGCATCCCTATGGCCAGGCCAGAGGACCTTCAAGGCCCTTAGCATCATTGCTCTAGGCTTGCCTGATCAGAGGGCGCTGAGGAGGGGATCTAGCATTTATGCAGCTCATATTATGTGTGATGTGCTGCCAGAGTCTTTTCCGAATCATCACCAATAATGAAACAAACACAAAGATCTCACTAGGTGCTGGACCCAGAGCTAAATGCCTTATCACTGTGACACCATTATAATGAGAACAGTTATCCCAGACTTGGAAAGAAAGCAATTATTTATTCCATGCCCTTTCAAAGCCTTATTACAGTTCTGTGTAAAAGTGCAGAGAGGGCTGAGGATACAGCTCAGGGAAAGGGCGTTTGCTTGCGGGCAACTCTCTCTGCTTAATCCTCAAGAACCAGTCAAGGTAGAATTCCCTGTCACCAAACTGTGGTGGGGTGGGGAAGCCATGAAAGATGAAACAGGTCCCTTGCAGATACAGGGCTACAGGGCAGACCCTGGGCTCCAAATGAAGAGCAACAATAAAAATAAAATGTGTGGAAGTCTCACATTATGCAAAGGGAAGTCCAGAGAGCACACAGCGCATGCCGCTGGGAAGGCAGAGGTGACAGGGACGGGGTTAAACTCTTCCATCCCCAAGCCAATACTACGCATGCTTCCAAACCTGTCCTATAATGTAAGGAAATGGGTTTTTTTCCCACTTGATATGTTTGAGGCTCTATGTTCTCATTCATAAAAACATGTATTGAATGTCGAGCTAAGGATTGTAGACTACTACAGCCTCTTCAAGTGCATGACCTTGTGGGAGGGACAAATGTGTGCATGTATCTCTGTTTATGAGGTAAGTTATCATAGGCTACAGTTGAGACACAGTGTCGTACTTGGTTGGGTTTTTTAGTTGTTGGTGGTGGTGTTTTGTTTTGTGTTTTCTTGTATCTTTTTGAAATATTTATTTATTTATTTATTTATTTATTTATTTATTTATTTATTTATTTTATGTATATGAAGTCCACTGTAGCTGTCTTCAGACACCCCAGAAGAGGACATCAGATCCCATTACAGATGGTTGTGAGTCACCATGTGGTTGCTGGGAATTGAACTCGGGACCTCCGATAGAACAGTCAGTGCTTTTAACCGCTGAGCCACCTCTCCAGCCCAGGTCTATTGTTGTTACTGTTGTTTGTTCGTTTGTTTGTTTGTTTTTAAATTGATAACAGTGCGAGTTGTTATAATTGAACATCTGAAAATGTGCTTTTGGAAATAAACGGCATTTTTGAGGACCAGGCATAAACATTTGCTCGAGGAATCTTTCAGAACCTCCCCGCCCCCAGACTCACCAAGCTCTCTCACTCAGGGGGTTCTGCCCTTCACCATTCCCCATACTCATCCAACTTACACACTATCAGTAGCCCTTCCTCCCACAAGTGCTCGGAGTCAAGCAAGGAAAGCAGTGTCTAGCATAAACAGGTGCTCAATAGAAGCTTACTGGGTGGATGGATGGGTGGGCGGGTGGCTGAATGAGTGGATGGATGGAAGGATGGATGGATGGATGGATGGATGGATGGATGGATGGATGGATGGATGGCCTAAAAATCCAAATGAGAGCACAAAACAGAGGGTAGTGTAACAAAGAAAACGCAGCATGTATAAAAATAAAGCAAACAACCTCAATGGAATTTCTGGGAATTTGGTTTTACTATGCCAAACCCTATAAGCTTTCTGAGAAGGAGACAGGTCCAACAATGAGGGAATTTTATTGCTGCCTGCATGTCAATAAGAAAAGGCATTTACCAGCTGCTGGCTGGCTCAGAGTTTCATAGTTTATTTTCAACGTATCTATTCTTAAAACTGACTTCAGTTTTGCCTCCAGCTACCTACAATACAGTCCACCTCTTCCCATGCCTCAACATTCCTTCTTAAGCTCTTTTCTACAACTAAGCCCTTAAAATAGTCCCAGTTCCAAGCACTCCGTCCTGCTGTCTGTATAAACCATCAAAATACCTCAGAGGCTTTGTTGCTTCCACACACACATCTCCAAGATGGCCCTCACATCTGGAAGCAGAACAAAACTCCAGTGTCAACCAAGATTCTTGATTCTAGATTGAGAAAATGTGCCCTTAGTCATGTGTGCCCCTCTACCTGTCTTTCATTCTATGTGTAATAAAATCTATTTTTGAGCTCATAAAAATAAATATTTAACACATGGACCAAGTGTGGTGTTAGACTTTGAGAAGCCAATTTGAACAAAATTCTAGCAAAAGAGAAATATGTTAAAATCACCAAATCAACATGAGAGCCATGTTCCTGCTTTCCCTAAGGAACTAATATAAATGTCTTTGTTTTCATTTTAATTATGTGGGGAGAGGGGCAGGATTGGATGCAGGTGCCCTTGGAGGCCAGAGGTGTTAGATCCATGGGGCTGGTGTTGTGAGGGGCTAGCCACGGTTGGTTAGAACTGAATTTGGGTCTTCTGCAAGAGCAGTAGGCGCTCTTAATCGCTGAGCCATCTCTTCAGCCCTAGGTATAAACTTCATAGAGACAACATGAATCATATCTTTTGTCCTTTTTTCAGTAGAAAGCATCAAAAATCACAGCTCAGAGTAGAGCACTAGATAGCATTTTTCCACTCACTCAATTATGAACAGCAATATCCAGTGGTAACCAATAAGTACAATAAATATACAGTACTATACAGTAGATGCCCATCTGGGTTGTCATTTGAACAAAATGAATTAGGTGAGGAGTTCCTACCGAGTCTTTCTGTGTGGGTCTCTAAAAAGCAGGTAAAGAAAATGTCAGAATAGATGAACCACAACAAAGGCACAGGGGGAAACTCAGCTGGGCTTCTTCAGGGAGATTACAAAGTAGCTCAAGATTCACACAGAGCACACAGAGAGGAAGCTGGATAGGAGAAGACCTGAGTCACAGGGCTTTCTACCAAGCTAGGAGCAGACTATCATCTTGCATCTATGTCACTATAGGGATGGTGGCTAACATTCACCGAGAGCTTGCTATTGGCCAGGGACTGGTCTAATGCTTACACAGCATAGAGTCACTGCACAACTTGTGAACTGTTTCTTTATGCTCTTCCTAGGGGAAACTAAAGGCTGTGTGGAAGAGATGATTTGTTGAAGGGTTTTGAGCTAGAGTACTGTGCATATATGTATAAATATTCTTTTCCTGAAAGTCTATGTAACCCAAATTGGCCCTGAACTGTCAATCCTCCTCCCTCAGCCTCTTGAATGTGAGATTACAGGCATGCACTGCCACACTCAGCTTGAGATTGATATTTTTTAAAGACATTTCTTCACAGACTGTGGAGTATTTACTTCAAAATAACCAGTTCAATTGATATGAGCTCCTAATTACTGAAGCCGTGATGAAGACACATGTCCCTTATGGGTTTTTTTACGTTCAAATTTTCTAACATATACATTTTCTTAAATCTCTGGCTGCAACGTGGAGAGCTGATGGGAGAGTGTAAAATAAGAGACGATGCAGTAGGGAACTGTTCACCATGAGAGCAGAGGAGAACTGAGACCGTGCCCAGAGA
The DNA here is from genome assembly GCA_028551405.1 of Uromys caudimaculatus. Lineage (NCBI taxonomy): Eukaryota > Metazoa > Chordata > Mammalia > Rodentia > Muridae > Uromys > Uromys caudimaculatus. The sequence goes on along the minus strand of JAPYYD010000156.1, from coordinate 1,005 downwards.
CTGGAGAAAATATTTTAAGAGGGGTGGGGGTGGGGGAATCTCAGTTAACTAGATGTGACAAGGAGAGAAAAATCTCAAGTTTAAAGTCTACCTAGCTCAAGTGACGGGGGCAATAGAGCTGTTTAACATTACAGGTACAGAGAATTTGAGAGAGGAGAACACACACAGAAACGTGCTTGGTGTGGTTATCCACCATCAGGAGTTGCTTTTTAAGTGAGGCACATTAAACACAACCGCAGTGCAAACATGTATGTTTATAAATTACCTATGCCATCTATAGTGCAAATACGTAATGAAACTAAACTCTTTAGCAGACACATAAGCTCTACTGTGCCGACAGCTCACACTCAGGGTATGCACTCCCTGCTGCAAGGACTACTCACTGTAGCACTGGGTGTGCAACTGCTGGAAAGCTCCTCCTAACTCCTCTAGAAAATCAGTGTACTACTTCTCTTACGGCTCTGAGAATTACATGAAATCCAATACACAGAAGGACGTCTGTCGGCACAGCTCCAGGGAGTTTTCACCCCACATTCGACCTTTTCCCACATCTGTTCTGCATCCATTTCCTCCAGTTCAGAGTAACAATGTTTTGTTGAGTTGATTGCAAGTAGCCTCAGAGTTCTTTAGAGGTATGTGTGAGGGGACAGAAATGCAAGTCACAGCATCTGCAGCGCATCCTTTCATTCTACATAGCTCTGAAGGGGTTATGTACCCTCACAGGAGCACAGTCAACATTTACACTTATTTCTAGTAAGGCACACAACTTTCACCTATAATTTAAAGACAGGACATGTCTTTAAAAGACCAGTAATTCTACACGGCAAATCATCATTTCACGGCTAAAGATGGTTGCCCCCAGGCAGGGACTGATTTGCAGTCATGCTAGCATAGAACCTTCAAACAGAGACTTGTGTGAAGGAGTTTTTACGTGCATCTGTAATCTCCTTGAACAACTAGCTTGGTTCTAGTGGTAAGAAAAAGCAATGAGAGCCTGACTCAAAA
>JAPYYD010000155.1:0-18052 GCA_028551405.1 Uromys caudimaculatus | reverse complement strand
TCACAAAAGAACGAACATGGTATGTACTCACTGATAAGTAGATATTAGCCCAAAAGTTTAGAATGTTCAAGTTTCACTTAACAGTAACCGCTGGACTGAGAGTGAGGTACCAGATGGATGGGTTGGAGAAAGGTCTGAAGGAGCGGAGGGAATTAGTAGCCCCATGGAGGGAGCAAGAGCGTCAATGGGCCTGACGCTCCCCTGGTCGTCCTGGAGTTCAGACCACCAACCAAAGAATACACAGCTATTGACCCATGGTTTGGACTACATATGAGGCAGAGGAATCACCTCGATGGCCATCAGGGAGAAAGGAGAGGACTTTGGGCCTGAGGGTGCTAGAGGCCCCAGTAAAGGGGAATGTCAAGGTGGGAATATGGGAATGGGTGGGCGGGTAGGTGGGAGGAGGAATTCCCTCACAGAGGCGGGGAGGGGGAAGGGATAGGGGGTTTCCAAAGAGGAGACCCAGAAAAGGGGAAACATTGGAAATGTAAATAAAGTATCAAAAATAAAAAAAAAATTAAAAAAAAGTAGGAAGTTCTCTTAATCCTACTGCATCTCTCCAGGCCCACTTGATAAATTTGATAGTCATGATTTTCAGATTTTGTATCTGGCATACAACACCAGTCTTGCTGGCTTAGTCCAGACCTCTTTGAAGAGACTAATGACTGGGGAAGCATTGGAAGTCATGATCAGACTAAATATTTCCTTCCTCATGATGTAACTATGGCTAGCTCTGTGAAGACATAAGGGAGCCTCACTATTTCTATGACTTCCCTCAATGCACCAAGCTCCTTTATGTAAGAAATGCAAGCAGATAATTTTAAAAAATGAGCCAGAGCAATAGAAGACATGGCTGCGGATGACAGTGTTGTACGCCAAATCTCTCCCTCCCTCCTTCCCCTGTCTCTCCCCTCTCTCCAGTCTATTTATATATCTCTACCTGTTATATGCTTGAGCTGTTTCAACTTTGCCTATGTTAAAGCAAATTGCAACTGTTTCTTGGCATTGAGGATTACAAAGGAACACTTCTTCATGCTTGCCAAAACTTGTGAGTGATATGTTTGTTTGATCATCAGACTTTAGAATCTCCTGGCATCTTACACAGTCACAGAAGGCCTGGTGTTCCCTTTTCATTCATAAGCAGTCTGTCTTAATCAGGGTTTCTATTCCTGCACAAACATCATGACCAAGATGCAAGTTGGGGGGGAAAGGGTTTATTGAGCTTACACATCCATGCTGCTGTTTATCACCAAAGGAAGTCAGGACTGGAACTCAGGCAGGTCAGGAAGCAGGAGCTGATGCAGAGGCCATGGAGGAATGTTCCTTACTGGCTTGCTTCTCCTGGTTTGCTCAGCCTACTTCCTTATAGAGTCCAAGACCAACAGCCCAGGGATTGTACCACCCACAAAGGGACCCTCCCCTCTTGATCACTAATTGAGAAAATGCTTTACACCTGGATCTCATAGAGGCATTTTCTCAACTAAAGCTCCTATCTCTGTGATAACTCCAGCTTGTGTCAAGTTGTGTCAAGTTGACACACTAAACTAGCCAGTACACAGACATTCCACATTTTTATATTGCATTTTTCAACTTCAACCCAAAGAAAAATAAACACCAAAAAGTAGATCCAGTTATTAACCAGTCTATGGCATGCTTCTTCACTATCTTATGACCCCATAGTCTATGACTCTCTGTATCATCATTGTTTAGGGTTTTACAGTTCTAGCAAACCCAATACATAAGTTTGGATGATTTGTTTCTTTTTTTTTTTTGACACTTTATTTACATTTCCAATGTTTCCCCTTTTCCAGGTCTCCTCTTTGAAAACCCCTTCCCCTGCCTCTATGAGGGCATTCCACCTCCCACCCACCCACCCATCCACTCCGATATTCCCACCTTGACATTCCCCTTTACTGGGGCCTCTAACAACCTCAGGACCAAAGGCCTCTCCTCCCCCTGAGGGCCAACAAGGCCCTCCTCTGCCACACATGTGGTCCCTTGATGTGTATTCTTTGGTTGGTGGTCCACCCTCCAGGAGGATGGGGGGGGGGAGTCAGGCCAGTTGACACTGTTGCTCCCTCCATGGGACTGCAACTCCCTCAGCTTCTTCAGTCCCTTCTCCAGCTCCTCCATCTGGGACCTCATTCTCAGTCCAGCGGTTACTATGAAGTGAGAGTTGGGTATTCTGAACTTTTGGGCTAATATCCACTTATCAGTGAGTACACACCATGTTTATTCTTTTGTAACTGAGTTACCTCGCTCAAGATGATATTTTCAAGTTCCATCCATTTGCCTGCAAATTTCATTAAATCACTGTTTTTAATAGCTGAGTAGTACTCCATTGTGTAAATGTACCACATTTTCTGTATACATTCCTCTGATGAGGGACATCTGGGTTGTTTCCAGCTTTTAGCTATTATAAATATGGCTGCTATGAACAGAGTGGAGCATGTGTCTTTATTACATGTTGGAGCATCTTCTGGGTATATGCCCAGGAGTGGTATAGCTGGGTCCTCAGGTAGTATTATGTCCATTTTTAAGAGGGTCTGCCAAACTGATTTCCAGAGTGGTTGTACCAGCTTGCAATCCCACCAACAATGGAGGAGTGTTCCCCTTTCTCCACATCCTTGCCAGCATCTGCTGTCACCTAAGTTTTTGATCTTAGCCATTCTGACTGGTGTGAGGTGGAAACTCAGACATGTTTTGATTTGCATTTCCCTGATGACTAAGGATGTTGAGCATTTCTTTAGGTGCTTCTCAGCCCTGTGAATTTCCTCAGTTGAGAATTCTCTGTTTAGCTCTGTTCCCCAATTTTTGATGGGGTTATTTGGTTTTCTGGAGTCTAACTTCTTGTGTTCTTTGTATATATTGGATATTAGCCCTCTATTGAACGTAGGATTGGTTAAGATCTTTTCCCAATCTGTTGGTTGCCGTTTTGTCCTATTGACAGTGTCCTTTGCTTACAGAAGCTTTGGAATTCATGAGGTCCCACTGGTAGATTCTTGATCTTAGAGCATAAGCCATTGGTGTTCTGTTCAGGAACTTTTCCCCAGTACCCAGGTGTTCGTGACTTTTCCCCATTTTCTCTTCTATTAGATTAGTGTATCTGGTTTTATATGGAGGTCCTTGATCCACTTGGACTTGAGCTTTGTACAGGGAGATAGGAATGGATTAATTTGCATTCTTCTACATGTTCACCACCAGTTGAACCAGCACCATTTGTTGAAAATGCTGTCTTTTTTCCACTGGGTGGTTTTAGCTCCTTTGTCGAAAATCAAGTGACCATAAATGTGTGGGTTCATTTCTGGGTCTTCAATTCTATTCTATTGATCTACCTGCCGGTCACTGTACCAATACCATGCAGGTTTTATCACTACTGCTCTGTAGTACAGCTTGAGGTCAGGAATGCTGATTCCTCCAGAAGTTCTTTTGTTGTTGAGAATAGCTTTTGCTATCATGGGTTTTTTGTTGTTCCCAATGAATTTGAGAATTGCTCTTTCTAAGTCTATGAAGAATTGAGTTGGAATTTTGATGGGGATTCCATTGAATCTATAGATTGCTTTTGGCAGGATGGCCATTTTTACTATATTAATCCTGCCAATCCATGAGCATGGGAGACCTTTCCCCCTTCTGAGGTCTTCTTTGATTTCTTTTTCAGAGACTTGAAATTCTTGTCATACAGATCTTTCACTTGCTTGCTCTAGCAAACGTAATATTTAAGTTTGGATGCTTTGTTTCTAACCTGGAAGAGCTTTTCTTAACCTACATAGTCACTATACAGAAAAAAAATCTTTAACTTGTATTTTTTCTTTGCAAGAACAAGTTTATTAACAGAGAAACCACTTTGCCCCCTTTCCATCACATTCTTCATGCTTCCTTCAACACATTGTCTCTCCTACTCCCATCTTTAGTGTTCCTTTCATTGATGAAGCCTTGGAGGCTAGACTTTAGCCAGCAACTCTAATACCAGCAATATGGAACATAAGTCTTCATTCTTCTCAGGTAAATGTCATGAACCTGGGTTTAGAAAGACTTGATTAATATTAGTTAACAGTACTTTTAAAAATACTTCAAGAAGGTCAGCAAGATGGTTCAGCAGATAAAGGCACTTGCAACCCAACATGCCCTGAGTTCTATTCCCAGAAACCATGTGGTAGAAGAAGAGAACGGACTCCTACAATTGTTGTCCTCTTGAGTTCTACAGTGTGCTGTGCTTGCATACACACAAACACACAAACACACATACACACACATACACACTAAATAAGTAAATGTAAATTAAAAATATTTTTAAAGTCCTTAAGATTTCAGTACAAGACCAGCTCCGAGTGATCCAAACACAGATGATTCTATTGAATAAACTTTATTTGAACTTAATTCTCAATAGTGTTGCTAGAAGGCCAGATAATGAAGAAATATATTTATAGACTGAACAAAACATAACTAAGGTATTGACCAAGGCTAAGATATACTATTGGACTATGATGTATTTCTTTTTCTCATTCTTTTGTTTTTTATTGCTTTTCTTTTTTTACACTCCATTTGATACCCCCTCCAAGTCTACCCTTACACGGTTCCTCATCTCATTCCTCCTTCCACCTACCATGTCTCTAAGAGGATGCCCTCTCCCACCAGGCCTCCCAATTCCCTGGGGCCTCAAGTCTATGCAGAGTTAGGTGCATCTTCTCCCATTGAGAACAGACCAGGCAGTCCTCTGCTGTATATGTGTCAGAGGACTCAGCTGATGTGTGCTCCCTGGTTAATAGTTCAGTGTCTGAGAGATCTCAGGGATCCAGATTAGTTGAGACTGCTGGTCTTACTATGGAGTCACCCTCCTCTTTAACTTCTTCTTTCTCTAACTCAATCATAGGGATCCCTGACTTCAGTCCAATAGTTGGGTGTAAGTATATGCATCAATCTCAGTCAGCTGTTTGATGGGCCTCTCAGAGGATAGTCATGCTGGGCTCCTGTCTGTAAGCACACGGTAGCATCAGTAATAGTGTCAAGCCTTGGAGCTTCCCCTTGAAATGGATCCCAAAGTGGGCCAGTCACTGGACTGCCTTTCTCTGAGTCTCTTCTCCATTTTTGTCCTTGCAGTTATCTTAGACAGGAACAATTCTGGGTCAGAGTTCCCTCCACTTATGCCCTGTCTTTCTACTGAAGGTTGACTCTACAGGTTTCCTCTCCCCACTGTAGGGTATGTCCTCTAGTATCCCTCCCTTTGAGTCCTGAGAGCCTCTCACCTCCCAGGACTCTGGTACTTTCTAGAGGGACCCCCCCACCTCCCACCCCCTGAGGTTGCATATTTCAATTCATTCCGCTAGCCATCAAGGCTACTCTCCTGTTCCCCCATCAATACTAATTCATGTTCCCCTTTTCCCTTCCCCTTCCCCTCTCCCACCCAGATCCCTCCATCCCTCTGCTCCCCCCCCCCATGATTGCTTTCTTCTCCCTCCCAAGTAGGATTGAAGCATCCTCACTTGGGCCTTCAGCTTGTTAACCTTCTTGAGTTCTATGGATTTTATCCTGGGTATTCTGTACTCTTTTGGCTAATATCCACTTATTAGTGAGTACATACCATGCATGTCCTTATGATTCTGAGTTACCTCACTCAGTGGATATTTTCTAGTTCCCTCCACTTGCCTGCAAAACTCATGATGTCCTCATTCTTAAAAGCTGAATAGCATTCCATTGTGTAAATAAGCCACATTTCCTGTATCCATTTGTCTTAATTTGCCGTTTTTATTCCTGCACAAAACATCATGACAAAGAAGCAAGTTGGGGAAGAAAGGGTTTATTCAGCTTTCATTTCCACACTGCTGTTTAGCACCAAAAGATATCAGGACAGGAATTCACACAGGGCAGGAACATAGAGGCAGGAGCTGATGCAGAGACCATGGAGGAGGGCTACTTACTCTATTGCTGGCTTTCTTATAGAACCCAGGACTACCAGCCCAGAGATGGCACCGCCCACCATGGGCCCTCCCACCTATGATGCCTAATTGAGAAAATGCCTTACAGTTGGATGTCATGGAGGCATTTCCTCAAGGGAGGCTCCTTTCTCTGTGATAACTCCAGCCTGTGTCAGTTTGACACACAAAACCAGCCAGCACACCATTCTTCCATTGTGGGACATCTGGGTTGTTTCCAACTTCTGACTATCGAAGACAAGGCTGCTATGAACACAGTGAAGTACATGCCTCTGTGGCATGGTGGGGCATATTTTGGGTATATACGCAAGAGTGGTATACCTGGCTCTTCAAGTAGATCTATTTCCAATTTTCTGAGGAACCTCAAGATTGATTTCCAGAGTAATTGTACTAGTTTGCAATCCTACCAGCAGTGGAGGAGTGTTCCTCTTTCTATACATCTTCACCAGCATCTGCTGTCACCTGAGGTTTTCATCTTAGCCATTCTGACTGGTGTAAGGTGGAATCTCAGGATTGGTTTGATTTGCATTTCCCTGATCACTAAGGACTTTGAACATTTCTTTAAGTGCTTCTCTGCCATTGGAGATTCCTGTTGTGAATTCTCAGTTTAACTCTATACCCCATTTTTTGATTGGGTTGTTTGGTTTTTTAGAGGTTAGCTCCTACCATGGGAAAACATCAAAAGACTAACTTTTCAGTTGTTCTCTGTTCCCAACTTCAGTGTACATATTATGAAACTCTCTGAATTGTTTCTTTGAGTGAAGCCTCTTTCTACACCCACAAGGTGAGGAGTAGTTCAACCCCCTGTGCCTCTGATGGCAAAGAGGAGGTAGGAGAAATATGGGAAACCTTTTCATCATCAAAATCAACAAAAGTCTGTCTTATAGTAGCTTTTTCTCACCTCCAACTTCTAATTATTTCATACTTTGGTATACAAAAGCATTTCTGGACTCATCAATCAGCACAAGTCCAATTGGATTTTTCCATTCACTTTCTATGCAGGTCTTACATGATACATTTTGCCTCACATTGAAATACAATATGTACTGTTTAAGGCATTGGTCAAAATAAATAAAACATTTAAATTAAAAATCCTATAACATTTCAACTACCATATAATATTAAGAGTCTATTAAATGCAAAATTTTTGATATTCTAGAACTACCATGATGAATGGGGTACAAGTTTGCCTTTAAAGAAAGCACAGTGTAAAGGTAGAGACAAACACACCCAGGAACAAGAATGCTATAGTGTGATAAGCTCTCTGTTAAGCAAGTTCAGTACACTTTGGCAGATCAGAAAAGTACCCAACCCACTGGGAATTGTGTGGGAGAAGACTTCCCAAAGAAGGTGCTGCTTGACTGAGTTCTAAATGAGTACCAACTGCCATGTGTAGAATGAGGAAAGAACAATTCAGAAAAAGAAAAGGAAAGTCCAAAATATAAATTTGTAAAACAAACTAAAGAACTGAAAGAAGTATCACTGGGCAAAAGAGAATGTATAGTTGATTGGCAGAATATGAATGGTGATGGCAGCATGAGCCTGTCCTCAAACTCCTTCTTCACAGGTACTTGGTCACAAGAATGAGAAAAGTAACTAACACACACTGTAAGAACAACAGCAGCTAAAACGTCCTGAGCACTGGATAGCAGGCAATAACTATCTCAGTGACTTTCATCTTTCCTTTATTTAATTCTCAAAACGATTCTAGGAAACAAATAGAGTTGTGACTCTCATTTCGAAAACAAGAATAAAAATATATTAAAATATATAAAAATGAAAGAATAAAAAAGAATACAGAGATTCTGATAGATCAAATCATTCGTCTAATTCAATTAGCAACAATAACACTAGATTTAAACATGGATCAGTATAAATCTAATCCATGTTCTTAGCAAATACCTTTATTCATAGGGAAGACCTTGAATACCAATATTGAAAAAAACTTAATAGGCAATGAGATACAATTGATAATGATTGAAACCAGGAATAAGCAAACGCCTTGGTCTCACCTTCCTGTTAGCAACAGGTAAGTAGGAGTGGACTGGGGGAGCCTGTAGGGTTGCCATTACCACAGCTCTCATTACTTAGTCTTTGTGGTTGCTTTGTTTTAGCAAGCTGCTCTTGTCAGTTTATGACTGGGCCCAGAAAAGCAGGAAAATTTCTACCCGTAAGACAAATCTTTTCTTCCCTGGTCTGAATGAACTGGAAGAAGACCCAGGCTTCAAACTGGAGAGAATCCTCTTCCCTCAGGGATCCACCATTATCAGCTTTTAGTCTGTTCTTGGCTCGGAAAGTCTCTATGGAGTACTTCAAAGCTAACCTGGTAATATGGGTGGCATGTAGAGAGCACAGGAGAACAAAAATGCATCTGTACTGTCAGTCTAAGCTCAGTGAAGAATAGATGCTGTGAGTCAGAGGAGATGTCTCTGGATGGTCTCAGGGACTGGGGCAGACACCTGGCTGAACCACTAGTAACTGTGCACCTGGTACTAGTAACTGGTACTAAATGATCACAGTCTGCCTCTAGATTCTAGATTTCTTATTCTCAAAGTGAAACACAGACTAGTGTTTTGTATGGCAATTTCCCACTGCAGAGTTCATTACCCTGTAAAATTGCTAGAATCTGGACTCATTTGGGGTTATCATTTTTATTAGAATTAGGCAAAAAAAAAAAAAAAATGCTGCGGTTCCCATTGTGTTCAATTGTGCTATTTACCTACGTCCATCTCCACCCTAAAATGCTTATGTGAGTCAAATTCTGTGCCTTTGCCCTCTACCAAACATCAAATGCTTCAGAAGTTCTTGAATTCCCGACATAGAGTATCTGGGCTATGCAACCATAGCATAGTTAAAGATTTTTAAAAATAGTTTTAAAGATAGATTTGCAAATAAGAATAAATAAGCTCAGGTTAGAAACCCCACCTACACATGAACAGAAAAAGATTCTATAGGTGGTGGCACATGACTATTCTTTGATGATGGAAAAAATTCCATCTGGCCAATTCTGATAACAAGATTCTGAAACAGGCAGATGCTGTTCCCCAACTTCTTGGAGGAATAAGAAACAGTCCTTGATTGAAAAACAATGTGTCTATTGAGACCCTTAGTTTCTTGTTTCTGTAGTGAAGGACATGATTATGAAGAACTAGAGATTATTGGAAGTAAAAGTGAAATTCTTGGACTGAGACCAGATCTACCAGAGCAAAAGCTCTTGCCAAGAACATTTTTAAAGAGACAAATGGTATATTTAGCCTAGCTCTAAGAAGTCTTAACTAATTAATAACCAGTTTTGAAAGCTTCAGTATAATCAACTGCGTGACAGCTCCAGCCACAATTACCTGCTAGTTTTACTTTGTACCCTTCTAGTTTTTACCATCCTCAACACTGATTGTCATTTTATCTTATTTGAGTGAAGAAACAAAATCAATGTAAATATTGTCCTATTATTCAATTGGATGATTATGATTTTCAGAACAAACTAAGCTTAATTTGTAATTTTAAACTAATACCATTTTGTATTTCTTTTAGGGTGACCAGAACTGCTTAAACCAAAAACTGAAGTACAAACTTGCCTGCATTTCAATATTTGTTCCAGTAACTCAAATCTCTCTGTTGCACCATCCCCTGTGTCTCTCAAAGACCTTTTTCTCCATTTTATTGAAATCATCAAATTCTAAGGATTGTGGATACAGCTTGGTGTTGGAGTACCTTACCTAGCATGCACAAGACCTTCAGTTCTATCCTTACTCCAAAAAATAACCATCAATTAATAATTAATTACATCATCCAATCTTCCTTATTCCATGTCACATGACTTCCTGGGAGTGAGCCTTCTCGACAGTCTAGATATTTTTTCCTGAGCAATGTAGAATACTTACTCTTCGCATGACTTTATCAATGTGGTCTTTACAAAATGACATTCACTTAAAAAGAGATGAGTAAAAACAAATGGCTACAAAATGGTTAAAGATGATGACAAACTACTTGTAGCCTGGGAGTCTTATTGGCAGTGAGAAATGGCTGCATTGACACTGTCAAGATGAAAACTGAAAAACTTCTTGATACTTCATAAATATCATTCTACTCTGAAAAGATGCTAAACTAGCCATTCTATCAGTGCTGTGGATATTTTAATGGACTTTTGGAATGTGTAACCCTAAGTCATTTCAAATTTCCTACCACTGGCCGATTCAAGTCTTGCTTATCTCCAGAGGATGCTGTTCCAAGTTCCCACTTCTTTTTTGCTATTTATCAAATATGAAGACACTATATTTTTGTACATGGCAGCTCTCAAGATCACCTCACAATCTAATGAACATCAACTCTGCATATATACAAGCCTTGATTTAGCAATCTGTCTCAATACATTTCCCATGAGTGATGATGCTTTCCTTTTATAGGGTTTAACTGTTATCTGTATGTTGATGATTCCCTATTCTAAACCTTCAGCCCATAAAATTCTCTCAGAGCAATGTGGTCATCTGGGAAGAGAGATGCTCAAATGAGAAAATGTCTCCATCATATTGGCCCATAAGCAAGACTGTGGGGCATTTTTTTTAAATTTATGATTGATGTGGGAGAATCCAGAGCACGAAGAGTTGTGCCACTCCTAGGGAGGTGGTCCTGGGTTGTTTAAGAAAGAGGTTGAGCAAACCATGATGAATAAGCAGTGTTCCTCCATGGTCTGTGCTTTAAGTCCTGCTTCCAGGATCCTTATTTGAGATATTGCCCTGACTTCCCTTCATGATGGGCTGTAAGCTTAGGACAAACCCTTTCCTCACCAAATTGCTTTGGGTTTTGGTGTCAGTCATGGCAATAAAAAGAAAATAGGACAGCATCTTACAGTCCTGCTTACTATATCACACTGGAATTTTCACTTTGCATTCCCTCCAAAACTATCAATTCCACTTTGCTATATCTAAACCTAATTCAATCATTACTATCATCCTTGCTAAAATCTCAGTCTAATTCAGCATCTTCTTTAGACCACTATATAGCAGTCTCTTATCACTGTTATTCTCATGTTTAAAGTATCCTGATTACTTTCCACTGTACATAAAGCAAAACCTAAAATCCATATCATGACCTTTAAAGATACTATAAGAATCACAACTCTCTAACTTTCATCTTCCTGATCCTGTTTTTCAGTTTTTCTCAGACTACAATAACTCTTATTCCATCCCAAAACTATGATACTAACTTCTACTTTTGTTATTTCATTACCTTTTCCCATTCTTAGAAGGTACGTTTCCCATTTCTTGACATTATATCAGCCTTCTTTTCTTCTTCCAGGTAGAATCTTAACTAATCATAGGATCAGAGAACTTTTTTTCTTGATAGTCTCATACCTAAACCACATCACTCTTTCATCACCTTACTAATGGAAATAATCATAATTAAGTTGTCTCATTATAGCTTTTTTCATACTTCTACCAGCACCCTGGCTCTGGAATACAAGTATTTTCAAGAAAAAAATTGTGTCTATTTTTGTGGTTGAAAATTTCACACATGTATCTTTGCATGGAATATACTGAATGCTAAACAAGTACTTTGATGTTACATTTAAAAATGAAATCCAAAAATAATAGCAATAATACATATATATGAATGAGGACATATACTACATGTGTCATTCCTTTTTCCCCGCTAGTACCCTGTTTTCTTATTACCCAACCATCCTTTCAGATCCTTTCACCCATTGTGATAGTCACCTTTCTACTTCTGTTCTTAAATATATATTTTTTAATCCAGATTATACTTGTGAGAAAAAACACATGATATTCATCTTCTTGCATTTGGCTTAATTTGTTTAAATTGATCGTCAGTTATATACAATTTTGCAAATTACATAATTTGAATTTTCCTTAGAGGTAAAAAAAAGTCCAGTATGTGTGTGTGTGTGTGTGTGTGTGTGTGTGTGTGTGTGTGTGTGTGTGCGTGTGTTGCATTTTCTTCATGCATTCTTCTATTGATAGGTATCTAAGATGATTTCATATCTTCACTGAATAATGTAGCAATTAAAAATGGATGTTCAGATTTCTTGGTTATTTTCTATTGCTTTGATGCAACACTATGATCAAGGCAACTTATAAAATGAAGCATTTAATTGTGGGCTTGCTTACAGTTTCAGGAGGTTAGTCCATGACTATCATGATGGGGAAGATCACAGCAGGCAGGCAGGCATGGCACTGGAGCAGTATCTAAGAGCTTACATGTTGAGACAACCACAAGGAAGACAGAGAGAGAGGTAACTAGAAATAGTATGGACATTTGAAAGCTCAAAGTCCAACCTCCATGATACACCTTCTCCAAGCAGGCCACACCTCCTAATTCTTCCACTAACTGGGCACCAGACAGTCAAATATATGAGCCAGTGAAAGTCATTCTCATTCAAACTTTTACACCAAGTATCTCTGTAGTATGCTGTTTTAGATTCATTCAGATTAACAGCAATCATTGGTATGCAGTAGTTTTAGTGTCCTTAATTTCTTTCTTTGTTATTTTAAAGTTTTCATTATAAAGGCTATTTTGACTCTTTATAAGGGTTAATTACTATCTGTTTTATCTTTTTGTTATGTTAGTAACCGATGAGATTTTTTTTTTGTTTCTCGCAAGTTCACTACTGTTACATAGAAGAAAGAAAGAAAGAAAGAAAGAAAGAAAGAAAGAAAGAAAGAAAGAAAGAAAGAAAGAAAGAAAGAGAAACTACATATTTTTTCATCTTCAGTTAATTTGGGTATTATGTCTTTTATTTAGTTTGAATAAGGTGTGTCAATTTGTTTATTTTTCAAAGAATCTATTTGTTGTTTCATTGGTTTTTATATTGATCTTTTAGTCTCCATTTCACTAATTTTCTGCCCTATTCTTCTGTCTTATCTACTTTCTTTTTATCTAGAGTTTGTTTGGTTGCTTTTCTTATAACTTGAGATATACAGGGAAGGGGAGGCAACATTTGGGATGTAAATAAATAGTCAGTTAATAATAAGGAAAATAAATACTGAAAAAAAAGGTGTTGTTTCCGTGATTTCATTTTCAGTCCACTTTGTCATTTGTATACAGGAGAGCTACTGACTTTTGTGAGTTAATTTTGTATCCAGCTACTTTGCTGGAAGTGTTTATCAGCTGTAGAAATTCCCCGGTAAGAACTTTACGGTTGGCTTATATATGTATATCATATGCAAATAAAGATACTTCTAACTTCTTCCCTTCCAATTTGTATCCCTTTGAACTCCTTCACTTCTCTTATTTCTCTAGCTAAGACTTAAAGTACTATATGGAATAGGTATGGAGAGAGTAGACAGCTATGTCTTATTTCTGATTTTAGTGGAATTGCTTTGAGTTTCTCTCCATCTTAGTTGATATTGATTATGGGCTTGCTGTAAATTGCCTTTATTGTGGTGAAGTATGTTCCTTGTACCCCTACTCTCTCCAGGACATTTTTTCATAAAGAGAAAAACAAAACAAAACCATAACTTAATGTTAATTTATTCTTTTCACTCACACCACATCACATGGTGTGAGGACAAGCCTGTGGTGCATTTTTTTTTTTTAATTGATGATTGATTTGGGAGAACCCAGTTCACTGTGGATGGTGCCACCCTTGGGCTGATGGTCCTGTAAGCTATAAAAAGGCAGATGAAGCAAGCCATGAGAAGCTAGCCAGTAAGCAGCAGTTTCCATAGCTTGTTTCAATTCCTGCCTCCTAGTTCCGGCTATGAATTCCTGCCCTGATGACCCTCAGTGGTAGACAGTAATCTTGGATGTGAAATAACTCCTTCCTCCCCAAATTGCTTTTGGTCATGGTGTTCGTACAGCAATAGAAAAGTCCTAACTTCGTTCAGCTGCTTGTTTGTATGCTCATTGTGATCGTTCTAGTCAGCAACCTATACTTGAGTGCACAATCCCCACAGCTATCTCTGATTGAGAGTTCTGTTGCAATCTCTGTTTTGAGCCAATGTGGATAAAGCCATGAGCTACTACTTCATTTTTTCCAATTCACCCTTCTGTTTTTCTGAAATTTTCAGCTGACCTACCATTGCTTTCATGATTTCCAATATTTTTCCACTTTTCCCTCTTTGGATAGAGTCCATTCTTTTATTCAGACAGTTGTCATCCAGTATATAATAAGGACAGCTTCTAATCCTCCATCTTAAACTCAAAGAGGATTTTTTAAAATCTAAGTGTTCTTAAGGGCATTTTTTAAAGTTTTACTTCTATGTATTAGGTATGTGTTTTGCTTGCTTCTATATTAGTGAACCATGCTCATGCAGTGACCTTAGATGCCAGAAGAAGGCATTAGTATCCTGGACCTGAAGTTACAGATAGCTGTGAAACACCATGTGGGTGCTGGGAACTGAATCTGATTCCTCTGTAAGAACAGCAAGTGTTCTTAACCACTGACCCATCTTACCAGCCCCAAACCTGGTTATTCTTTTGATTTTTCCCATGCAGTGTGAACTTTCAACTCATAATTTCTATGACCCTTCTATTTTGTCTTGTCATAGTTGTCTATGTAGTTTAATTATTTTCTTTACTAAACAGCAGGGACTATAAAATAATTAATGAGTGTCAATTACATCCTGAATAATATAAGATATCTCACATAATTCATTTG
Organism: Uromys caudimaculatus; assembly: GCA_028551405.1. Taxonomy (NCBI): domain Eukaryota; kingdom Metazoa; phylum Chordata; class Mammalia; order Rodentia; family Muridae; genus Uromys; species Uromys caudimaculatus. The sequence continues at coordinate 3,505 of JAPYYD010000155.1, read as the reverse complement.
TAACAAAATAAATAAGTTACATCCTATTTTATATACAAGAAATCCAAAGCTACACCTAATAATATTTCCAAGATAACAGTTTGTAAATAGAAACACTTCAGCTCTAAAAACCATCATTTCAGTTCAAACACAATTTTTCAGTTCTAAAACCTGTCATTGTTCCGTTGCACTAGCAGAAAATATTTGCCCACTCTTTCTCTCATCTCTCAGATGCAGAATGTTTTTTTTTCCCTTTGTTGTCTTGTCTACCTCTTCTCATCCACCCTTGCCCTTCTCCTCTGCAGTGTGACAAATCTGAATTCTCTTTCTACCTGGCCTACATCGTAGCCTTTTACTCACACTGCTTTATTAGCTCCAGCCCACCAGCTTGCCATGTAGTAGGAATAGCACACTTTTCCCCTGCAGACTATGGCCCAGGCTGCCTTCAATATTTCTACTCAAGCTAACTACATCTCTCTTTTAAAATTTCATCAAAAAGGAGAAGATATCTTACCCAACTTTTGGGGCCACTATCTCACAACATACTATTTTATCAGGTATACATTATTCAGATGATATAGAAGAAGTACTGTAGAGAGAGACGTTTGATTTAAATACCAAGTCACCTTGGGAACTTTAGTGATGATAGAGAAATTTCATCTTCTAACTTTTCTGTGAAGAGCATTACCTCAGCCATGTAAGATTCATATTCATCTAACTTGGTGTCAATGGCTGCCACAAATAATTACCCTGCAATTATTTGAGAGGTGTATCAATTTCTTCTAAATTATTACTACAATCAATATAGAAGGCACTCTACCAGTTTGTTGCATAGTCTAAGGACCTTACACTTAGACTGAGTGGACTATCTCCTGTTTTTTCTGATTTTCTGATTTTTGTGCAGTATGTCTGACATAAAAAGGTTTATTTATACTCTGTTGGCCTTTTGGATAAAGAAACAAGTCTGAAGGTTACCATTAAAAACTATGTTTATGAACACACCCTGACATTTAGTGGGGTATCATGGAAAGACTATGAAGATACACTTTTTAAAACAGTAGCCTGGAAATCAATGCCAACTTTTCAACTAGTTTCCACTGAGGGTTTCCTGTGTTCACACTACTTAAGTATTTAGTGTAGTCATTGACTGTTGGAAGGAATGAGGGCATGGAGGGGGAGAGATGGAAAAAGGAAGGGAAGAAGAATGAAGAAATAGTCAATGCAGAACTGTATAGCATGTAGTTTTTGTTACCCTGCTTTATGCTCCAGGCAGACCACACTATCAGTCCTGCCCAGGTTCCCTCAGATCTGTGGATGAAAGACACACACACACACACACATACACAAACACACACACACACACACAGAGGCTTATTTTTCAACCTGCCTTATTGGCTCAATTGCTGGGTACTTCTAATCTCCTCTAGCTAGCATTCCCTTCCAATACTCTTAGATCAGCACCCTAAATCTGCACTCAATTTTAGTCCAGTTCAGTTACTTTTTCCTGTTCAGCAATGCAAAACTGCCCTCTGCTTAAATGTTTTCCTAATCTCCTGCCTGGGGAAGCAGTCTATGGACGCTCCACTCCAGATCTCACATGGCTGGTCAGCTTTTCATGGTGAAATCTCCCTTTCTCTTCCTCCATCTCTAAGCCTGCCTGTGGGTACCAGGAAGTCCTGCCTCTTTCTCTCCCCCCAGCAATTGGCCACTGGCATCTTTATTGATCTATCAAGAACCAGTTGGGGAACAGGACCTTAGCATCAGAACCACACTCCTACAGAACACAGTAGCTCAAATAAGGTCATTTTACACAGTGAAGTTCACATCTACCCCTGATGATATTTTGGAATCTCTTGGAACTGAAAGGAACAGCTTTAGTAAAGAAGAGAGTTTATCATCAGAAAACATTACTTAAATAAATCCCTACAAGCAAGTTTCTCAAAATATACAGCAAAAGTAGGAATAAACAACATGATGTGATAAGATATTGGAGTGAAGAAAAGTACAAATTAATACTCAAATATACAGATTTTACTATATAGTACAACAGAAGACAATATTGGGGGCAAAGATGGTAATATAAAGTTTAGCATGACATTGAGGAAATGTGAACTTTTTGGGGGGGACATGCTAAAAAACTTAGTGTCTGAGTAAATATATTATTTAATGTCTAAATAAATATACCACAATTCATGTTCTAGTCAGGTGTTTTGGTGCATGCTTTTAATTCTAGCACTTGGGAGGGAAAGGCATGTAGACCTCTGTGAGGTCCAATCCAGCCTGGTCTGCAAAGCAAGTCCCGGACAGCCGGGTCTGTTACACAAAGAAACCCTATCTTAGAAAAACCACCAAAAAAAATCATGTTTTAAGTGCATTTGAATAATCAAAAATATATGTGCACTATTTTATGCTTGATATACACTTAAAGTAACTATATGATAACATATTAGACAGTGGTGGACGCTTCAAAGGAGACTTGAGAGGACAGTTCATGCCTCTGTCTTCTTGTGCTAATGTAACAGAGTAGCTTTTCTTTAATAATATGAGAGCAGATTCTTCCCATGAACCATCTACCTGTAAGAATTTTCAAGGAATTGGGGATATGCCTCAGTAGGCAACGTACTTACTGTGCAAGCATGAGGACTTGAGTTCGGATCCACAGAACCCATGTCAAAGCAGTACATAGTAGCACACATATATACAATTTGCAGTTATGCTTTGGGAAGATGGGAGACCAAGACAGGATTATCTTCAGAAGTTTGTGGCCCAGCTTGTTTGCTTGGTGTGCACAACAGCAAATGGTATTCCCTGATTGCTTCTCCCTTTGTGTAGCCAAGCCAGTTGCACCCATTTGGGTTGAAGGGAGTGGAATTTAACCAGATGTGGGTGGGTGCAGTGTAGGATCTTGGTCACCAATGAGTGGGTGTGTAATAAACATACCTTGGAACCGTTTTGGAGAACTGGTTCCTTTATTAGGGGTGGGGGTAATTTATGCCCCTGGGAAAGTGGCCAGGGTCTCTGTGGCAAGGTATATGTGGCTGTTGACCATTGACCAGGGCAAAGGTGTTGGAAGACACTTCATCTATATACTCAGGAGCTGTAGGGTAGGGTGAGGAGTGAGGAACCTAATAAGACCAAACAAGGAGTTAAGCATGATAACTGTCAGCATAATAAATTCTTACTAGGGTTGATAATGCACAGCCAACCAGAGCCATGTTGGAGTGGGAAGGTGGCCAATTCCTGCTGTCCTCATCTCATGTATCCAGGATTGAAGCTTTCTTGACCCCTTCCTCTGTAATCCTGGGCCATTACAGTTCCACAAACAATGAGAAAGGTCTGAAGGAGCGGAGGGAATTGGTAGCCCCATGGAGGGAGCAAGAGCGTCAATGGGCCTGACCCTCCCCCTGGTCGTCCTGGAGTTCAGACCACCAACCAAAGAATACACATCTATTGACCCATGGTTTGGACTACATATGTGGCAGAGGAATCACCTCGATGGCCATCAGGGAGAAAGGAGAGGACTTTG
>JAPYYD010000154.1:0-18062 GCA_028551405.1 Uromys caudimaculatus | reverse complement strand
GTGAACGCACAGGAGCACCCCAAATACCCTTTTATTGTCAAGTATTTATTCATTTCTTAATTCCCTTGTTTTATTATTTTATGTGTATGCGTGTTTTGCCTGGACATATATATGCCTCTCTCTCTCTCTCTCTCTCTCTCTCTCTCTCTCTCTTTGTGTGTGTGTGTGTGTGTGTGTGTGTGTGTGTGTTACCCATTAAGGCCAGAAAAGGGAACTGGGCTTACATAGATACATAGATGATCATGAGCTGCCTTGTTGGTGCTGGGAACTGAACCCAGGTCTCAGACAGGAACAGCTATTGTTTTTAACCACTGAGCCATCTTTCCAGCCCCACAAATCCTTTATTGAGCTTGCTTAATGTGCTAGAGTCTGGCTTAAGGAATTTAGAGACTCACATTTACAGGTTCATACGAGGTATGAGGACAGTTGCTGAGCTCCCACCCCCTCTGTGCTGCTCTGCCTTCTGGGGGCCTCCATGCTTTCTGCTGTCCGGAAGTGTTCCGTCACCTGCCCTTCAAGCGTTCATGGAAATTGCATCTCTCCAGTGTATGCACCATATAGAAATGTGAGCACACAACATGAGGGTGACCCGAAATTAACAGAGTGGGGAAACCCAGCGAGGCCTGTGCAGATTCTCCTTAACCTCTCTGTGCAGCATTCCTTTCTCCAAACCGTAAGCCGGTCTCCCTTATGAAGTGGATGTCTTGTGAGCTACCATTGAAAAAGGTAAGACTGAGAAGATTTGAGTTTCTATGTCCAGCCTTGGGGAATGAAAATCGTCATTATTTCAATGGCCTAGGTTAGGGGGAGGGCTGTGAACTAGAAACCACAGCTGATGTGCAGGCAGGATGGGTCAGCATGTGTCTTAGTTAGGGTTTTATTGCGGTGAGGAGACACCGTGACCAAGACAACATTTATAAAGGGCTGGCTCACAGGTTCAGAAGTTCAGTCCATTATCATCATGGCGGGAAGCAGGGCAGCATCTAGGCAGACATGGTGCTGGAGAAGGAGCTGAGAGTTCTACATCTTGATCCAAAGGCAACCAAGAGACTGTCTTCTGCAGGCAGCCAGGAAGAGGCTTTCTTCTGCAGTGGACGAAACTTGACCATAGGATCTCAAAGCCCACCCCCACAGTGACGAACTTCCTCCAAGAAGGCCACACCTCCTAATGATGCCACTTACCATGGGCCAAACATATTCAAACCACCACAGCATGTAAGAACTATTGCCACCCAAGCCTGATGGTGACTCGAGTTCAATTCTCAGAACATATGGTAGAAGAAGAGAATAAACTCACAAAAATTGCTCTCTGACTTCCACATATGCTGTGGCACACACACATACACACGCACGTGCGCACTCACACACACACTCACACACATACACACGCGCGCATGCGCGAACACACGCGCACACCTTGACATTGTAGACTCGTTTCAGATTTCCCAGATGTTTCAGTTCCAGGGTGCAGCCTTCAACACACAGGGAATCCCCTCAAATCCTCTTTGGTTAGCTCGCTCCCAGAGGTCTGTCATGAAGTCTGGTCCCACATTCCTTTCATCTTCCTCTACACTCTGACCCCGCCCTCTCCTCCTTTCCCTCCCCCTTTCCCTGTCCTCTGGTGGATCCCTGGCTGACACTTCCCTCTACTGCAGCCAAGCAGTTCAAAGCAGCCACTGCTCAGCTTTGAAGATGCATTAAAGGAAATGTGGATGCTTAATTTTTCCCCCCAGTGACACTGTAGCTTCCAGCTGCTTCTGCCCAGACGCTCTGTGCGTGCTGCCCCTTGGGAAGCCAGCAAACACAGAGATAAAGATCTCACAGCCTTTGCCTAGCCGTCCCATTTAGTTCCCTGGCGAGTGTGCTGACCCCTAGAAAGTATCTGGTCTCAGAAGTTGGGGTTCTTGGCTTCACACTGAAGCCCCTCACGCCTATCTCTTCCCTAACCACTGCTCCCCCAGTCTGCGCGCCACACTGAGGAGAGGCTCCGACTTTGTTCAGTAAAGGATGCTCTGAAGGTTACTAATTGTGTACTATAGGCTTCCAGGAACTCAAGGGAACCATGGTTCAAGAGAACCCAGCAAAAGCTTGTCTTTTCTCAGTCTAAGCTGATAGTGTTTCCTACATTCCAGCACTCACGGACCTTCAATAAAATGAGACCTCTGAAGAAGACAGGTCCTCGGCCTTTCGCCTTTGGCCTTTGGCCTTTCGCCATAGGCGGCAGAAGCTGTGTGCTGCACCACCCCACCCCACCCCAAACCCCCAGGGCGTGCACCAGCAGAATAATTTTCTCAAGGGCACACACTGGGAAGAGGTGTGAACCAGATCTTTCCCTAGCCTGAGGCCCTCCGTAACACCTCGTTCTTCAGAAAGTACCACCTGCCATTGGATGTTGTTCAATCCAGAGCTGAGAAAGCGCCACTCTGTTGTTTGGATTTTTTTTTTTTTTTCCAAGACAGTGTTTCTCTGTGTAGCCCTGGCTGTCCTGGAACTCACTCTGTAGACCAGGCTGGCCTCGAACTCAGAAATCCACCTGTCTCTGCCTCCCAAGTGCTGGGATTAAAGGCATGCGCCACCACTGCCCGGCTGTTGTTTGGATTTATTTCCCTAAAGGAATTTGTGTTCTCTGGAACACAAGCTGCTTAAACCCTGCAGCTATGTCTCCAAAGCAGCGACAATCCAGGCAAGGGGACAATGTGGACTCCACTCATCCTGAGACGCACAAACATCCCATTAGGAAGGAAGGAAGAAAAGGGCGTGTAACAACCGCAGAAAGATTTTGAATGAGCTGAAAGTATTCTAAAAAAAAAAAAAAAAAAAACAGGAAGAGAAGCAGGAAGAAGCAGTCTCTCAGCTTCCAAGAAAGCAAGCATGAGAAACATTGATTAAGAAATGGGAGTGATTCCCTGAAAGAAACATAAAGGAAAGCCCAAGTCCGGGAAGGCTGTCCCATCAAGGAATCGGAGATGGAAATCTCCCTTCCTTCCCTTTGGTCTCGCTGGCTCTCGAGCAGGCGCATGCTCTCTCACCAGGGGTGCGTGTGAACACCACGTGCGTGGTGAACATTGTATAGAGAGCTCATATTTCCACACAATCACAACCACAATCGTATCTCAAGGCTGCTTCAACTAAAACTCCAAATTCCAGACAACTTCGCTTTTCTACTTCTTTACACTCAATTGAAATGTCCCTTTTCTTTGTCCTCCTCCCGTGAGGCAGTCAGGAAGCCATTAGCAGGTCTAAGACTTTGACCCCTGGACTGCTGTGTGTCAGATCAGTAGCTGACATCTGCCTGCTGGACCCTGAGTACCAAGAAAACACCACATCAGTAATCTGCCCTCTCGGTGCCTCTCTCCAGAGGTCCAGGCCATGCTGACCACGGTGCCCGGCCCCACTGGTCACATCCCCCACCCTTCTCAGAACTATGCTTCACTACGTGAAAATCTTTACAGCAAGCAGAACTTCGGGCAGTACACATGGTATCACAGTTTTGTTTGGAAGAAGAAATGACCAGATGTACGATTGTTCACTGACTCATGGGCTGTAGCCAATGGATTGGCTGGATGGTCAGGGACTTGGAAAGATCACGACTGGAAAATTGGTGAGAAAGACATCTGGGGAAGAAGTATGTGGATAGATCTCTGCAAATGGGCAAAGGATGTGAAGATATTTGTGTCCCATGTAAATACTCACCCAAAGGTGACTTCAGCTGAGAAGGAGTTCAAAAATCAAGTGGATAAGATGACCCATTCTGTGGACAGTCAGCCTCTTTCCTCAGCCATCCCTGTCATTGTTCAGTGGGCACACGAACAAAGTGGCCATGGTGGCCAAGATGGAGGTTATGCTTGGACTCAACAACATGGGCTTCCACTCACCAAGGCTGACCTGGCTACAGCTGCTGCTGAATGCCAGATCTGCCAACAGCAGAGACCAACACTGAGCCCCAGATATGGCACCATTCCTCGAGGTGACCAGCCAGCAACCTGGTGGCAGGTTGACTACATTGGACCCCTTCCTCCGTGGAAAGGACAACATTTTGTTCTTACTGGAGTAGATACTTATTCTGGTTATGGATTTGCCTTTCCTGCATGTAATGCTTCTGCCAAAACTACCATCCGTGAACTCACAGAATGCCTTATTCATTGTCATGGTATTCCACACAGTATTGCTTCTGACCAAGTGTACTGGCTGGTTTTGTGTCAAGTTGACACAAGCTGGAGTTATCACAGAGAAAGGAGTTTCAGTTGAGAAAATACCTCCATGAGATCCAGCGGTAAGGCATTTTCTCAATTAGTGATCAAGGGCACAGGGCCCCTTGTGAGTGGTACCATCTGTGGACTGGTAGTCTTGGGTTCTATAAGAAAGTGAAAGACCTCCGAGCCAGGGAGACCCTTGCTTAAGTCTCGGGATGGCGCGACCCCCCAAGAACTCACGAAAGACCGTCCTTGCTGCAATCACACGGGGTTTATTGGGGGACCAGTGCACTGGGGTCGAGCTCGTAACCCATGTAGGGGCAGAGGAGTTCAACCCCAAGCAGTTGAAGTCAGGGGTATTTAAAGGAAAAAACCACAAAGCAAGGGTGGGGAACGGAAAGAATTTGCATTATGGGGAAGTACAGAATGTTCTAAGTTAGTTACAAGGCAGTTGCACAAACATTTTTATGGTTAGCTAGTTCCTGAAACATTGTGCTCTGGCCCTGGGGCCAGGCCAAGGTCACCGGTTTCTTAGGGGAAAGAATGCAGCTGGGTGGGGTTTGATCAAGCAGGCAATTTCAGTCCTATTTCTGTTTCTGGCTCCAAGTGTGTTGGGGTCTAACTTTCCTCATAAGGGGGTCAGGTCTTTCAAAAGCAGGCTGAGCAAGCCAGTAAGAAACACCCCTCCATGACCTCTGCATCAGCTCCTGCTTCCTGCCCTGCTTGAGTTCCAGTCCTGACTTCCTTTGGTGATGAACAGCAGCATGGAAGTGTAAGCTGAATAAATCCTTTCCTCCCCTACTTGCTTCTTAGTCATGATGTTTGTGCAGGAATAGAAACTCTAAGACAGTCCCTAAATCTTAATGGTGCTAAGATTTAAAAACACAAGGTTTTTTTTTCTTCAACTCAATGCGATAATGTAACCGTGGGCCACTGTGAAGAAAGTGTTTTGACTATGAATTTCCAGTATGTAGTGGCACACCTTAAATATCCCCATGCCAAAAGGGAGTAATGAGAAGACAGCAAGGAAAACCCAGACCAAAGCAAGTCCTAGCAGGGAGAACACCAAGCCCTACAGTTCCACGTCTGGCATCTGGGACAATTGATGACATCATCAGGTTCCAACAGGCAGGAACAGCCCCATCCCTTCAGTTCTGCTGACTCCACTCTAAACTGTAGATTCCCTCAGCAAGTATCTGGTCCTGGCATCTCCAGCCTCTTGTGGTGCCCACTGCATCTTAGGCTTTACCTCGGCAGTTTTGAACGGTGACTTTCTGAGGCTCCTTACAGAGAATCCAACCCTACCAATGTGATGTCTGGCCTTGATGACTTTCTGGAGCTTTGGTGTATGCCTCCACTGCCCTGTTGCTCCTAGGCTCTTGCTTTTCTTCAAAGACATAAAAATGTGGATGGTACTGACAAATTCCAGTACTAGTTCAGCATCCAGTTCTGCACACTCAACCATAGCTCTCATGCCTCTGAGCATTCTGAAAGGTCAACCTGGGGAAACACTCCCCTAGCTCCCTGCTTTCTTGAGCAAGTATTCTTGAGGTGACAGTACCAAACCAGGCTCTCTTCTTCCCAAAGAAAGTAAAGCCTCATTTTTGTGGTTTCAATATGAAGTGTGCCCTCAGAACTCACACACTGAAGACTTGGTCCCTGCCTGGTAACTTCAATTTGGGAAGTGGTAGAAACTTTAAAAGGTAGAGTCTAGCTGGAAGAAAGATACCACTAGAGTGTTTCTGAGGGGTGTACCTGACCCTAATCCTTTCCCCTCTCTCCAATTCCTCTCTAGCACAAGATAAATTGTGTCCACCACATGTTCCTTCTACCAAGAAGCTCTGCCTCACCACAGGCAGAAGAGCCAGGGGCTGTGGGCTGAAAGCTCTGAAATCATGAGCTGAAATACATAACTATTCTGTTCGATTGTTCTCTCAGGGGATTTTAGTCACAGTCAGTGGAGCGCTAGCACAGTAGCTCACTGCTTCTTTGGTTTTGGAGCTATGCTTGAACCCAGGATCTCGAGCCTGCTCATCCCAAGTTCTACAGCTAGCCCAGCTTCTCTCTCCATAATGATAATAGCATTCCATTGTACTGATTATACAGTTTTGTTTTGTTTTATCTTGTTAAGGGATGTTAACCCTTTAACAAGGTTGGGCAATTTTAAATAAAAAGCATGGATGGGTCTGGGTGTAGACAAGCTCTCAGCTCATTTAGATAAATGACCCACTTTTGATTCAAGTGAGGACATGACCACTCCTAGGTATGGTTGTGGGGAGCTTTTTATTGTAGATATGAGGGAGAATACAGCCAGAAGTATCTGGAAGAGTCCAGAAAAGGGAGAGAAAGTACTAGACTGAACATGGCCTGCACAATGGACCAGGCCAAGAGATAGGGGCTTGGGGAGCAGGAAAGGAGGACCAAGCAAAAAGGGCAAGAGAGTCAAGAGGGCCCAGGGCCACCATAGCAGGGTTATATAGGAATGAGAAGTGGGGGAGACCATGATCCGGAGACGTTTAGGGTAAGGGATGGGATGAGAAGAGCTCAGAGGAGCCAGGATGCCAGCATGGACTCTGTAAGAGGTGCTTTGCATGCTGGGAGAGACTGGGGGCCGGCATGGGTTTGGATATGCTAATAGGCACCACCATTAGCCATCTGAGTGGAGGATTTTGAGTTTCTTTTGGACCTGATAGATACATATGAAAAGAAGCACAGTTGCTAATTGAGCTTTCGCTGGTCCTTTCCTGTCATTCTATTCTGTGTACAGCCCGACCTAAGGGAAGGGAGGCATGGACTAGGATGGAGCTCATAGATTTCTGATGAGATTGAGTCGGACAACTATAACCATGGAGTAGAAGAATAGAATACAATTCCCAGGAACAATCCCAGTTCTCAGTGTGAGCATGAACACACACCCTAAAGCTGTGACAATGGCCTTGAAGGGCCTTGAAGGACAGAGGCCCTGCATATTGAAACATTAAGTATTAGATGTCTTACTCTACCAGACAGATTATCTCTGGAAAGGCTACTGTGGAGTTTGAACCTGAGGTTAAATCTGAGAGAAGCTGTTGCAGGAAGAGATGCGGGGAAGACAGGCTCCTGGCTGATCACGTCTCTCAAGACCACTGCTTCCAAGCGATAAGCACTTTGGGATGGTCTTTCTACAGGTTTCATCAGTTCTTAACACATATAAATGAGGGGGCCCTTGGTATGTTCAGATGTCAATCCTTTTCAGATAATGTTTTACAAATATTTTCCCCCAGCAGTGATCTATCTTTTCATTCTCTTAAAGACCTATTTTTTTTTTCTTAAATAAAATACGTTTGTTCTTTCTTTCCCCTTTTAAACCTATCTCCTTGCAAGAAGGCCTTCACCATTGGTCTAAAGCCTGAAGCAAAAGAAGTGTCTATAATGAAATTCTCAGGGGCCTTGGGAAGGGACACAAGTGTCCCTTGGGAACAGACACAAGTGTCCTGAAACAACCTGACAGTCCCAGTCTGGAGGGAATCAAGGACTAACAGCAACCAGGAAGGACACACTGCCTCTGCCTCCACAGTCTACAATGGAAGTCCCGTATATGACCCTGGAAGCTGGAATCAAATACTAAACTCTCAGAGTACAGGCTGTCATCAGACCGATGACTATACAGTGGCTTAGCTGCCACCTCACCCTCTTGGTGGGGTCAGAGAAAACAGTGGCTGGAAGCTGGTGGACCAGCTAGGCCCCATCAGCCCACCAACACTGCATGGGAAGGATTAATAAATCTAATCTACAACGGCTCAAAGGGCGTCTCGGAGCATCTTGCAAATAAGTTTATCTCCCACCTGGCTCATCTCTGAACCGTATTCAGGAAATTAGCAGTGTCATCTAACACAGGCCAGATAACCAGAAGATCATGTGTCTGGGCAACCACAATCACAGTGCACACACAGAGGGCTCAAAGCCCAGGAAAGTGACCCAATACAGAGGCCATGATGTGCCCTGAAGCTTGTGTTCCAAATTTTGTCAAGTCTCACACCTGCCCAGAAACAGGCTGAACTGGCTGGGTAGGTTTTACTCAAGGCCTGCTTACCACCGCTCACCATTGCTAAACACCCAGGAGTGGAGTTTTCAGTTCCTCTTCTGCCTTTCTGTGGCGCTCTCCAGAAGGCACAAGAGAACAGAAGGGATAAGGAATTTAACCCCATTCTTTTTAATCCATTTATATCATTTCCAGACCTCCCTCTTGTCCCTCCAACTCCCCCCCCCCCTCTTAGATTCGTGGCTTCTTCCTCTGTAATTATTATTCTTGCAGAATATGGCCTTCTGAGTTGATTTAGTGTTGTCCACATGTCCATGTGTTTGGGGCTGAGCATTTGGGATTAGGTAACTGGTGTGGTGGGGGAGGGGGGCCTTGCCCCTGTAGAAAACAGATTCTCCTTGATCAATAGTCATGTTCAGATAGAATGTCACTGGCCGGAAACTCTCTGGTTCAGGACTGTAGACTGTCGCACCAAAGCTGGCTTTTCGTCTATGTTTCAAGAAGAAGTGTCTGTTAGTCTGCTATAAGGATCTGTGCAGAAAGAAGTCGTGGAGTGTTAACTAAGATTCTCCCAGACCCTCACCTACGTGATTCAAAATAGTTCAGTAGAGATCGTAGTTTGGCACCAAGACTGTATATCTTAGAACGCCTTGCTTAGTACGTGCAAAGCCCTGGGTTCAATGTCTGGAGTGTCATGAAACCATAAAAGCTGAAAAATAGATTGAACCAAAAACAGATGTACAAATTTAAAATATTCTGACACTTCTTATATTAAATAGCATTCACTTTGCAAAATATTTCTGCTCCCCTCCATGTGTGCATGTGTGTGTGTGTGTGTGTGTGTGTGTGTGTGTGCCTTAGCTGCTACTGGTCTCCTGTGGGCTTGTGCCTGATATCAACGCAAAAGTCTATTCAGCCAGCCCCAAACCCAAGACTGGGCCTGCCCCATCTGGTGTGCTGAAGACTTCACTGACAAACACCATAAACTCTAAGCTATCCACCCCCTCACCCACTTCCATCTTCTACCATAACTAAATAAACATTCTGTGGTGACTTAACTGGTTATAGCAGTGGCTGAGGGAAGACTGGGTTCTTAAATCCCCGTGGAGTTTGCTTTGCCAGTTGATATTTCCCAGTTAAAAATAAACCGTTTTGGTTACCAGTGATTTCTACAGGATTATCAGGTATGTTCTATCTTTTTTTTTTTTGGCAGTGATTTGTAAAATGCAAAATTTTAAGATTATATATATATAATCTTTATATATATATTATATATTATATAAATTATATATATATATATATATATTCAGAACTGGGAAGGTAATTCCACTAAGCTTTCAAACTGTAATTTCTTTTGGTATGTCACTTTAGAAAAGAAAATTTTTCTTTTGCTTTCTTGCTCCATCTCTGTTATGTTCACAATATGTATATAGATAGACAGATGGATAGACAGACAGATGGACAAGAACATACAGAGAGAGATGGAGAGAGAGAGAGAGAGAGAGAGAGAATATGTCATGGCACAGTAAGTACTTTGGGTTTGAATGTGTTGGTTTGGTTTTGTTTATTTTAAAGTTTTCAGACATGGCCCCACAATGTATCCCAGGCTGACCTTGAACTTGTGGTCTTCTTGTTGCAACCTCCTGAGTTCTAGCCTTACAGATGTGTACGCAGAATACGTTGAACTAATGGGCAGGGGAACATCTCAGAAACAGTCTTAGAACCAAGGTCTCTGATCCTCTATTAATGTGAAATTGGAAAGGAAAAGATCGGGGGGGGGGGGGGGGGGTTGGCATTCTGTCTAAACTCCACCCCACAGTTACCTGGCAACAGACAGGTATGCTCCTCCCCACAGTTACCTGGCAACAGCCAGGTATGCTCCTCCCCAGAGTTGCCTGGCAACAGCCAGGTGGGCCTGGCCCACTATAAAAGGGGCTGCTTGCCCCCTCCTCTCTCTCTTACCTCTTTCTCTTGCCTCTCTCCTACTTCCCTTACCTCTCCCCATTCCCCTCCCTCCTCTCTCCACGTGGTCCTGGCCGGCCTCCACTCCTCTACTTCTCTACTCTCTCCCTCTCTCTGTCTTTCTCTGCCTCTACTACCCTCTTAACTCCCCTTCCCATGCCCTAAATAAACTCTATGTCTACACTATACCTTTGTGTGTGGCTGGTTCCTCAGGGGGAAGGGATGTCTTGGCATGGGCCTACTGAGGCATACCCTTCCCCCACACCTACCTCCCCATAACCCCATATAACATATATCTCTCTATATATTTTTATAAACACAACAGGGGGGATAGGGGGAGGGAATAGCTTCCATTTGCAACCAGGCATTGCAGTGAGATCGGAAATAGTTTGGTAAATTTCCTTACTTGCCAGCTGTTTTTGTCAGTTGTCCCAGGATCTCATCTGCAAGCTCCAGAATGAGTCAGGTGTCTCAGCTGTTCCACGTTGGGTGCCTAAACTGTACATAGAGATGAGAGTGGTACATTCCTTCCTGTGATAAGGGGGCACAGCCAAGATGCCAATCAAAAAGACAAGGTAGCAAGGGGAAAGCATGACTAGCTTCTTTACTGTGGTTTGGCATGGCTGGGGAGCTTCCAGATGAGCAGGTAGGCAAAGTGCGCTACATATTAGGTTTGATATAACAGGGATGGCCATATAGAAATGTGGTGGACCAAAGGGTATGTGATCTCACAATAGTAGACTGAACCTAGAAACCTGGCTAAGGCTATCTAGACTTCCTGTTGGCAATTCTTTCCTGCAGGAAAAAAAATTCCTCTGGAAAGAGGGTCTATGTCCTACTAGGCAAAGGCAGGTCAGAGATTTCCTCTTACACAGAAGGTAATAGTGTAGACTTTGTGGCTTATTAAAGGCATCTGGTTTCTGTGATCTGCCTTGGGGAAGAGAAATTATAATGTCTATGTCTCTCTTCCAAGGAATATACAGAGCAAGCCGTAGAGGAGGTTAGAGAGACTTTGACTCTGAGGCCTTTCAATGTCCTTTAGTCAAAAAGATGCAATATGTAAAAGAGACATACCTTGACTATCACTTTCTGAGCCCCAGGAAGACCAAACCAGAGCTTCCTCTTATTGCTAAGGAGGCAAATATTAAATGCAGTCTACACTTATCCTGAAGTAAGCTATGTAAAGAAACAGGGCCAGATCATTAGTAAGCTATGTCAGCTACATAGACAAATGTCCGAACTTGTAATAGACACTGAGGAAGAGTCAAAGAGATTGCACAGTCCTAAGGGACTGTATACTAAATGCACTTGCAGAGAGCAAGTACAGACAGGAGGCAGGCAAACTCTCTAGAGGGAACCAGTTAAGGGGCTTTAGGAGCCAGAGACTTAGAGCTGACCAGAACGCAGAGTTGTCAAATGCAGGTCTTAAAAATGCAGGGCCGTTTCAAGTATCAGTTTGAAGAAGGCTCCTGTAACAGGCAGGAGAAACCATACTTTAGCTGGCATCTAGGAACAGAGATGTAAGCCCTTGGCTGTGACAATTTTCCTGGTCATGAACAACAAGTCATACAAGCATGGGTCACTCCTGGGACACGATCCAGATGTGGGGCTGCGTAGTCGATCGGTCTGGTGTGTTCGCTAATCCCACAGTCCTGGTTTCGTTCTGAATTATACCCACGTGTTTAATTTGATAAGTCATAGTTGGTAGTCTTGCATAAATGGGTTGTTTATTAGTCTGGGCCTCACAGCTTGCACTAAACAGATGGTGGGTATTTACTTCCACAAAAAGGATACAGTTATTCGACCTTCATGTCTATGTTTAGAACAGAGCAAACTGTTTTTTTATAAAATAGAATTGGCCATCCTAAGGCAAAGCCTGGGAGCCACTGCTCCAGACATTGTGGTGTGTCTTAGAGCAGGGCATAGCCGGTCATCACGCTGTGTTGGCTTGGAGGTCCTTTGGGAAACATCCCTCCTGCCTGGCAAGCAGGTTGATAAGAAAATTCTACATAAAATCTTCGTGAGGAGCCTGGGGAGATAGCTCAGCAGTTAAGAGCGCTGGCTGCTCTTAGGGAGAACCAAGATTTAGTTCCCGGCACCCACGTGGTACCTCACAACTACTTATAACTCCAGTTCCAGAGAGTCTGACACCCTCATCTCACCTCCACAGGCACACAGGTACATGTGTGGTACACATCATACATTCAGGCAAATATAGGAAAAAGAAAATAAGTAAAGTTTCTTTTAAAAAATCAAATGACACGAGGGAGCAGGCTGCAGACTGAGAACTCTGTTTCTGGGAGACAGAACACATCGTCTAACTGAGCTGAGGTGCTGCATGAGGCTCACCGTTCCAAATGGCCAACACTAGCAGTTCCCCCTTAAGGAGCACCTCTAAGGGCACCGTTGGTAACATGATAAAATAGTTTGTGAGACTCCCACTAGCATTTTCGAAGAAGGAAGGAGGCTTCTCCCCCAAACTGTGAGGCAGGACAATCAGGCTCAGCACCATGAGAGACAAAGGCTCTCATCCTCATTTCTCTCTGATTATTGTGACAGAGTAATTAGGGAGTGCAAGAGTCATTTATTACAGCTGACATTGTAATAAAGCAGCAGGCGGGGTCGATCCACGCCGTCACTGGGTAAAGAATTACAAATCAAAACAAAATTCTAAATAAACGCCCCATTGCTTGTAACTATACTAAAAGAAATGACTAGGACCTGGTAATGCAATTAGTTTTGATCTAATGCTCGATGAAAAGTGTGGTCTTAGGGAACAAAAGCTGTCTCTCTCATGCTTAGCCAGAGATCAAATCTTTATGCCTAAGACTTAGCTCAGCCAGTTTCTCCCAAATGCTCTGTGGGGGTGATCCCGAAGGTCGCAAAATGTCAACCACACCCACACTTAAGAGGCTAAAAGGGTTATTTGTTATGCTGAAGAAGTTAAGGCATTGCTAAACAATTCAAGACCCATTGCAAACGCAAGGACAAAAGGACCTTGCTCGGACCTGGACCGGATATTTTGCATATTCATTTAAAAGGAATGGTCAGTGTTTCCAGGCAAAGTTAATATCTCTAAGGAACCCTAACCCGCCGCCACCACAGCCCCACAGGCTCGGGGTTATGGATGAAACATTCTCTCTTCGTATAGATCTGTGTTTTCCTGAGGACTCCAAGTCAGTTACAGTTCTAAATTTACTCCGGCAAGCTCTGTGCTGTTTTCCTGCCCCCATCAAAGCCACCGAAACTCTGCACTCCATTTTGAAAAAGTATTTTAAAATGTCCAAGTTCCTAAACTCCAAAGGGGGGTAATAATCTATGCCCCCATTAAGCATTGGCTGTCCAAACACAGACCTCTCCAAACAGGGTAGGTAGTGAAGGGTTGGATGGAGGATCCGGTGTCTATTTTATCTCCACCCAAAGGTTTTTCTTAAGCTGAAACTTAAGTTTGTGTTCTTGACAGAGTTTGTTTCAACAATAGGAAAGAAAAACAATCCAAAGAACTTTCTTTTAAAAATTAAAAAAAAAAAAAAAAGACCCTGGGAATTGAACCCGGGACCTTACATACCAGGAGAACTGTTGTACCACAGAGCCACCACTACCTCAGCCCAGAAAGCTAAAAACTGGGGCTGGAGGTATGGCTCAATGGAAAAAGAAAATGAAGAAAGAAAGAAAGAAAGAAAGAAAGAAAGAAAGAAAGAAAGAAAGAAAGAAAGAAAGAAAGAAAGAAAGAAAGAAAGAAAGAAAGAAAAGACAAACCGCTGGCTGCTCTTCCAAAGAACTTGAGTTCAATTCCCAGAATCTACTTAGAGGCTCACAACCATCTGTAACTTCAGCTCCAGGGGCCCCCGTGTCTTCTACTTCTGTGGGCCCCAGGCACACGCATGCTGAACAGACACACATACAGACAAAATTCCTGTACATGTAAAACCTTAAAATAAAAATAAACTAAAGCTACGAACTATGACTTAAATAGCATTAATACCACTAGTTACTATCTAAACTACAAAATCAACCACACAAAGATAAATACCCTTCGAATGTTCCTCCTGGGTCCTCTCCCCTAATTTCCGGTTTCACTGAAGAACTCGGCGGTTGTTTTCGGAGAAACAAACCTTTGGGCTGCAGAACCTATTAGGAGCTAGTTAGACTGTGTGATGGATTTAACTTGACAAATACTTGGTCTGTCTACCGGTGTTTACAATCAATCATTGAAGGACTTCCTAGAGAATCGCTGCTGAACAATGAACACCCTAAGCAGCCTCTTCTGTACACTGAAGGTGCTAGAATACTGGTTCTCAGCTTTCCTGACGCTGCAACCCTTTAATACAGTCCCTCATGTTGTGGTGACCCCCAACCAAAAAATATTGTTGCTGCTACTTCATAACTGTAAATTTGCTACTGCTAAAAGTCGTAATGTAAATATTTGTGTTTCCAATGGCCTTGGGTGACCCCTGGGAAAGGATAGTTCAACCCCCAAAGGGGTCATGACCAACAGGTAAAGAACAGCGCGGCTCAGGGAATACCGGAAAAGGTAGGTATTCAGAAACAGGCGTCATTGAGAAGCTGAGAGGTAGCAGAGGCTCCGTCACAAGACAGCTGTCCACACTACTGGAACATTAGCGAAATTACAGGCAAGTGTGTTACTCATAGAGAAAGTGAGAGAGTAGATTGCTACAGTACAGAAACCAGACAGAGCCCACTCCCCAACAGAGCGCTCATCCCAGACGGAATCCTCTCCCCCGACAGAGCCCTCACCCCAGACACAGCCCTCTCTCCAGACAGAGCCCTATCCCCAGTGTTTCTGAGCTCTTTTTACCATCAGAAAAAAAAATTCACTAGAGACAATTAAGGAATCAGGAGGAAGTTGTCGTGTCATAATTTTTATGATTTTGAGATTATAATTTAGTTATATAATTTCTTTCTTGCGGGGCAGTGGTGGCGCACGCCTTTAATCCCAGCACTTGGGAGGTAGAGACAGGCGGATTTCTGAGTTCAAGGCCAGCCTGGTCTACAGAGTGAGTTCCAGGACAGCCAGGGCTACACAGAGAGACCCTGTTTCGAAAAACCAAAAAAACAACAAAAAAAAAAAGTTGTTTAATTCCTTTCTTCCCTTTCCTGCCTCCAAACCTTTCCATAGACCCCTCTATGATCTCCTTCAAATTCGTGACATCTTCTGTTATTATTATTTATTCATTCATTTATTTATGTATTTTAATTTATATTTATTTATTATGATTTGGTTTAGTATTTATTTTTATTGGTTAGTGTTTTATTTGTTATTTATATTATTGATAGCATTTATTATTCTAATATTTCGTTACATGCATATATATGTATATAAATGCATGTATATTCATAGATATAACCTGCTTGGTCCATATAATGTGACCTGTATGTATGTTTTCAGGGCTGACCACTTAGCCCTGGATGACCAATTGGTGAGCTCGTCCCTGGAGTGGGCCACCTCTCCTGTCCAGCTTTACTCAGTTTCCTGTAGTTTTTTGTGTAGGGCTGAGGCCCCATGGGCTTCCCCTTGTCCAGGTTGGCATGTCTTTTGGTGTTGCCTCTGTTCACCTCACGTTTGGATGATCACGTTGATGAGACTTTGTGGGCATAGTTCCCGGATGTTCCAATCTCACTGCAAACTCCTTGATCCGCGGGCTCTTACGATCTCTCCACCCCCTCTTCTGCAATGTTCCCTGAGCCTTAGATGTGGGAATACTTTGCAGATGTATTCACGCCTCTGTATTTTGATAGACTGTGATTTTCTATGGCGGTCTCCATCTGTTACAAAGAGAAGTCTCCTGGATGAAGGGTGAAGACTACGCTTACCTGTGTGTGGGTATGAGGGCAAATGTTTATAGATTACCGTTAGGGATTATGCTGGTTGCTAACTTTCCTACAGAGCAAAAAGTACATACCCAAGGGGTGAGTGCGGGGTTCTGCAAGGCAGTTCATTCTTAGGAGCAAACTTAATTGAAGTTGTGGAGTATTCGTGGGTTAAGACAGGATGGAGGTGAGGAGTTCTCTAGAGCAGGGTTTACTCTGTCTTTCTGCCCTCGCTGTGTCGTGGCATCAGATACCTGGCATGAGCTGGCATTTTGCAAAGCAAATAATTTGAAGGTGCCTTTAGCGTGAAGCAAAGGTCAGTTAGCAGTGATCTCGGTCATGTTGGTCTCAGCTGGTTGGGAGTGGTCTTATTTTTTACAGTCTGAGTATTGGTAAGATGTCCTGCTGAAAAGCAGCTCTGTAGTCATGTCTGCCTCTTTTTAATTATGCTTCTTTTCAAGTGTGTGCATGCATGTGAATACGTGTGTGTGTGCTCGCATGCTCACAAGTGCGTCTGTGTGCTTGAGTAGACTGAAGGTGTTAGGCACAACTGAACCTGGTACAGGTGATTGTGAGCCTCCCGGCATAGCTACTAGGTACTGAACTTGACTCTCCCTCGCTGGCCTCTGCAAGAGCAGATTTGAACCACTAGGCCTCAGTCGGCCTCTTTATGTTCTCTCTTGCCTGTCTAGCCTGCTTCAAAGTGTATGGAGAATTTCCAAGCACTGACACCCAAATGTGTGTGGAATGAAGTTAGCAGGTTGGTGGGAAGACAGAAGCTCCTCATAGTGGAGAGAGACACTGTAAGGACCCCAGTGTTTCCTTCCTAATCACTGCTTGTCACAATGGGTTTTGTGGTGGAAAATGTCACATCTCCAAGAGAAGGCCTTGAATGCAGAACGCAAGCTCCATTTGCTCATGAGAGCTCATCTGCTTTTCCTAAGGTACAGAAGTCACTGTGCCATCTGCCCTCCTTCATATTTAAGTAGGAAATGCTTCCCAGAAACACATCTTTTGTTTTGTTTATGTGAAAGAACTTCGGTAACCAAATATTATTAGCCCATATCTAGAATCCTACAATCATAAATTTGAGGCCAGTCCAAGCTATATAGTAATTTCAACTTCGGCTGAACTGTCTTGACCCTGTCTTCAGAAGCCAGGAGCTGGGCATAGAACTCAACTAGATGACAGAGCGTTTGCCCAGCGCCACATAAGCAGGCCTTCTTCCCAGCCTCCTGCTTTCAGGAGAGTGCAGAAAACTTTAACTAGCTGCTGGGCACAACCCCACGCTCCCCCTTCCCAATTTCCTGGTTTTGTTGTTTCGATGGTCAGAATCAAACCCAGAACTTTGGTCATATTAGGCAGTTGAAATCCTCCAGCTCCTGGTTTGTTGTTGGTTTTTTTTCTTTTTCAAGACAGGGTTTCTCTGTGTAGCCCTGGCTGTCCTGGAACTCACTCTGTAGACCAGGCTGGCCTCGAACTCAGAAATCCGCCTGCCTCTGCCTCCTAAGTGCTGGGATTAAAGGCGTGCACCACCACTGCCAGGCCCTCCAGCTCTTAAATTAGCATGATGGTGTACAACTGCAATGCCAGCAGTCAGTCAGCAGAAGCAGGAGGCTCAAGGGTTCAAGACTAGCCTGGACTACAGAGTGAGCTCGAGGCAGCCTGAGCTACATAGTGAGACCCTGCTTCAAAAAAACCAAGGGGAGAGGAATTTGTTCACTCTGGGGGAAAAAAAAAAAACAACAGGTATCTGCTTTTAATTCAAACAAAACTTTCTCCGGCAACCACTTCCATCAAATCATTGGAGGAGAGCAGAACACGCCACCCTAAAATCTACCGCTTTGGCAGATTGATTATTTTGAGCTGAAGGTGCTTGAGAAGAAGCAAACACAGAGTAGGTCCTCTTTCCTCCCCTTTGGGGGAGGCATAAGTTCCCTGTGAGAAAGACACCTGTCTGGTTCCAGGATGAAAGCGTTCTTATCTGGAGAGATGGGCAGTGCGTGCCAAGAGAAATCTAGACAAGCAAAACTTACCTCCCATCAACTTCTTCC
>JAPYYD010000153.1:0-18086 GCA_028551405.1 Uromys caudimaculatus | reverse complement strand
TTTCTCTGATGACTAGGGATGTTGAGCATTTCTTTAGGTGCTTCTCAGCCCTGCGAATTTCCTCACTTGAGAATTCTCGGGTTAGCTCTGTTCCCCATTTTTTGATGTGGTTATTTGGTTTTTTGGAGTCTAACTTCTTGAGTTCTTTGTATATATTGGATATTAGCCCTCTATCGGACATAGGATTGGTTAAGATCTTTTCCCAATCTGTTGGTTGCCTTTTTGTCCTATTGACAGTGTCCTTTGCCTTACAGAGGCTTTGCAATTTCATGAGGTCCCATTTGTCTATTCTTGATCTTAGAGCATAAGCCTCTGGTGTTCTGTTCAGGAATTTTTCCCCCGTACCCAGGTGTTCGAGAGTTTTCCCCACTTTCTCTTCTATTAGATTCAGTGTAACTGGTTTTATGTGGAGGTCCTTGATCCACTTGGATTTTAGCTTTGTGCAAGGAGATAGGAATGGGCCAATTTGCATTCTTCTGCATGTAGACTGCCAGTTGACCCAGCACCATTTGTTGAAAATACTGTGCTAACTTGTTACAGAAGGACTACGAAGATAACATTGAGTTCTTGTCTATATTTTGTTGTATAGACTTTTCATACCAAAAGACATAAGCGACATTGAACACATGATATTTTGCTGGGCTGTGAAAAATTTTTGTCAGTTTTTCAGGCACACTGGCTCTCAGGTAGAAGTGGGAAGTGTGTAGGCCAGGGCTGTTTGTGGTGCAGGCACCTGGTGATACTCTCAAGGAGGTTTGTGTAGGATGCTGAAGCACTGTGGGAGGAACGTCTAAATGCTGTTGACAGAAATAAACTGCCACATCTTCAGCCTGCACACTGCTGATGGTCAGAGTAAAATCTGTCCCAGATACACTGCCTATGAAGGGATCAGGGACCCCAATATACCAATCAGATGCCCAGGTGATCAGTGGTTTAGGAGTCTGCCCTGGTTTCCACTGGTGCCAGACCAAACAGTTCCTTTGGTTTCCAATCCATAAAAGATTCTGACTGGACAAGCAGCTCATAGTGACTGATGCTCCTGCTGACACTTCCAAGGATGATAAAGACTGAATCATCACAATTTCCCCACAGTACCTGCAATAATAAGTAGACAGTGAATATGCATACATACACAAACAGATTAGAATAATAGTTTAAATTTGTCATTTAAATGACCTTACAATGTCAGAGGGAGGAGAGGCCCTTGTGCCTGAGGGTGTTAGAGGCCCCAGTAAAGGGGAATGTCAAGGTAGGAATATGGGTGGGGGTATGAGCTTGGGTGGGAGGTGTAATACCCTCATAGACATGGGGGGGAGGGGATAGGGGGCTTCCAAAGTGGAGACCTGGAAAGGGGGAAACATTAGAAATGTAAATGTAAATAAAGTATCAAAAAATAAATAAATAATTTAATAAAAAAAAGGATCATAGGTATAGAAGAGAGTGAAGATTCCCAAATTACTGGACCACTAAAAACCTTCAACAAAATTATAGAAGGAAACTTAGATAACCTAAAGAAAGAGATGAACATAAACATACAAGAAGCCTACCGAACTTCAAATAGATTGGACCAGAAAACAAATTCCTCTTGTCACATTAGAGTCAAAACACCAAATATACAAAACAAGGAAAGAGTATTAAAAGCAGTAAGGGAAAAAGGTCAAGTAACATATAAAGGCAGACCTATCAGAATCATACCAGATTTCTCATCAGAGACTATGAAAATTAAAAGATCCTGGGCCGATCTCATACAGACCCTAAGAGGAGACAAATGCCAGCCCAGGCTGCTATACCCAACAAAACTCTCAATTACCATAGATAGTGAAACAAAAATATTGTATGACAAAAGAAAAATTACACAATATCTTTCCACAAACCCAGACCTAGAAAGGGTAATAGTTGGAAAAACGCCACTCAAGAGGAAAACTATGCCCTAGATAAGCAAGTAATCTTTCAACAAACTCAAAAGAAGATAGCCACACAAACATAAAACTAACAATGAAAATAACAGGAAGCAACAATCACTATTCCTTAATATCTCTTAACATCAATGAACCCAATTCCCAATAAAAAGACATAGACTGACAGACTGCATCCATAAACAGGACTGAGCATTTTGCTGCATTCAGGAAACACACCTCCATGTTAAAGGCAAACACTGCCTCAGAGTAAAGGGATGGATACAATTTTCCAGGCAAATGGTCCCAAGAAACAGGCTGGAGTAGCAATTCTAATATCGGATAAAATCGCCTTTCACCCAAAATTCATCAAAAAAGATAAGGAAGGACACTTCATACTCATGAAAGGAAAAAATCTACCAAGAAGAACTCTCTATTATGAACATATATGCTCAAAATGCAAGGGTACCCACATTCATAAAAGTAACTTTACTAAACCTCAAAGCACACATTGCAATAAAAGTGGGCGACCTCAACACCCCATTCTTATCAATGAATAGATCTTGAGAATACAAACTAAACAGAGACACAGTGAAACTAACAGAAGTTATTGATCAAATAGATTTAACAGATATCTGTAAAACTTTTCATCCTAAATCAAACGAATATACCTTCTTCTCAGGACCTAATGGTATCTTCTCCAAAATTGACCATATAATTAGTTACAAAACATATCTCAACAGATTTAAAAAGATTGAAATAAGCCAATGTATCCTATGAAATAACTACAGATTAAGGCTGGGTCTTCAATAGCAACAAAAACAACCGAAAGCCCACACACACATGGAAGCTGAACAACGTTCTATGCAATGATAACTTAGTCTAAGAAGAAATAAAGAAAGAAATCAAAATTTTTCTAGAATTTAATGAAAATTAAAGTACAAAATATACAAACATATGGGACTCAAGGAAAACAGTGCTTTGAGGAAAACTCAAAGCTCTGAATACCTCCAAAAAGAAACCGGAGACAGTATACATTATCAGTTTAACAGCACACCTGAAAGCTCTAGAACAAAAAGAAGCTAATACACCTAAGAGGTGTAGAAGGCAGGAAATAATGAAAGTAATGGCTGAAATCAACCAAATATATACAAAAAGAGCTATACAAAGAATCAACAAAACCAGGAGCTTGTTATTTAAGAAAATCAACAACATAGATAAACTCTTAGCCAGATTAACCAGAGGGCACAGAGACAGTATCCAAATTAACAAAATCAGAAATGAAAAGGGAGATATAACAACAGATTCTGAGGAAATTCAAAAATCATCAAATCCTACTACAAAAGCCTATACTAAACAAAACTGTAAAATATGGATGAAATGAACAATTTTCTAGACAGATACCAAAAACCAAAGTTAAGTCAGGATCAGATAAACCATCTAAACTGTCCCATAATGCCTAAAGAAATAGAAGCAGTCATTAAAAGTCTCCCAAGGAAAAAAAGTCCCGGACAAGATGGGCTCAATGCAGAATTCTATCAGACAGTCAATGAAGACCTAATACCAATACTCTTCAATCTATTCCACAAAATGGAAACAGAAGGAACACTACCCATTTCATTCTATGAGGCTACAGTTACACCGATACCAAAACACCACAAAGACGCAAGAAAGAAAGAAAACCTCAGACCAATTTCCCTTATGACTATCGATGCAAAACTACACAATAAAATTCTCACAAAGAGAATCCAATAACACATCAAAATGATCATTCACCACGATCAAGTAGGCTTCATCCCAGGGATGCAGGGATGGTTCAATACTCGGAAATCCATAAAGGTAATCCACTACATAAACAAACTCAAAGAAAAAAACCACATGGTCATTTCAATAGATGCTGACATAGCATTTGACAAATTCAACATCCCTTCATGATAAAAGTCTTGGAAGGATTAGGACTTAGAAAGATTCAAGAAGCATACCTAAACATAGTAAAAGCAATATACAGCAAACCAGTAGCCAACATCAAATTAATGGGGAGAACCATGAAGCAATCCCACTAAAATCAGGGACGAGACAAAGCGGCCTTCTCTCTCCCTATTTATTCAATACAGTACTTGAAGTTCTAGCTAGAGCAATTACACAACAAAAGGAGGTCAAGGGATACAAATTGGAAAGAAAGAAATCAAAATATCACTCTTTGCAAAAGATATGATCCTATATATAAGTGACCTGGAAAACTCCACTAGAGAACTGCTACAACTGATAAACAACTTCAGCAAAGTGGCCGAACATAAAATTAACTCAAAATTATCAGTAGCCTTCCTATAGTTGAAGGATAAACAGTCTGAGAAAGAAATTAGGGAAATGACACCCTTCTCAATAGTCACAAACAATATAAAGTATCTTGGTGTGACTCTGAGCAAACAAGTGTAAGATCTTTATGACAAGAACTTCAAAGGTCTGAAGAAAGAAATCGATGAAGACCACAGAAGATGGAAAGATTTCCTATGCTCATGAATTGGCAGGATTAATATAGTAAAAATGGCCATCCTGCCAAAAGCAATCTACAATTTCAATGCAATCCTCATCAGAAGTCCAACTCAATTCTTCATTGACTTAGAAAGAGCGATTCTCAAATTCATATGGAATAACAAAAAATCCAGGATACCAAAACTATTCTCAACAATAAAAGGACTTCTGGGGAATCAGCATCAATGAACTCAAGCTGTACTACAGAGCAGTAGTGATAAAAAACTGCATGGTATTGGTACAGGGACAGCACATAGATCAATGGAATAAAAATGTAGTCACAGAAATGAACCCACACACTTAAGGTCAGTTGATCTTTGACAAAGGAGTGAAAACCATCCATTGGAAAAAAGACAGCATTTTCAAAAAATGGTGCTGGTTTAACTGGCGGTCTAAATGCAGAAGAATGCAAATTGTTCCCTTTCTATCTCCCTATACAGAGCTCAGGTCCAAGTGGATCAAGGACCTTCACATAAACCCAGATACACTGAATCTAATAGAAGAGAAAGAGGGAAAAAGTCTTGAACACATGGGCACAGGGGAAAAGTTCCTGAACAGAACACCAATGGCTTATGCTCTAAGATCAAGAATTGACAAATGGGACCTCTTGAAATTACAAAGCTTCTGTAAGGCAAAGGACACTGTAAATAGGACAAAATGGCAACCAACAGATTGGGAAAAGATCTTAACCAATCCTACATCCTATAGAGGGCTAATATCCAATATATACAAAGTACTCAAGAAGTTAGACTCCAGAGATCCAAATACCCCTATCAAAAAATGGAGAACAGAACTAAACAGAGAATTCTCAACTGAGGAACCTCGTTGGACTGAGAAGCAACTAAAGAAATAAATGTTCAATATCCTTAGTCATCAGGGAAATGCAAATCAAAACAAGTCTGAGATTCCACCTCACACCAGTCAGAATAGCTAAGATCAAAAACTCAGGTGACAGCAGATGTTGGCAAGGATGTGGAGAAAGAGGAACATTCCTCCATTGCTGGTGGGATTGCAAGCTGGTACAACCACTCTTAAATCAGTTTGGCGGACCCTCAGAAAAATGAACATAATACTACATGAGGACCCAGCTATACCACTCCTGTGCATATACCTAAATGATGCTCTACAATGTAATAAAGACACATGCTCCATTATGTTCATCGCAGCCATATTTATAATAGCCAGAAGCTGGAAATAACCCAGATGTCCCTCATCAGAAGAATGGATACAGAAAATGTGGTATATTTATACAATGGAATACTACTCAGCTATTAAAAAGAATGACTTCATGAAATTCACAGGAAAATGGATGGAACATGAAAATATCATCCTGAGCATGGTAACTCAGTCACAAAATAATGAACATGGTATGTACTCACTGATAAGCGGATATTAGCCCAAAAGTTCAGAATACCCAAGATTCACTTCACAGCAATGGTTGGGCTGAGTGTGAGGTCTCATATGGAGGAGTTGGAGAAGGGACTGAAGGAGCTGAGGGAGTTTGCAGCCCCATGGAGGGAGCAACAAATGTCAAACCTCATGTTTTCTCTGATTTTTTCATCCTAGATTTTTATAGATTCATAAAACTGTGTATGAGAGAGAGAGAGAGAGAGAGAGAGAGAGAGAGAGAGAGAGAGAGAGTGTGTGTGTGTGTGTGTGTGTGTGTGTGTGTGTGTGTGTGTGTGTGTGTGTGTGTGTTTGTGTGTGTGTGTGTGTGTTTGCAGGTGAGCGGGCACATGTGTATGTCACATGGAAATAGATTGAAGACTGAGGTTTGGAAGTATTTTATTTGGAGGGAAAAGTGGTGACAGAACAAAGAATAAAGGGAAAGAAGCCTGTCAAAATACATGATATAATTTTATAATTTTTAACTAAAGTCAGCATTATATGTGTAAATGCATAACCTTATCTGGAAGAAGAGGTGGAGGGATACTGCAAGGAGTCCAAAAGTGAGGGAGACTTCTCAGAGCTGGGCAAAACAAAAGCTTCACTTCTATACTCTTCAGTGGGAATACAGCAGAGGCTTTTGATTTAGCCCATGAAGACTAATAGTAAAATAAGATATATAATATAAAATACATTTGTCTTGTCCAATACACAGAATTTAAGCATCAGAAGAAAAAAAGGACACAAATGTTTTCACTTCATTTTTCCATAAAGACCTTCAAAATCAAAGAATCTGTTCATTAATGTTCTACCAAATTTGCATCAGTTAGGCACAGCAGCTGCAGGCAAAGGGGAAGTGTGTGGGTCTAGGGATATGTGGTGCAGGCAGCTGGTTAGAATCTCAGAGGTTTGTGTAGGAGGTTGAAGCACTGTGCGAGGATAGCTGTAAAGCTATGCACAGTAATAATCTGCCAGATCTTCAGTCTGCACACTGCTGAGGGTGAGAGTGAAATCTGTCCCAGATCCACTGCCTGTGAAGCGATCAGGGACCCCAGTGTGCCGGTTGGATGCCCAGTATATCAGCGGTTTAGGAGACTGCCCTCATATCTGTTGGTACCAGGCTACAGAACTACCAACATCCTGACTGGCCTTGCAGGAAATAGTGACCCTATCTCCTACTGATGTGGACATGGATTTGGGAGACTGTGTCATCACAATGTCTCCATCAACACCTGTAAAAAGAAATAATCAATGAGTATCCATATATACTCACAAAGACTTCATGATACAAATGTTAGAATCTAAAATATCCTTTCTATAGGCATTGTCTGCTTACTATTGACTTCCTATAGAAAAAAGCTGTTTCATTACAAATAAACTACTTTTAAGATATTCTAAAACTATTTAATTTCTCACCATATACCCAGAGCAGCAGGAATATGAATATCTTGATGTGTGACTCCATATTGAGGCCCCTGTCTATCTGATTCAAGTCACATCTCACTGCAAAGACCTTGTTTATAACACATGGGCATCTGGGCTGGTCTGCAGGAACCTATGCAAAGTAGTTATCAAATAAGGAAGTAAATTGCCTACACACAGGGTTGTGAGAGTACCCAAACTAAATCAATTTCAACAAATATCATCAAAGAAAAGAAGTAATCACTGGGAGGGAAGTCAACATAGGAGCTGAAGGGCCCATATAGAACTCTGAAACAAGAAGTGTCTAGATTCTCTCATGACAGGCTTCAATTCAAACTCAAAGACATTGATGCAGTTGAGATTTGCAGAATCCCAACACTATGTATTATGAGTATATGTAAATGTAGTTGATTTGCCAGCAAACACAGGAGATAAGGAACAGGGTGGATAGATAAGTGCCCTCTGAGGCGCTGCTGCCGCCTGTGAGTTCTGTCAATATCCAAAATACATGGAGACTGTG
This sequence comes from Uromys caudimaculatus, assembly GCA_028551405.1. Taxonomy (NCBI): domain Eukaryota; kingdom Metazoa; phylum Chordata; class Mammalia; order Rodentia; family Muridae; genus Uromys; species Uromys caudimaculatus. The sequence goes on along the minus strand of JAPYYD010000153.1, from coordinate 10,331 downwards.
GTATTTAGGTAGGTGAATGTGCTTCACTTTCACTCTTCACTTATTCACTTTCAACTTGAAGTGTACATTACTACCTAACTCATGGACTTTTATATGATATAACTTGTCATATTTACTGTATGTACTTTTATTACTTTACAAAAGAACTCACACACTAGGGAATTTTATACATAGATTATACTTATTCATAGGTAATACCAGAAAATCAATGAAGAAAAATGAGGTCATTATTGGAATTTTAAGATTGTCTACCTGAAGAATGTTTAACATGAAATGAACATTTTAAAATTGTTTTCAAACTACTTGTTCTGCAAATAGGCACAGATATAAAAATGAGAATACTTTATGTCAATTTAATTTTAAAATCATGTAATCAAGATACAAAAATAATTATTTGATCTTCACTCAGGGTACTACATCCCATAACAGATTAGAACACATTAGACCCTGAATGGTCTCATGGAATCTTAAGACTACTTGAACATGGCAAGGGTAACTGATTTTGGACAGAGAAAAGACTGATTACCACCACAGGGTGGCTGTGAGTTTAAAAGCCTTCCCTTGGAACCAGGGAACATTTATGCTGACCAGTGGAAGGAGGAAGCTTACCAATTCACAGATAATTGGGTAGATAGGTCTAGTGAGAAATTAAAGGTTACAAAATCCATGTGGCAGCAGGAGATGTGGACCTGGGAGTTTCTAAATCCGAGTCTCGGAAACAATGTTGTGTTTCATAAAAATGAAAGACCTTTAGTTAATTGTTTTATAGCTCTAAAAAATGTATTCTAAGGTGTAAGTGCCTGCTTTCTATCTCAGAAGCAATTTACTCATGAAACAGACTGGCCAAGTTCTAATTGCAGCTTTCATATCAGAAAGGGCTTTAATAGCAGTCCTATTATAAAGGGTTTAATAATTACTAGTATAATTTTAGGGATTCTTGTAGATTCATCCTTGGGAATTAAGAAATCACCAATTACAAATTAAGAACTCATCACCTGCTAGCCTTCAGCCTTTCCTAGATGGCTCCTGACAAATTGGTACTGGCTTTTAGTTCCAGAGTTTCAGTCCATTATCATCATGAAAGAAGCACGGCAGCATAGAGACAGACATAGTACTGGAGAAGGAGCTGAGAGTTGTGCATCCTGATCTGACTGCAGCCAGGAGAGACTGTCTTCCTCACTGGGTGGAGCTGGAGCACAGAGAGTCATCAAAGCCCACCCCCAGAGTAACACATATCCTCCCACAAGGACACACCTATTCTAGCAAGGACACAACTCCTAATAATGCGACCTCTCTTGTGCCAAGCCTTCAAACACATGAGTTTATGGGGGCCAAACGTCTTGAACCACTATAGATTATAATAGGAAGAATCAAGTAGAAGGAAGTATGGAGAGAGAGAGAGAGAGAGAGAGAGAGAGAGAGAGAGAGAGAGAGAGAGAAGACCTAGACAGAAAAGACAGAGACAGAGACAGGGACAGAGAGACAGAGAGACAGAGACTATTATTTAGGCAACTGAAATTGAGACCAATTTGAGAGGCAGTATGGAAACATACTACAGGGGAAACTCCCTAGAATCCTAAGAGTGACTGTAAAAATTTCTACTAATGGCTGATATTGAGCCTAAACCAGCCATCTTCTATAACCAGGACAGGCTTCCTGTAGTGAGACTGGAACACCAACCCAGCCACAAAACCTTTGAACTACAATCTGTCCTGCCTGCAAGATATGCTGTGGTAATGGTGGTGCAGAACTTTTGAAAGAGGCCAACCAGAGGATGAACAATCCTGAATCCCAGGGTAGAAACAAACACAACTGAAACAAACAAAGTAAATTCAATGCAATATTTACTAATGATATTCTATTATACTCAGAGAGTGGTCCTAGCCAAATTGTCATCAAAAAGCTGTCATCCAGGAACAGGTGGGATTAGATGAAGACACACAAAGCCAAACACTATGCAGAGCCTGGGGAGCCTGTTGAAGAGTGGAAGAAAGGATGGAAGGAGCCAGAGGTGTAGAGGACACCAGGAGAACATGGCCCATAAAATCAACTGAGTAGGGCTTATAAGGGCTCACAGGGACTTAAGCCACAAGCATGGACTGGGTATGGGTCCATGGAGGAGCTAAGTCCTCCACATATACATTATGATTGTGTAGTTGTGTTGAGATTTGATCTGCTGCTTTGTATTGTAATGCTACATTCTGTACTCAAAGGTCTAGGCCTATGAGTAAATTCTCACATTTAAAAGCTATTGTTAGGCAGAACTTGCTCCTTAATTTAAAAGCATTGGTTAAATAAAAATGGCTACAGCCAATTACTAGAGGGATTACAGGTAGGTAGTGTTGTGTTTTATAAAAAAGAGAAGAAAGCCAGAACCAGGAATATGTTTGGTAGTGGCGTTGTATGGTAAGGTGGGCAGGGTGCCTCTGCAGGCCATACTGAGGTATCCCTTCACACTGAGGTACCAGCTACAGGAATGTATAGTATGGTATAGAATAGAGTTTATTTGTGGCATGTGAAGGGGAGTTGAGGTTGTAGAGAAAGGCGGGGGGGGGGAAGAGAGGGAAAGGGAGAGGGAGAGAGAGAGGGAAAAGGGGAGGAGAAGTCTGCCATGAACACTTGAAAAGAGAGGTGGGGCAGGAATGGGGATAGAAGGGACAGAGAGGGAAAAGAGCAACAGAGTGGTGAGGAGGGGGTAAACATCTCCTTTTATACAGAGTCAGGCATACCAGGGTATTGCCAGTTAACTCTGGGGTGGAGCCTAGAAAGAATACTAACAGGCAGATTTTTGTTGCCTCTTTGGGGGTAGAGAAGCAGAGGAGAGGGAGTCATGAGAGGAGATGTACCATGAGAACATGACTAGAAGAAACAAAATGTATTTAAAGTATGTCCATAGGGAGACAGCCAACAACACTTAGAAAGGGAGATTAGGGGTTAACCCCCAGTAATTGTCAAAGCCAAATAAAATAACCATTCATATTCTGAGTGTCATTTATTTGTAATCTAGTTGGGGATATGCTTAAATTGGTTATACTATATTAATGAATCAAAGTGAGGCAAAAACTTACTTAGAACCCATGTTCAGATTATAGGTATACAGCATAGAGTCACAACACTCCCTGAGAACACAGCTGGTAAGAGAAATTGGGGCATGGGCTTTGAAGTTATGTCTTCTTGGGACCAGCTGCACCACAGCACCTGCCCAGAAAGGCTTGGCATTCCCAGGGCTGCTGAGAGAGACACAGGTTGTGGTTCTCCCAAGAGCTGAATGCTGCTCTGGAAAGCCAGTACTCTGTGTGGTAAAAAGGACAGCTAGTGCTGATGCCCTTGGAGAAAAACAGCAGCCTAATCTGGGCTCTCTGAGTTCCCATTCCACTGCCTGGTGAGAAGTGCTGTCCCAACCAAGCAAGGCAGGGCACATGGGCTGGAGACTACTGGCAGGTGCCTGCCAATCAAGGTCTAAATCCTTGCAGAGACACAGCAAATTGGAGAGGCTGGCAAAGGCCAAGCCAGGAGCCCTGAGCTAGCAAGACAGCTGGCACAGGGCTAACACAGCACAAAGTACAATATAAAGAGTCCCAATAGTATAAACTGATAAGCTATTGAGTTTCAAGAACAATAAAAGAGAAGGGAAGCTATGTAAAAAAAACATAGAGAGAAGTATTTAATTTAAATATAAGAAAATAAAGTCCTTAGGGAGAATTTTTAAAATTCAAAAGTAAAATGTTTTCTATATTTGGGCTGGAAGGAAGCACAATGGCACACTGCATCTGGATTCCATATGATCTTGCTTCACTTATCAGCATACAAATGGCTGTTTCTTCAATGATTACAGTTATGTATAATCTCTTTGGGAGAAATCAGAATAAGACAGACTTGGAGAAAGATGAGACTGTAAAATTAAATACTAGATTACAGAACATAAAACTGAGGCTGAAAGATTCTTTCTATCAAAATAAGAAATTCTCAGAGAAATCCAATCATGAACTTATAATAATCATAGTTCCAGACTGATTGGTTCTATAGGGGCTTGAGAAATTAGAATGGCAGTCCATAGAGATATAACATATTGAATTAAGAATCCAGATTCTGATTGTTGTTGCTAACTTAAAGTAAGGCCATATGATGGATTGTGTGATTCATTTTATAGAGTTTAGAGAATTGACATGTGTACACATGTTGATACATCATACAATTAATACAAGTTTGGAGTTCAACATTGAGTTGGATTTCTGTACTGAGTTCTGAGGGGGATGCACATTTATTATTTATTACTTAAGAACAGCTCTGAGACTGGGTGAGACAAAAATAATGTATTTTACTTAACCAATAGATCTTGTTGACCAAAAAATCCCCAAAATGTTTCATATAACTCTTTTAAATAGTATAGATAAAAATGACATTACATTCTGACATATAATCCAAACTAGCTTATAAGAAGTACAGATGTATTTCATCTGCTCCAACAAAGAGCAGAAAGTTATCTTTCATTGATCTGTGCATCTTGTACATTCCATACAAATATTTTTATGGAACTATATATTTCTTGTATGGCTTATATATTAGAGAATGGAAGACCAGGAGGGCAGCACTGACAGGATTCACCCTAAGGGATGCTGAGATGCTAAGACCTGATGTTCCAGGTCCCTGATGAATTCTGCCTCAAACTGATGCTTTTTCCAGAGACTTTCTCTGGAACATCTTCAGAAAATACTGCTAATCCCAGATGACCTCGGTTCATCCAGCCTTTCAGTCTGATCTACTTTACGTAGTCAACATATAGAGACTAGACAACGATTGATGACAGCAAATTTTCTTTTGATTTAACCATTTTTCTAATTTTCTTGGACCCATAAAAAGGAAATCCACACACCCAAATCAACAGGCAGCAGTTATAAGAAGACTGTCATCCCAGCTGTGGTGGATGGTTTTGGTATTTTATGAGTTATAGATATGTTCTCATTTTAGGGAATGATTTACAATTAATTGCACTCTTAGGGAGAAATGAAACACAGAAGTTAGATTCAAGGATTTATTTTCTCTTTCCTTCCTTTTTTCTTTCTTTTTTCCTTATGTAAGGGAAAGAGGGTTGAAAAGAAAAGGGGAGAATACAGAAATATTATTAATAAATTAGAATAATATGAGTAAAGAATTGAATCTCTCCATAAACAAACAAAAAACCATTTTATACCCATAATCTTACATTGGTAGATATCTTTATATTTTGATGCAAAATTTAAGGTTATATTTTGTTACACTGATACAGAATTTTGTATATTGATACAGGTTTTGTTGTGGATAGCCCTAGTGCTGCCTCTATTTTGATGTTAATTCCACTTTCCCAGGAGGGGCTATCTGGACAGAGGAAAGAGTCATGTCCTCAGGTGACTTCTTGTGAACCTTCCCCCGAATGAATAAAGGGACCAATCACTGGGTGAGTAGGCAGAACTTCCGGGTTGGTCAGAGGAAGAAAGGAAGCAGGAGAGAGTTAGGGGCATTTTGTTGACTCCTTGATGGCAGATCCAGGTGAGAGAAGAGAATCCAGTCCTGCCTGGTCTGTTCAGGGTTGAGCAGGATTGCAAGTGTTGATGGCCCAAAAGAAACATGCCAGGCTGGGAGTCTTGTTGAAGCAGGAACTTACTTTATTAAACTAGGCACTTGCTTATGTATAGAATCAAGGAGGTGGGGACTTAGGTATGGGAAGAGATGATGTAGGAGCCTGGGAAGTGTGTCAGAGGGTAAGGGGTAACTGACAGGGCCAATGGCAAAGCTTCATTTCAGAAACAGCAGGGCAGAGGCAGGGCCAATCGGGTCTTGCTGAGTCACCCAGTTACAGAAGTGACTGACACAGGTCTCAAAACTCAAGCAAGGCTTAGGCTTTCCCACAAGGCCACAGAAACTTGAACCTGGCTGAGATTTGTCCTCAAGGCCCAAACCAGGGCCAAAATGGGGACCAACAGCTTTTTGGATGGGAGTACCAAAAGGAGAAGTTGTAGCTGCTAGTGTCTTCTGTTTTATATGGTGAATCCAACAGGATTCACCACCAGAATATTTAGATTGAATGTGGCTTACAAGACTAGGATTCTAGGTATTGTGCCCAGCGATTGAGTCACCATTGTTTCTAAACTAAGTCTGGGTGGTGTTTTCCTTCTTGTGGTGGCTCAATTGTGTTACAGGGAGAAAGGTACAGTGGCAAAGCATGGGTTTGCCTGATGTGCACCACAAACGGCCATAGGAGTTATGAAGCATGGTGCTGGCGTGGTAGCAACCCACCAGTGGGAATGTAGAGAGTTAGGTGGAGATACTTTGGAGCTCTCAGTCAGAGAACTGGCTTGTAAGACCACCAGCTCTGAGAGTAGCTGACTGTAGCCCAGGAACTTGCTAGTCTTTTTAATATTTCCCATTACAAGGTTTAAGGTTTTATTGGTATACACCTTTGTATATTAATACAAAATTTAAGACTAACTTTCTTACAATATAATATATGTATGTTTAAACTCCTGTACAAGTAATATACATGGGCAACTCATTTAAAAATATAAAGTTTAGTCCCAGTTTTTTAATAGCTGCTTTTATAAACTGTTTAGGATAATTAAGTAGTGCAAGTTAATATTAATATTCAGTCAATCAAACTCGTGGTCTTGTTAGATACTAGTATATCTATATCTCTATCTATATCTATATCTATCTATATATATATATATAGATATAGATATAGATATATATCCTAGTTTGCACAGATAATCGATAGCTGGAGACAGACAATGTTTGTTCATATATGCTGTGACTAGATAGATGGTCTTCGAAAATTTCAGAGACTCACAGAATATGGCATTTAAATATATTTTTATTAATTTAAGGCTTTTTTGACATTGAAATATGTCAGCTCCTGGCAGTAATTCCATTCAACATGGAAGGTGATGAGCATCAAAAGACTTCCACATGGAGTTGGTTCAGTTTGCGGCTAGCTAGCCAACAGGCAAAGAAAACGCCCAAACTTTATCTGCAGACAGAATGATATTTAGAAAGGACAAATAAATGCAAGAAACCCAAATGCCAACTTCTGCCAAGACAGGGTAAGCAACTCTTTCAAAACTACTGCTTCACAAAAAGGCTGCCAAATATTTGGGGCCAGACAGCTGAAGATAAATATTCCAACATTATGAGAATGTTGGGAACTGTCCAGGTTATCAGCTGTCTCAATCATTTATAAAATTTTGGAAGCTATATCCTGCACTTCCTGTATACTCAGTAATATTTATTCATTCTCAAGTCTATGATCTGATGAATATTGGATAATTATAGTCTTACTATAAGCTTAAGTTATTTAAGATTTAAGAAGATGTACTAGGTCTAAAAAGATATTTTTAGGATGACAATACAACTTAGGATAAAAATTGATTTAGATACAGAACTCTGAATACACCAGGATAGAATATATAATAGAATACTTTCTTTTGAGTTACCAAATATGAACAGACTAGATTTTTTGAATATAATCTTACCTAATAATTTTCATAATTGTTCCTACTGTATGTTGTTTATTATTATAACAGAAAGAGTCTTTTGATTTAGACAAAAAAGGGGAATTGTTGGAGTTTGGTCTCTTGCTCTGTATTGTAATGCTAAATTTTGTACCCAAAGGTCTAGGCTTATGAGTAAATTCTAGTGTTTACACGGTTTGTTGTGCAAGTTTTGTGCCTTAATTTAAAACTATTCGTTAAGTAAAATTTGTTAAAACCAATTGCTGAAGGGATTATAAGTAGAAAAGTTCTGCATTACATGGTTAGGTGTGGAGAAAGAGAAGAGTAGGAAGAATGAGGAGGTGAGAGGAGAGGATACCATGAGAGGAGATGTACCAAGAGAACTTGGCCAGAAGAAACAGCAAGAATTTGGGGTACATCAGTGGGGAGGTTGTATAGCATGCAGTTAGAAAAGTATATTAGTGGCTACCCCCAGTAATTGTCAAAATCGAATAAAATAACCATAATCTGAGTTTCATTTATTTGTACGCAATTCAAGAATAACCTTAAATTGATTGTATTACATAGCTGGGTGTTCTTGTTGGAATTCTAACATGAAAGGTGAGGAGTGTCTCTGACTCTTTTGCCTGCTCTTGGGAATCTTTTATTCCTACTGGGTTGCCTCATCTAGCTTGATAAGAGGGTTGGTGCCTAGCCTTATTGTAATTTGTGGTGCCATGTTCGGGTGATATCCCTGGGAGGCCTGTTGTTGTTGGGGTTTGTTTTTGTTTTTTTTTTGTAAGGAAAGCAGAGGAGGAGGGGGGCAGGAGAGCTGGGGGTGGGGACTGGAAGGAGTGGCAGAGGGGTAACTGTGTTGACATATAATGTAAAAGAGAAAATCATTATTTTTTAAAAGAAAGAAACAGACAAACAAAATATGGCTTGTCCTTGGCCCCTTCTCCCTCTCAGATTTCCTGCTATGATGAGGTGAATATCACTCTTCTGCCATCCACTTCCTCCATGATATTCAACCTCAGCTTTTACCTACAGCAGTGAAGCCAATCTAACATGGACTGAAACTGTGAGATAAAATAAATGATCCTCTCCTTGTCACAGTGCCTTGTCACAGGAGGAAACAACATATTTAGCACAAACCATGCAAGCCAGCGATTTTCCTCAGATACACCTGACACATCTGTGCTCATACTATAGACTTGGGCACAGGAAGCAAGCTAGGGAGAGCCTATTCACATGCAAATTCATGTAAGATATTTGGAGTTCTCAAACAACTATTTGTAACCCTGTTCTATCTCTGTGTTTCAAAATGGTGCTCAAGGCTGGGTGTGATGGCCCATACCATTGGTCACAGTGCTTGGGAAGAGATAGGTGGAATTTTGTGAGATCAAAATCCATTTCCCACTTTAATAGACCATGATACCTTCTCTCAAAAACAAAACAAAACAAAACAAAACAAAAAAAGAACAAATTAATTTTTCAACTAATTTTGAATTAATACATGTTTGAGATTAGTTAACATATTGTTTTATTGAAGTTCAAAATATTTACCTCAACAAATATCAAACACTGTTAATTATTATATGACAGAAAAACAAACCTGATTCCCATGATACAAAATCATATATACCATGAATGTAGTGTAATGTAGAAAGAGTCTCAATATTTGGAAATTAGATGAGAAGATAGCAGAGGCAGATGTGCCTAGGAATAGGAAGCATAGACCATATATGTTGTTTAAGAAGTCAAACATCATGTTTTCTCTGATTTTTTATCCTAGATTTTAATATATACTTGTGTGTGTGTGTGTGTGCGCGCGCGCGCGCGCATGTGAGTGGGCACATGTGTATGTCAAATAGAAACAGGTGAAACACTAGGGATGGAAAGCATGTTCGATGGAGAGAAAGGTGGAGACAGAAAAAAGAAACAAGGGGATGAACATTGTCAAAATACATGAAATACTTTTTATATATTTGCTTTATGAAACTCAACTTTATATATGCAAATAAATGAAGTTAACCAAAAGGATAAGTTGAGGAAAATTGCCAGGAGTTCAACAGTGAGGGCGACCTTTCAGAGCTGAGCTATGCAAAAACCATGTTCTCTTCTGTATCTTCCAGTGCAAATATGGCCTGACAGGCTCTTGATTTAGCCCATGGAGACTCACATTGGAACTTTTCATTACAGAATATAGGATAATGAATTTGTCATGTCCAACACACAGAATCTAATCATGAAAAATTTTAAAAAGATACAAATATCTTTACTTCTTTTTTTTTGCCATAAGGACCTTCCAAGTCAAAGGATGTGTTCATTAATTTTCTACCAAACTCTGCAATTGTTAGGCATAGCACCTGCATGCATAGGGGATGTATGTAGGCCTAGGGATGTTTGGTGTGGACAGCTGGTTAGAATCTCAGAGGAAGTTTGCGTAGGAGGCTAAAGCACTGTGAAAGGATAGTTTCTATGCTGCTGACAGTAATAAACTGCCAGGTCATCAGCCTGCACATTGCTGATGGTGAGAGTGAAATCTGTCCTAGATCCACTGCCTGTGAAGCAATCAGGTACTCCAGTGCTGGTTGAATGCTGCATAAATAAGTAGTTTAGGAGACTACCTTGGTTTCTGTTGGTACCAGGATAAAGCAGGACCCACATTCTGACTGACCATGAAGGTCACTGTGACCCTGTCTCCTACTGACATGGACATGAATTTGGGAGACTGGGTCATCACAATGTCTCCATCAACACCTGCAGTCAGAAATAGATAATGAGCCGGGTGGTGGTGGCGCACGCCTTTAATCCCAGCACTCGGGAGGCAGAGGCAGGCGGATTTCTGAGTTCGAGGCCAGCCTG
>JAPYYD010000152.1:0-18132 GCA_028551405.1 Uromys caudimaculatus | reverse complement strand
GAATATGGGAATGGGTGGGCAGGTAGGTGGGAGGAGGAATTCCCTCACAGAGGCGGGGAGGGGGAGGGGACACGGGGCTTCCAAAGAAAAGGGGAATCATCGGAAATGTAAATAAAGTATCAAAAAAAAATAATAATAATCTACTCAGTAAAGTGGAAAGTTTCTGGGCTATGCAGAAAGTCATGGCTATAGCTATAAATGAATATAACCATTATTTCTATTTGAGTTAGGGCCCAGCAGAGGCAATGTCTCAGGAGACAAAGATTCTGGATTTAGAAGAGCAAGGGGCTACCTAGAGATGGGGAAAGTTATGCCTCTGTAGAGACTCATAAGGAGAAGGAAATTGGAATGTTCTTTTCCACCTCTTTCCTTTGAGGGCTAAAGAATGTTCATTCTTTATGCCCATTCCATTATTTTCCCTTACCCAGCTACAACTAGAGAAGAGTCTTAAGTGTGCATGTTCAGATTGATCAGGTTAACTAACTATTAAGCTTGTAGAAGACATGCTTATAGATAGGAGGGATACAGACTTAGAACTTCTTAGGATAAACAGCTCCATACCCACTACTCTTTCTAGCAATAGTTAAAATGACTCAGACAGGGACTTACCCTATCATGCAATCCATAGGCATCAATTGTAGATAAAACCCAGCTCACGCTGCCATCTCCACCGCAAACCAGAACACGAAAACGGGCAAAGTTCTTGAACATAGCGATGCTATAAGGAAAAGGGGAAAAATGAAATAATTTCATGATTATTTGGAATTTATAACTATTTCTTACAGTATGTCAGGACCTAAGGACTCCTGCTTCAGTACCCTCCTAACAAGGCCATATGTATTAGCTTCTGGTTCTGTGTACATTTGTGACCTCAACTTCACAAGACAATCTCAGAAATTAGACCTTGTTCAATTCATATTATTTTGTCCTTAGCTTTTCCTTGGGAACCATTGATAACCTAGTCATCTGCTGAGGCTCAGGAAGAATACTTTGCATAGTTGTTAGGGGCTCACAGGAATTGACACTTAACATTCAAATGATCCCATAATAATACAAGTCTGTAGTTATGTGCATTTGCTTCCTCTGATATCAAAGGGCATACTTTTCTTTATTGCCAATCAGAAAAAGTGAAGCAAGCTTGGGTTCAGGAAAAGAGATTAAAGAGATTTGTGGGAGAGGACTAAATGGTAAAATGGTTCAGAGTCATATATTTGTGTATCTGCCTGGGCACAAGAACTAACTCTAGATATTTATTCTAGGCTAGAATGTATGGGGGTTAGACTATGCTATATAGCCAAGCACACCTCTTCCCCCATACTTACCCTGCTTCAGGTCCACCCTTCGCCAGGTCGAATACTTGAGACGGATTAAAATATTGTTTGAATTTTCGGAGGAAGATGATCCCTTGATGATCTCCACTTTTAGAATTGATGAAGATGAGCAGGGGACAGGAACAAGTCAGTGGCCAGTCAAGATTCCAGAAGTCAGGCGAAACTATCAGTTGGCCTGAAAACACACACAAGAGAAAGAAAAAGGGCAATTGAGATAAGATATGATTTTGCATCACATTTTACAAAGACTTTGAGTACCAGCCCCAATCTTTTGCTGTTAAGGAGAAGAAAAGTTAGAATATCATCAAAAGGCTAATAAAAATGTTGGCTCTGCTATTTCTAGTTATTTCCCTATAATTTTCTGAGAAATTATTATATACTAGATATCATATTAGATATTATTAGGGATATATACTTTGAGCTCAAGCAAAGGATATGGGATATATATATATATATATGACTATGTTGGAAGACAATAAAGAAATTGCTGCAATAACCAGAGATTAGCAAAACTCCATGAAAAAATAAAAGACTGAGAGCTCAAGAGGAGGAACAGCACCCAAACTAATCCATCCTCTCTGTCTGGGCTAGCTCAGTTCTCTCAGTAAAAAGGGGGCTGGCCAAGAGAGCAGGGAAGGAAAGACTGTCATTAAGCCAAGAGCTAACAAACGAGTTCCTAGCAAAATGACATATCAATATAAGATGAAGCCAGGAAACTTAATCATATCTCTAAAGCTCAGAAAGAGCCATCTATATTATCATACCAATTCTGTGGTAGAATGAGCCTACAGATAAATTGTCTGAATGATAGAGAGATTTTTAAATAATCTTCAATGTTGGAATAAGTAGGGTTATAATAGCCAAATATGTAGTCTAAATAACCAAATCCTGCCAGCTTGTGGTGAGTCTTAAAGTCTATTGGCAAGGAGATGGGCATTGATAGTTTTCTAGGAGAGGAACTATCAACAAATATCGGCCCACAAACATCTGAGCTCATGACTTGTAAGGAACGCTCCAGAAAAAAAAAATACATAGGGCAAAAATCATGTGCTCATATCCATGGGGGATGGGTGTACTGAACATTAAAAAAAAAATAGTTCTGTTGTGCCTAGGAAAATAGAAGGCAACCTCCTCCCTAGGCTAGTTCCCAGTAATTGGCTGGCGGTATTTGAAGGCATCCTAAGCAGTTATGTACCAAATTTTCAGGGTTTGCCAGAACTTGCGACTACAAGAGGACTGTACTGTTTCCTTAGAAGTATAGCTAACATGTAATTACATTCCATGAGCAAATACAATATCCTTGTCAGCAATTTTTAATGAAAGATAACATGGTATCATAATGGTGGTTTGGTCACATTCATTCATTCATTTATTCATTCATTCATGCATGCATTCAACAAATGTGTATTGAGGATGTTCTCTGTGCCCATTTGTATTTATGTGAGTGGGCAAAGTGCAACTCTTGTTTATTGAAGGCAAGATAAATATAAAACGTAATGTGTGCTGAAGAACAAACGCATAGGAGGGGAGTAAGGAGTGCACTTTTAAACACTGTGGTCAAGAATAATTCTCTGGGAAGGTGGCATTTAATGTCATGGAGGGGAAGGTGTAGCAGTTGCTAGCTCTTATGGTAGCAGCAAAGTGTGAGTTTACGTCAATGCAGACGACCGTTGTGATAGTCAAATAAATGAAGGGCTGAGTAATTGAGACATCTGGAGTAAGAAATTTGGAAGAGACAAGGAAAAGTGTTACGGCCCTGAGGGGGTAGTCTAGGTTATCTGGGAACAGTCTGATTGTTACAGAGTGAAGGAGGGAAAAAGTGGAAGAAGATGAGATCAGAAAACTGACAGAAGCCAGACAACATTAGGTATGAAGGTGCTTAGAGGAAGCAGTATGAAAGAAAGGTGAGCTTCAGACTGCCAAGTAAAAACGTTATGGTTCAAGTCACAAGACGTTCTTGCTGTGTCTCAACAAATAATGTAGACCCCCAAGAGATATGGTTTCATATGAATATCAAATGCCCCTCACAGACTCATGTGTTCTTAGTTGGAGGTGATGGGGTTTTTTGTTTGTTTGTTTGTTTGTTTTGGAAAATTGTGTAATCTTTAGAAGGTAAGGACATGTTGGAGAAAGTGGTTCACTAGGTTGGCAGGCCTTTGAGTGTCATGGTCCAGCCCTGTTCAAGCCTACAGCTCTCTGATTCTTGGTCTGCAGTGATGTGAGTAAGCTCACATGTTGCTGGTACCCACTGCCATACCTTCTGTTCCAGGATGAACTGGACCGTATTCCTTCAAACTGTGAGCCAAAATATATCCTCCCTAGTTTAAGTTGTTTCTTGTGAAGTATATGGTCACAGCAACAAGAAAAGTAACTAACACACTGACTAAGGCAAGGGCTGCAGGAAATAGAGACGAGAGAGGGGATAGATGTAAGATTTATCTATAAATATTTTATATTATTTTAAAATGGAAAACTCTTAGTTTATGTGAATATATTTACCAGTCAAAAATTAAGAATATAAGAAAACAAAAATTGGGCTGGAGAGATGGCTCAGCGGTTAAGAGCACTGACTGCACTTCCAGAGGTCCTGAGTTTAATTCCCAGCAACCACATGGTGGCTCACAACCATCTGTAATGGGATCTGATGCCCTCTTCTGGTGTGTCTGAAGACAGAGACAGTGTACCCACATACATGAAATAAATTAATTAATCTTTTAAAAAAGGAAACAAAAATTACTTGCTAATGATACCTAAAAGCTAAGTAACCATGAGAGTATGGCCAAAAAAATAAAAAACTCTTAGAATCATCTGTCAGCTTTGAGCATGTACTATGCTTTGTGGTATATTTTTTTATAAGACAGATAGTTGAACGCTAAAGCTGGTTCCTCTAAGTTTAATCACTAAACTACAGGAAACATCTTAACCTCTCTAAGAGGTCATCTTTTCATATGTATAACAATAGCATGTTGCAAGGATTAATAAAATAGTCAGCATAGAGAACTAGAGTGGAGAAATGTTCAATTCATAGGCAAACAACCTGACTCACAAAGTTACTTCTAAGTGACTGATGTCAACTACAAGTGACTTTCTTGTACAGTGTCACAGTTTATTTTATTTTATTTCTTTTACACCCCAACCTCAGTTTCCCTTCCCTCCTCTCTTTGCAGCCCTTCCCTTATTTCCCCTCCCCTGCCCACCATCCACTCCTCCTTCATTTCTCTTCAAAAAAGAGCAGGCCTCAAGGGATATCAAGCAGTCCTGTTTCAAATTGAATTCTGTAATTCAGAGGAGAACACAGAAAGCTGGCCTCTAAATGTTGAAGCACCCCAGACTTGAGAAAGAGTTACTGGATGACAATATCAAGAGTAGAAAATGACCAGAAGTCATGGGCCAGAGAAAACAGATGGGTAAGTGTGCACCTTGGTCTCCAGGCTCAGGCTTAAGGGCATGCATTGTACTAGAACAGACCAATAGAGACCTGGCTTGGCAGCATCAAGTTGTAAAAGGAGTATACAAGGGTTTTTAACTGCTTGTAATCTGCATATGACTCAGCACCCTGAAGAACTTCTTAAAAAGAGCTCATGATTTTTGTTCAGCTGCACCAATACAATCACCATATCCTAATCCAAGAGAGCACTATTTCACTCTAGCATGCAGGCTACAGAAGGATGCTAAGTTGGCATACGATGTGAGGTGCTTACTGTTGCCCTTCCTGTACTAGTAAAGTCATCTTTAACAATGCTTAAACAAATTTAACTTTCATAATGCACCTAGGTATTTATCTTTGCCTATGAGTAGACAAGAAATGACAGGTGATACCATGAGCTAGGCACACCCTTCCAGGCTGAAGAAGTCTATAGAGAGTAAGTTATTGACACTAAGCGGTGAGCAGACATGTCCAGGAAATATTATTGAGGAGTTTTTATGAATGCTGTGATCACTGAGTGTGTGGAAATGGTAACTAGTAGGCCCAGAATAATAGTAAAATGGTGGTCAGAGAAGGAAATAATATCATGTCAGAAGCCTTGTTAGGGCTTCTTTTACTAAGATATAAAAATTGAGTCATGTACATTTTTGCATTAAAGGTTTTGCTAAATAAACTTCATTAATAGTGAAAAAAGCCAGAAATGAGGTGGAAACATGTTAAGGAACTTGTCTAAAATCACTCAGTAAATAATGGAGCAGGTTCATGGGACCAGTAGCATAGAGAGTTTCAGAGAACTTTTCAGAACTGCAAATTATTGGGCCTCATCCAGATGTACTGAATCAAAATCTCTGAGGCTAGGGCCCAGAAACCAGTGCTTTTATAAATCCTTCTAAACGAATCTGATGTACGCTTATGTTTAATAACCACTGGGTGAGTTCCTACTTTACCACACAGGATGCAATTAACTTGGGGAAGCGAGAAGAGGCCATTATAGGAGCAATAGAAGAGAACAGTTGATTGAGCTGGACCTTAAAGGATAAGAGAAGTAGGTAATTAGAGGTCTTGTCATCAATTGGAGCCTCTAGACCGAATCAATATAGGCAGGGATAACTTCACAACAGCATTAGCAAAGGCTCCTGCCTCAGAAGGTCATCATCTGCTTTCTGAAGAAAGGATTTTTCAGCCTGGCAGAGAAGGTTGGGTGGATTATCCTTAATAACATCATTAAGATTCTGTGAGTAAGAAAGGCAGAAGAAAATTTCTCTAGAATAGAATATCTCAGAAGGTAACCTACTCTTGAAGGACTTTTTTTGGGTCTGGGCTAAGAAGTCCAGGAAGTGTTGGGAAGAAATGCATGGTAGAAAGAAGGGTTGTCAGAATGATATTCAAGTGGACTGAGATTGCCGTACATAGAAGTCAAATTTAAAAGATACTTCATAGCACATTAGATGACAGAAATAGTCCTAGTCCAGGCACTTCTATACAAAAGAAACAAATGCCATTAATTGATGAGCCATAATAATAATAATAAGTGGAATAGGAGAGAAATAACCTCACATTAGATATAAAAAACTTCGATGAGGGCAGAAACCACGGTACATGTATGTGAGCACAAACAATAATTACCATCTCCATTAATATACAGATGGGGTGATTTTGTAGGATGCCATCTCTAGATAATGGTGAAAGAAACAGGAATACAAAGCCTAAGGTTTAAAAGTAGGTTGACTTCCATCATCAGAGAAGCTTCCTCCTGCAGCAGATGGAAATAAATACAGAGACCCACAGCCAGGTATGATACAAAGAGTGAGAGGCTTTAGGATACTCAGCCCTAAATGGAATGTCTCCATCAAATCTCTGTACTTGGGGCACAGGAAATCATGAGGAGGCACAGAGGGAAAGAGTCAGAGGGGATGGAGGATACCAGTAGAACAAGGCCTTCTAAATAAACTAAGCAAAACTCATATGAACTCACACAGGCTTGAAGCAGCAAACATAGGGCCTAGCTTTCAGTTTGGTATTTTTATGGGATTCCTGAGTGTGTAAACAAGTGAGCCTCTGATTAGTCTGCCTTCTCTTGGGATTCTTTTCCTTTTGTTGGTTTGCCTTGTTCAACTTTGATCTTTGATGTGATGACATTGTTTTATATATATATCAAATTTGTATATATAATTATGTATGTATATATAATTATACATATATGTGTATATAATTATGTATGCATTTATATGTATATATGTATGTATGTGTGTATGTGTATATATATACTCATAGAATTGATTTGAGTTGGACCCTAAAGGATAAGAGAAGTGGGTAATTAGAAACCCCCCTCTCTCTATATATATATTTATTTATTTATTCATAGAATATATATGCACATATATAATTATACACACACACATATACATTTGTTTTTATCTCTTAGAAGCCTGTTCTTTTCTAATGAGAGACAGAAAGGGAGAGGAGATTGGGAACAGAGGAATCAGAGAACTAGAGGAAGAGAAAACTGTAATCAGAATATATTATATGAGGAAAGAATTTATTTTCAATAAAGGGGGTTAAATGAATATTAATAATGCCAAAAATGTAGGTTGACCTCATGAGCAGCCTGAATTTGCTCAGGTGATTAGCTTGTTACATTTCCTAATGTATCCATTTCACCGTCTTCCCCAAACCTCTTCAGTTTTTATCCAGTCATCTTTCTCTTATTGACCAAGTCATCAAGTCAGTGATGTTATGAAGATAAATACTTGAATAGATCTGAAAATAATATATTCATGCATCTCTGAGTGAATTTAACTTTAGGTTTTTTTGTGTTAATATGAGGCACATGCTTGCACTTGCCTTCAGAAACCTCTGGAAATGGCTCCTCCAGTAGCCTAATGTTTGTCTGTGCCCATATTTTTGTCAACATTTCTGTTATTTGATATCCAAATGTCTCTATTATTTCTTTGATACTTAAAAATATGCTCCATTCAATTGTTCATCATTGTGTTGGACCAAGACCCTGGATTCATCGCTCTACAATGTCTATCTTAGATCTCTTTGTAGGCTTCAAGTACTTTATGAAAAAGAATACATCACTATTGTCTTGGAAGTAACAAAGTACCAGCAGAGTGCAGATTTGGTAACAATTTTGAAATTTATATTTCAAAAGTAATGTAATCTAGGTTGTTTGTTTGTTTGTTTTTCGAGACAGGGTTTCTCTGTGTAGCCCTGATGTCCTAGAACTCACTCTGTGGACCAGGCTGGCCTCGAACTCAGAAATCCACTTGCCTCTGCCTCCCGAGTGCTGGGATTAAAGGCGTGCGCCACCACTGCCTGGCGTGTAATCTAGGTTTTTGATAGTTTTTGAACCCATGGGAAGAAACAAATTCATTTCATACATTAGGTAGCATTTGAAAATCATCAAGGAAGTTGAAATTAACTTTGAACAATCAGAATTGTGACAGAGTCTACAGAGAACATGCCCATACACATGTATACAGACATACAGTGAAACACAGTGTTCGCCACTATAGTTTCAAGACTTTGATACACAGATAAAAATACCTCCCCCAATATTTTACTAGTTGTGAAGAATAATTTCTGCCCTTCCTCCCAGCCTTTATACCTCCCCACCCTCCCCAGTGCTTCTGAAGAAAAAGTCAATGCACTCACCATCACCCCTGGGGTCGCTCAGTGCTGTTGGCGGCACGATGGCTGAGCGACAACTTCCGAAGGAACATTCCTTGGAAAACCGCTTCTGGCAGGCTCCGTGCAACTGAAACGATAAGAGCACAAGAGAGAAAGGAAGGGGAGAGAGAAAGAAGAACACTGATTAGTTTCTGGTTCCATCCCAAGAATCAGATCTTTAATATTGCAAATCTCCCTTTCTGAACTAGTTACATAAACCTTAACTTGCCTGACACCACCCACCCTGTTCTACTATGAAACTACAGTCTCCCTGAGCATGCAGAACTCTGGCCCTTTAAAAAGGTGTCTTTCTGAAGATTTTCCTCTACACATACTGAGAGGAACTTTCTTGCATTTCCAAAGTTCTAATCCTGATAAGGTGTTTATCTGTCAATCTTTAGAACAATTGTATGTGCCAGGAAAAGCATCATTGCACTCAATTTAGAAATGAGCATATGTGAAGGCTTGCAGACGTAAAGGCTCTTACCTAAGGTCATATAGCTGGGAAGTGCCAAAGCAGACTTCCCCACAAGTTGCCATTCTTCCTAGATTTTTAACCTTTTCAAGTATCACGTGCTAAACAACTATAGATACTAGGGACATGAACCTGGCTGGCATGGCTATTCAAAAGCAATTAAAAGGACGCCAGTGGACAGGCTCTTCAGTGAAGAAACCCATTTCAGTTTCTTCTTGTCTCTCAAACTCAGTTTGAGAGAAGCATCTAAAAGCTTAAAAAAGTCAAGATCAAAGTCTCAATATCTGTGATATATCACAGTTTGAAGACTAACTGTCAGCTCTTTGATGTACATACACCATTCTACCAAATAGTTTACTAGTTGTGGAGAATGTATATGTATTTATAATATATTATATTTATAATATATTATAATTTATATATTATAGCTTATATATTTTATAATTTTATAATATTATAATTTCATAATATAAGATACTATCCTGTGCATAGTAAGCTTTGAAGAATCTATTATATACCAGTTACATGCTTCGTGTCTAGTCAAGAATGTCTCCAAATATTGCCAGATGCCTTCTAGAGCAAGAATTATTCTCATTTGAGGACCAGTGTTTCAAAGATGTGGTGGTGTTGTAGTTAGGAACACGGTCTTATCAGAATTAAATATTAATCAAGACTTTATTTCTGGTTGGCTATATGACCTTGGGTCGACCTTTCTGAGCCCCCACATTACCCATCTGTAAAATGGGTACAATGAAGCTTAGTTCAATGTTGTTCTAAGAATTGAGATAATGAATAGAAGATATTCATATGTAGTAGCAATAATAACTTGTTATTATTGCTAACTATTAATAAAGATTGTAAGTTTCTAGGAAACATTCATGAGTCTATTCTTTCTTACGGATAGACTCCAGAATTTATTTCTAAATGCTCATATTGCCGGTTTAGAATGCAGCTTTTCTCATTTCCAAGATGGCTTCATCAATTAAGAAGCAACAGATTATGAATACCTTAAATCTTTCTCCCAAAGACTCCATAACCATCTATGAAAGGCCAAGTTACTGGGCTCTGTACTATGGAATCTATATCTACATATCTACTTATCTATTTATCCTTATAGTTATAATCTCTAATCTGCCTCTTCTCTAGAAATAAGTTTAAGTCTAAAAGATATGGAAAGAGTCTTACCGTAGAGCCACACCAGAGGCAGCGGAAATCCTGAAGTCTGTGATGACTCCCACATCTCTTTTTGCATACAGCACACTGAGAGTTGGCAGGTATATTTCCTTCTACCCACTGATGTGGCATTGTTTGCTGAAAGGGAAAAAGGCAAGAGATAGAAATTAGTGATAAAAGAAGACAGTCCCATGGATGCCCTCAATGCTACTGACTAATGAAAAGTAGGAGTTGGAGTTTAACTCATTGATATCTGTTGGGTCTTTAGATACTGTGAAAGAGACTGCTCTGCTTGTCTAGTGTCAGGGAGAACTCTTCCTGGCCCTGTGTGTCATGCTTTTAAAAAGTGGGAGGAGGATACGGCTGCTACTTACTATTTCATCAGCGGGTAGAAGAAGATCATCAGTTATGGATAAAGTATTCCATTTGCAGTCTTTGTTTGCTCTCAAAGCACAGAATTTGTGAGACTTCACCTTACATACTGTGAAAGGAGGAAGAAAAAATAGGTGTAAATCTGGTGACAATGTAAATTCTAATGCCCTTCCATAAGCTTCTCTGGAGGCTAGAATTCAAGTGCTTTCTAAATAGTTTTGACCCATTTCCAGAGGCCTACTTCTAAAGTGATCCAGTTACTTGCTAAGCTTTCTACTATTCATTTTACATTAAAATTAATAGTAGGAAGGATGTTATTTCTGATTTTTTCAATCCTTATGACCATATAGTCCCATCTTCCTATATCCAACCCTCCTCCATTTTTATTCATGAGAACACCCCTTCATGCTAATTTCTCTTTTGGCTTTCCCTCCATTGGGATTAATGCCACATAAGAAGCAAAGGCTTAGATTGGGTCAGTAATACAATATTCTTCATGCCTATCTCTATCCACTGAGCTCTGCTTTCTAAAGCAATCAGAAAGGTACCTTCACAGATGACGGTATCTCGCGATAAGGCAGGAATGTTCTCTCGACAAACATTGCAGAACTGACTCCGAGGATTGTTACTAGAATACCAGTAGTGCATTCCAATAAGGAAAGGGTTGTTTTCGGCTGCAGGTATCTGAAGCAAAACAAAGACAAGAAAGAATGGACGGTTAATCACAGAGGTGGACTAGGGAAGAGTAGAAAGTCTGCTGCTGGGGCTAAAATGGTTCACAGTGTAGGTGTCAAAGCGTGGGAAGGAGAAGACTCAGAGGTAGACACAGTCGCCACTTTTTGTTTTAATTTTGTTTTATGACTAGCTTCAGAAGGGGAAAAGAAATAAATGGGAATAATCCCAAAGAGGAGCTGAAGACAGAAGCAAGGGTCTTTATATTCCTTGCTCTAAACTACCATATTAGTTTAGTCCAAGAAAAATTTGTTCTGACTGGTCTTGGTTCTCTTTAAATAGGAAGCAAAGGGAAGCAGTGAGTTAGTTGGAAATTCAGGGGTATCCAAATGCTCTGACAAACAAAGGAAGGCAGGTGGCAGGGCTCACAGGCAGAACTAAGGAGTGTCTGTGAGGGTTAAGCTCTTCCTCAGAACACTGCTGTCTAGTAGCAGAGCATTGCTTTACTTGGACAACACTTGAATGAGCTTTAAATCCTTCTCTCAGGAACTTAAAAAAAGAAAAAACCACGCTTTGACTGCCTACAGCAGTTTCTTGGTTAATCATTTTAATCTATTCAATAAGCTGTTAAACAAATATTTACTGAATTGCTATTATATGCCTGGTACTTTTTCAAGGCATTTGAGATATAATCATTAACAAGATACAGTCCTTGCCCTTATGGTGTCTCCTTTATACTAATTTGTCATTTTTTGTTACCATGCCTGTGAGCGCAGCATTTGCATAGCACAGCCTGACTTTCATGTATCAGTAGTCATTCAAGTTGTATAGATATATAGGCACTGAAGTCCCCTGACTTTGTTCTGTGTATATTTTCACAACAATTGCCCATCCTTTCTCTGGTTAGCATGAATATTTCAGTTTCTTCTCTGCCTTTTTTTAAAAAAGAGTTTAGACATAGACACACATAGGTTCTTATTCTTGTCATTTATAATGGGTTGTGTGTGCAAAGGCATGGGAAGACTTTAAAAGAACAATACATTCTCCCAGATGTAACTTGACAGCAGACCATTAAAGAGGTTGCTCTTGAGGGCTCAAACTTAAATTCGAACTTAATCCATTTACTGGAATTACCCATCCAAGACATAGCCTGCACAGAGTACTCTCTGATCTTTATTCCCCATGGGTATGTTGGTTATGTGTTAAACTACTGTTCGATAGAATCTTTTTGTGTTTTTCTTGGTAGAAAAAGCTACTATGATGAAGTGAAAATTTGGCATTTCTTTATGATTGGAATTTTATTGTATATTGACACCTTGAAAAGTTCCAGGCCTGGGAACATCAGAATAGAAAGCAGAGAGTCTTGACATTGGCACTCTGAGTTCACAATTCCTTTCTGTTCCCAAGGCTGCTGACTACAACTAAACAAACATCTTTCCTCTTTCCATTTTCCTTCTCTTCTTTCCAAATTACTAGGAACCTATAACTATATGTCAGGTATCATACTAAATACTGGAGCTATAGAGATCAATAAGTCACAGATATCAAGGAACTTGGTCTATTGGAGGAAACATTCTGAAAGAGATACTCACAGTGTGGTGAAAATATTTTTTAAAGAATATGCAAGATTCTATATGACCAGGTAGAAGAAATAAAGAACTCTGGTTGGTTATCTTGATTATGTAGTAACTATGAAGGAATACATATTTAATGGACATTGCTTGGGTTCAGTTGTTAAGGAAATAGAATTTATATCCCTGTGTTAATTTTATTTTCTAAGGAAGGTTTGGTGCATCCAGTCCTGGATGAATACCTCTGGTAGTTTGAACTGTATGTCCTCTCAAGCATGTTTAAGTCCCTAACCTTTGGTGTCCACAAAGGTGACTTTATTGGGAAACACTATCTTAGCAGATGTAATCAAATGGGACTTAATTCAAGGGCTGTTGTCCTTATAAGAATAATAAAATATGGAAAGAGATGCAATCAGAAAAGAGAATGACTTGTGATAATATAGAGTACACAGACATGCAGGTAAGAATATCATGTGACAGTGGGGGCAGAGATTCAATAATGCACGTGCAAGCCAGGAAATATCAAGGTTGGTCTGTAATCACCAGACTGGAGGAAGAAGGAGGAGGAGGAGGAAGAGGAGAAGGAGGAGGCAGAGGAAGAGTGGGGAGGAGGAGAAAGAAGGGAAGAGGGAGGGGGAGGGGGAGGAGGAGGAAGAGGAGGAGGAGGAGGAGGAGGAGGAGGAGGAGGAGGAGGAGGAGGAGGAGGAGGCAGGAGCAGTAGCAGCAGCAGCAAAGAATCATTCTCTTTCTAGAGCTTCGAAGAGACTCTGTATCATGAATGCAAATCCAAATCTGTATCCTCTAGATATATGAGAGAATAAATCCCTGTTGTTTCAGTCCACTCAGGTTTTGTTTGTTACAGCAGTCCTGGAAAATGAATATAGATTTTGGGATTGGGATGTAGATGTTTCTGTAATGTCCTAAAAATCCAGAATGGTTTTTACAGTTGTTAAGTATATAAATACTATGGTTTTTGAGACACACGATATTTAAAGGACTATATATTGCTTTGAGTAGAATATTATGAGAAATATGAGCTGCTTCTGCTACTGTCACTGATGGAATCAAGATACATTCTAGAAAACAGGCAGAAAGGTGATACTTTTTAGGGTGGATCAGAACTGTTTCATTGTGCTGTTGAATGTCAAGTAGAGTGTTCGAATGACCAACTTGAACCCTAGCTGACAAAACTTCCGAGTAAAGTATGAGGCTGCAGTCTGGTTTCTTTCTGCTGCTTATAGAAAAGCCAACAGGAAAGTAATGAATTGCCATGGGAACTATTTAATTGGGGAGGAGGGTTGTTTGTTTATTCGTTTGTTTTTGTTGGTTGGTTGGTTTGGGTTTTCTTTTTCAAGACAGGGTTTCTCTGTGTAGGTCTGGCTGTCCTGGAACTCTCTCTGTAGGGTATGCTGGCCTCAAACTCAGAGAGACACCTACCTCTGCCTCCCAAGTGCTGGGATTAAAGAAGTGCACCAGCCCCACCCAGCTATGAGAACAGTTTTTAGTCTATTTAGCTTTCCATGGCAAAATGCACAGACTATGGCCACCTTCTTACCATCTCCTCACATGGCTTTTACTTAATGCATGCATATGAAGAAAGAAGATCTTTCTCGTTCTTTCTCACATGTCTGTCAGCCTGACTGGATTTGGTCCCTGGCATCATGGTTCCATTTGACCTTAATCACCTCCCTCAAGTCCTATTTCTAAGCATAGTCACATTTGGGGATGAATTGTCAACATACAAGTTTGGGGTAGAGTTACAGTTCAGCTTACAAATAATCTATTAAATAAAGTTGCCAGAACTTAAAGATTTGGCAACTTCTTAACCTCTCCATTCTCAATCTATCTGTATTTCAAGCACAAAATAGTGCACTCTGGAGTGCATACCTATGGTATAGATAAATAAGCTTTTTGTACATAGATTCAATTTAAGGCATGATATTCGTGGCCTGAAAAGTTCAGTATGAGACTCAGTGAAAGGAGGGTGTTAGACTTCTGAGACTCGACAGCACGAAAGTGACAAATAAAGCTATCAGGTGTGAATATGTTTTGCTCCTTCAGGAAAATAGAGTAATGGGCTCCAGTAATGGTTTGGAGGCTAGAAATGCTGGTGAGGGGCTCAAAATTGTTATTCTTGCCAACATGAGAGTGTGGGCATACTGGAGGAAGTCACTGCCTCTTTTGTTCCAGAAGGTGGGACACTTCTTTAGTTAGAGATAGAAGATGCCACTTAGATAGGCTGAGAGGGCAATGCTGGGAGACGACACTGAACCATAGATAATTACTTGCAGGCCTATAAACCTAAGGGGACTTGCCTTTCTGTGCTCCAGCTTTCTTTAGATCAGTAGCCTTTTTAGTTCTTCAGAATGAGAGTATCAATCCTCCACTACTTCTAATATGGGATTTTAGAGGCAGAAAATTTGGTTTTGAGGTGTCACATGTCCACAGGTAGAGGAAAAATAGCCTCTCAAAAGGACAGAGGACAGAGAGGAACTTAAAAGGAATTTTGCTAGTATGTTACTGGTATTCTTATTGAAAGAGCAAATAGCTTGGGAAGATACAAAGCAAATAGACACATGGGAAAGCACCCTGAGATGGCTAAGGCAGAGACTGGACAAGCCCAAGAACACCAAGGATTTCTAGTAACCACCAAAGCCTAAGAAGCACAGGATTCTTCCCTAAGGTCTTCAGAGAGACATGGTTCTACTCTCAACTTGATTTCAGACTTGTGACCTCCAAGGACTGTAAGAGAATACATTTTTGGTTTTGATTTTTGGTTTTGTTTTAATCAGGGTTTCATGTGGCTCCAGCTGTCCTCGGATTTGCTCTTTAGCTGAGGATGACCTTGAACTTCTCTTAAGTGATAAGACTATAAGGGTTTATAAATTATACCCACTTTGTAAATTTGTGTGTTTTAAGTCACAAATTTTCAGGTGATTTTTTTAGTGGTTATGAACTGGCAACGGGCCTTTCTATTTGCTGATACAGATTTTTAAAAATCAAATTTGAAGAGAGATTCAAAACTGTAGCAGGCATACAAATTTCTAAGACAGGTCAGTTGGCCTAAAGCTTTCAGAGTCGAATAGTTGGGTACTTGTGTTTTATTTTTACCATCTCTAAAATACACACTCCATTACTCCAGTCAGATTCTTCACTTGCAATGGACTGAATGTTTGTGTAATGCCCCACTCATATACTGAAATCCCTATGCTCAATATGTTGGCATTACCAGAGAGCCTTTGAGAAATGATTATGTTTTGAGGGTAGAGCCATAATGAATAATATTAGTTCCTATATAAGAGCCTCCAGAATCTTCTCATTCTTGTATTTGTCATTTGAAGACACAGCACAAAGATAGCTGTCCTTGGCATAAAAAGTGGGTCTTTGTTAGAGACTGAATTTGTCAGTACCTTCACCCCCAATAAGAAGGAGATGAATAAATGCCAATACACATACACCTTACTAGGCCTGAATCATGAATGATGAGAAAATCGGAGCAGAGCAATGACAAGTAATGAGATTGAATAAATAATAAAAGTCATTCATCAAATTAAATCCCAGGCTCAGATAGCATCACTGTTTAATTCTACCAAACACTTAAAGAAGAAAGGAGTGTGATTGTCGTTCAGTGGTAAAGTTATTGCCCTGAGTGCATGAGGTACTGAGTTTGTGCCTCACAACCACAAAGTCTTAAAATTCTCTAAAGAATCAAAGAATGAACAATAGTCCTAAACTTATTTTACAAGGCTGATTTTGCTTGATGCTAAAGGAATCGAAAGACTATTACAAAATATAAATTAACTTATAGGCCAATATTCCTGATGACGGTACATGCAAAAATCCTCGACAAAATACAGCAAACCAAATTTGATAACCATGCTCAATTGGAATTTATCACTGGGACTCAAAGTAGTTCAGCATGTACAACTCAATAAACACGATATATCATATTAACACAATCAAGTATAAATTAGCAGGACCATCTCAACAGATGCAGGAAAAGCATTTGACAAAGTTCAACATGCCTTCCAGATAGATCACAGTAGGTTATGAAGAAAGGAAACTTATCTAAACACAACAAAGGCCATTTATGATGAATCCATAGATAACACAGTTCTCAACAGCTAAGAGCAGAAAGCTTTCCCTCTAAGATCAAGGACAAAATGGGATGCCAAATGTCACTCCTTTGCAGCATAGCACTGGGAGCCCTAGCAGAGAAATTAGGCAAGAGAAAGAACAAAGAACCATTCTAATACAAAAGAAAAATGTAAAAAAAAAACAAAACAAATAAACAAAAACACACTTGTCTCTATTTGCTGATGAGCTGATCCTACTATATCCATTGTAGAAAAAACATTTAAAATTGTGAGTTCTGTAAAGTAGTGGGATATAAAATCAGAATCCAAAAATCATTTATGTTTCTATATGCTAATAATGATCTATTTAAAAATTAAGAAAATAATCCTACTTGTAAAAGCAATTTTAAAGTTCAGTACGTAAGTATGAATATAACCAAGGATGGAAAAGATCTACATAGTGAAAAATTATTAAGCTGGTGAAAGAAAGTAAGAAAACACAAATAAATTGAAAGATATATGGTTTTGGATTATAAGAATTAGTACTGTAAAAATGTCCACCTCTGCCTGGGCCACCAGGAGTCCATAGTCAACTAGCACCAGGAGAAAGCTACCCTCCCAGGAGCGTGGAAAAGCCGTGAGTGGGGTTAAGGGGAGCAACACTGCTCACCGAGACCTGCCCAGAACCAGCGGGATACAGGGCCTGAGGAGAACTCGGAGACAGGAAACCTCTGAACCTTCCAGGTCCATCTGTGGGTAGAGACCTCTGCCTGGGCCACCAGGGGTCTCTGCCTGGGGAACTCAGCCTGGGCCACAGGGCTCCAGGAGAGAGTGGGTATCCCAGGAGTGCTGACACACCTTTAAGCACAGGCAAAACCACCACTTCTGTTCAGACTCCTTGGATCAAGAGGGACCCTTGCAGAGCCATCAGGATATAGAAACCAAGGGACAGCTGGGGACAAGATCCTTCTGATTTCTGTCTGCACCCCAGAGTTGACCCTGTGCCACAGCACTCCAAACCCAAACACCTCTCAGAGAGAGCTGGTCTTCAAGGAGTATTGACACAGAGGCCTGCAGGAGGGGCAAGCCACAACCAGACACAGTAAGATCAGCTAACATCAGAGTTAACAAGATGGCAAAAGGCAAGGGTAAGAACATAAGGAACAGAAACCAAGGGTACTTGGCATCATCAGAACCCAGCTCTCCCACCACAGCAAGCCCTGGATACCCCAACACACCAGAAAAGCAAGAATCAGATTTAAAATAATTTCTCATGATGATGATAGAAGACTTTAAGAAAGAAATGAATAACACCCTTAAAGAAATACAAGAGAACAGAGATAAACAACTAGAAGCCTTT